>CM062811.1:568440329-568916365 GCA_031772625.1 Pinus tabuliformis | reverse complement strand
GTCCTATTCAAAATAACTGTTGAATCAATCAATGAGATGCTGCAATTTCATCTTAATCACACCCTCACCCCCATTTCCCTTGGAAATTTTCTTGAGAAACCAACCAAATTATCCCAAGCTGAGCTCACTCACCTTTACCAAACTTTCATATTACAAAAGTATCAACCTAAATATCCCCCCCCCTTATATGTCAGTTTTCTTCACAGATACAGGCAAAATCATAGTTGATATGATATCTGTAGTCATGGGATTCAACACTAGTGAATATGTAGATGAATTAACCCTAGTGTTGATGACTATCTTTACCCTAGGACAACCTCCTATTGTCAAGTATGATTATGCTTCTTTTATTGCTGAGAAAATTCATGACTAGTTCATGAGACTGGAGAATGAGAAGGTTTTTAAGAACTCCACCTTCATATATCACCTCATCCTCTACCACCAATTAGACAAATTCCCATTTTCTGTCAAGAAACTTGATACTAAGGGTAATCCAAGGTCTGTCATCTTTTGGACTTCCATCTTCCATAGATCTTTTGCTTGCTCTTACTCCTATAATGAGTTCATTGATCAATTTGTCCACCCAGTAACCACCTTACTGACAGGGAATTCCCCTCCCAGGATTAATGATGATGTCAAAATAATCCTTCAGCTCTCCAAACAGTAGAGAGTGGGTGATTGGTATTTATACCAAAATCACACAGAAATCAGGGTATATGGGTGTGAGCTTTCCCCATTCAAGTTTCCTAAATATGTTCCAATGGGACTATTTGCATTGGAGTATTATAGATGGATGATACACTTAGATTTGATACATTTTTCTAAGGCAAAGAAGAAAGCACAACTCAGAATCAAGGATCACTTAGGCCCATTTTTCTACAACACTAGCAAAGCATGGAAAGCAGTAGAACAAATTCTAGAAGACAATCTCAAATTAAACAAAAGTTTTAGTTGGACTCCATATGACCCTCACAGTTTCATTTGTGATAGAAGGATTAAAAATAGACTGTCACCATACTTGCATCACAAAATTCCAGAGATTGAACAATTTTCCAATATGGATGAATGGAGGGAAGGAACCCTAGTAGAAACAGATAGTGAGCAGGTCAACGTAGAAAATGTAATGAAAGATCTTGAAAAAACACTTGACCTAGATTCTTTTGGACAGGTATATTTTGAGACTTCTCAAAAGTCAGCATTAGGGATTAGTGCATCAAAAGTCGATACCTCTCAAAGGTACTCACAGGAGACTAGTACACCACTTGTAGAAACAGCACAAGGAAAGGAAAAAGAGACCAGCACTCATGCAATAGAATAATCGACCATGTCAAAGTAGCCTAAAAATTCTCAGAAGTGGGCTCAAACACAAGCCCACCCAACTCAAGTCAACATTGGAGAGCCCCTAATTTTACAGACTCCTCTGAATGAGGAAAGGAACAAAAGAGAGACAGGGAAGTACCTACCCCTACCAGTGGCCCATCAGACCATCCTGGTGCTAAGAGGCATAGGCAAATCCTCATTCAGAAGAGGAATTTTTTGAAGAAACTACAAAGAATAAAATAAAATAAGGTGCAGACAACCAACATACTTTCCCAGCAAGTGGGACACCTTCTAGCTCATAGATACAAGAACTGGAAAGGAAACAAAGTGCTGAAGTGTCATCCTTCAGGGCTCCAGTAAATGAGAACCTAGATATTAAAAAGAAATTCAAAGAAATAAAGGCTAAAAATGAACCATTAAGGGCCCAAGTCTACGATCAGTATTTGAAAATGGCCCCCACAAATCAAACTAGGTTGATGTCAGCCTATGACATCAAAGAAGGCAAGATGCAGATGAGCTTCTTTATCCCAAAGTACAGCAACCTTAGTCAATAGCAAACTACCTCAAAACTGATTTTGAGGTCATGGCCAAGGACATTCACCCCTTAGATCAGATTGAACTGCACAAGCAGACAGGGGAAATGGTATATTCAACATTGACTGGTAAAGCTATGATGGCCCAAAGATTAGAAAATTCTTTGAATAATACAACTGCTCAATTACAGCTGGAAAGAGCCTCCCCACAGGCTAAAGATAATATAATTAAATCATTGGAGGAGTTGGTTATTGGATTGGATCATAACCCAAAGGATGTAAAGGCAGCAGACGCCTTAATAAAGAAGAAAGATGAAGACATAGCTGCCTTCAGAAAGAAGTTAAAGTTTCCACCATCAAGACATCCACAAATTGCAGAAGTTGTTCAAAAGAAGTTTGAAGAAGAGCTTATGGACTTGGTCCTTAAGCTAAATTAACAATTAAAAGAAACTGAACATGAATTAGAAAAGTCATTGAAAAGCATGCAGGGAAAGTCGACCTCTCAGCCTCAAAATGTGATATAAGTAGTCTCCACTGCAGTCCCTTCAACACTTGGAACAACTCTAGCACCAAATGTCCCCTTGGTCACAGCAGAGACAGTTACAAGAACAAGCTCAGGAACAACAGCAGTAGAAACTTCAGGTTTCAGTACAGAGGAGTTAATTGGGTCAATGGAGGAGATAAAACTTCAAGTTTCTGAACTCCAAAAGATAAAAGAAAAATTTGTCACTTTAGAACAGAAATATGATGTTTCCAAGATTAATTTTGCTGAAAAGGTAAAGAAGAATAAAGGCTTGGCATGGTAGGTGAAAACATTAGAGAAATACCTCACCTTCGAGAAGCCCTTAACATACATTAGGAAGATTCTCTGGACCAACATCACTTAGTCAATAAATGATGTTTGGTCATCCATACAAAATATTTTTTAACAAATTGACCTGGTAAAATTGGCTCTTGAAGAAATTTCCAAGACCAAGGTTGAACTAGGAGGCAAGCCTGAGGAAGCTGTCAGGCTAATAAATTTTTTAAACAACGGGACTAGGCACTAGCTTGAAGAGCTTAATATTCAAGATAGAACTGGAACTATCCTAGAGATTAAGAAGGTCTTGACTAAAAGAGGTCTAATGCAGAACCTAGAAAGAAGATGCCAAAACATGCAAGAAGACATTGATGATTTTATGGACAAAGTTTGGCATTTTACAGAGCAAAGGACTTCCCAGTCCTTTAGTTATTAATGATAAATTAATGAGGCATGAAGATTATATTGACAAATTGAATAAATATGCCAATAATCAGGCCAGTTCATCAGCAAGTGCATCTGCACCCAAGGCACTACCCACAAGTCGAGTTCTCTATGACAGTCTACAGAACCTTTTCTATGTTGAACATGAATTAAAACATTTGTTTCCAATTCAGCCTAATTTTGTAAAATATACAGAGGATGATGAAATATTCAGGAAGCTCCAAAGGACTAGAATACTGAAGGATGATTGGTGGGCTGATATGACAGAAATTTTGTAATTTACCTTGGTAAAAAATTAAATTTCTTAGTATCTACCATAGTCAATTTTGGTAAAGAAGGTGAATAAGGATCAAACAGGTAAAGAGTATCAGAACAGGTCAAAGAGTATCAGTAAGAAGATGAAAAGCAAAACAACCAGCACAGAATTACAAATAAGACAGCAAGATGCTCAATTATAGGGCCTGCCTCCAGCTCGTTCACAAAAACAGGGACAACAAGCCATGGGTTCACTTTTATCTTCTATCCTCAATACCATCTATCTCTACTTTTATGTAACATATAGTTAGCTTTCCTAGATTATATCTCTCTTTGTTATGAGATATTTTATTATAAATTTTGTATAAATACTCCCTCATTTGGAGTAATGTAGGTGGATTCTTAGACATTTCTATGGACTTATTATTTTGGAAAAGAAAATCTGTTGATCAACTCTTGTATGGATGGCTGGATGAAGAAATAAAGCAAGGGACTTTCTTACAGGATTCTTGTGTCAAACATCGGACAAATAAGTATTCTATATCTCATGTGTTGTTGTTTTTCAGTTTACTATTTCACTTGTGTTCATGTTTGAATATTAAAACGAAAAAGTATATTTCAAAAAGTGCTTAATTGCAATTTGTCTTTAAAATTATTTATATTCTAAATGTTTTCCTCTAAACTATCATAGGCAAGGAATTATTAACTGCTCTTTGCTTCTTATTTTATCATTATGATCATTTAATAAGAAATTCTTAATTGCTTTTTATTAGTGATCATTCATTTTCCCTCCTTTTGAAACATGTTGAAGGATTCTTAACTGCTCTTCATCCCTTTCAAAGCCATTCCATTCTTTCAAGTTAAGCCATTCTTAACTGATCATTGTTTAGTTATTTTGCCCTATGAAGCCCTCCTTTGTGGAATTATCCAAATCCAGTTTAGCCATCTGCAATTGACTCCATAGCCCAATGGCCTGATCTACTATGTTCTATCCATATGCTCTAGATTTCCACCACCGAACAGAATCAAAACCCCCAAGCTTTCATAACTAGCCTAATATCTTAACAAACAAAGCTAAATCTTAAAGGGAGAGCCCTCTCTAAGTAAAATTAGCTAGATTCTATACTTAAAAGTTGGTTTGAGGTTACCTCGGACACCTTTCCTACTTTTGACAACTTCTAGGAAAATCTGAGTGATAACACAACATAGGTGTCCCCTCAATCAGACAGGCCCATTCTGGCTTTGTCACCACATGAGCATGCAAGAATCAGGGAGTGGCCACATGTCCTCCTCTAAACGGCGTCAGCCTGCTTCATCAGTTCGTTTCTTCAATTACGTCATGGATGAAGTCTTTCTCCACCATGGCAGTCAAACAAATTCCAAATCCTTCTAAGGTGCATCTCATTCCTTCGTCGATTCTGCTTCCTCCATTGGGTGCAATCTCAGTCATCTGATCTGGGGCCTCCAAATCCGACGCCATACACACATTTCACGCGGTTGACTTGCTTGACTGTTAGTGCACGCAATCAACGACAGTTTTCTCCCACCTCTGCTTGCCATGTGTCAATCGTTTAATGGAATCGCTCTGCTTTCGTCCAAAACCACTTACCATTTGAGGGCACCCCGATCAATACCGATGGCTTCCAGAGCGCGGGTCCTGCCTTTATCCTTTTAGCACTTTTTCCTTTTCCACCGGCGGTTCTTCAGCTCCCCATGCGTCCGTGTGCTTGGGCTTCCTCCATTACGGCCCTATTCGCCCAGCGATGCACGATTAGCACCGCTAATTGCTCATAAAAAATCACCTCTTTTTCCCGATTCGGGGCTCCCAGGGGCTACTTTGACCTTTCGCGTAGTCTGCATGGGCCTCGGTCAGTGCACTTTGACTGAGGTCCTTGTCGTTCCACGCTGGATGCCATTGCCACTGGTTCAAGGTGTTTTTTATCATTGTTTTGGATTTTTTAGAGACTTGTCCCAACCTGATACAGTCATGGTTCTTTGACAGTGTTTATGGATCCAATTCGGATCATGGCCTTCCCATAGAAAAAGCTTTTAGAGCACCAAAAGTTGGTTTTCAAGCATCGACTAAGTGAGGGTATTATTTTCTCACTTGCCTAATCTCAATCCACATTGCACTGCTCAGCTTTGAACCTTTGAGCCCAATCCTGAGGTACTCAAAATTTCCCTTGCATGTTGTGCTCACCTTCCTGTCCAACACTGTGTCTTTCTGCAACTCATTAAGATATTTAGGTAGCAGGTCATCAATAGAAGGCAATTGACTTTGCTCTTCAGGTTCCTCAAGCATTGAAGGTTCAAACAATCTCAAGCAATCTGCATTTACGACTGAGTAGATGTGCATGTAAGCTGGTAGATCAAGGTGAAAAGCATTTTCACCAATCTTCTCAAGTATCCTAAAAGGTCCATACCTAATAGGTTTTAGCTTTTTACCTTCACCTTGCATTTTGTCTTTGTTGATATACAGCTAGACTTGGTCTCCAACTTGAAAACTATGCTCCATCCAATGCTTATCATGCCTAGCCTTGTACTTGGCTTGGCTCTTTTCTAGCTGTTCCTGTACTGCCTGGTGGATCTCCTGGATTTGTTCAATGAATCTAGTTGCCTTGTCCACATCACTGTGTCCATCAACCATGGTATCTTTACCAAAGACAAAATCCAAAGGAGACCTAGGTGTGAAACCCAAACAGGTCTCAAAAGGAGATCTCTATGTAGAAGAGTGTTTGGCTCTGTTGTAAGCATGCTACACATAACACAAGTGTTCATCCCAAAGCTTAGGATGTTTGCTGCAATATCCTCTCAGTAACTGGATCACTGTCTTGTTTACTACTTCTGTCTGGCCATCTGTTTGTGGATGAAAAGTTGTGCTTTTCTTTAGTTTGGTGTCCATCAATTACCACAGACTCGACCAAAACTTCCCCACAAATTGGGTGTCTTGATCAAATACAACGGAAGTGGGTAATCCAAAATGAACCCATACATGTTCAGAGAACAATTTTGCAGTTTATTCAGCTGTGATCTGTTTACCACAAGGTATCAAAATACACATTTTGCTGAACCTATCCACAACAACATATAGATAATCATGACCTTTCCTAGATTTAGGTAATCCTCCAACAAAATCCATGGAAACACTTTCCAAAGGGTGAGAAGGAACTGGCAATGGAGTATAGAAGCCTAGTTTTCTGTCGCTGGGCTTGCTTTTAGCACACATAGCACACCCTCTTACATACCTAGAAATTGTCTCGTTCATTTTTGGCCAATAGTAGAATCTTTGCAGCTATGCAACTGTTTTACTTACCCCAAAGTGACCTGATATCAGAGAAGTGTGTGCTTCCCTAATTATCTTTATCCTCTCAGTTTATGGAATGCAGAGTTTCCCACAATGGTATAAGAGTCAGTCCTTCATGTGATAGTCCAATTCTTCTTCTCTTTTTCCTTGACTCAAAGTTGGATATACATCTTTAAAGTCCATATCTTGAGCATACTATTCAATGTAGCTTTCATGTAGCACAAAATTATGCTTAAGTATGGTAGATGCATTTATAATGGGTCTAGATAACATGTCTGCAACCTTGTTATGTATTCCCTTTTTATATTTGATGACTAAATGAAACTTTTGTAGAAACCCCATCCATCTGTAATGTCTTGATCACTGCAACTTAGCTTGGGAGTGTAAATATTGAAGTGGTAGATGATCAGTATGTATTACTGTCTCTTTGCCCATTAAGTAATGTTTCCACTTTTTCACACTCTGAACTAATGCATACAATTCTTTATCATATGTAGGATAGTTAACTACTACAGGATTAAAAGTCTCAGAATGATAACATATGGGTTTACCATGTTGTGTCAACACTACTCCCATGGCATAGTCACTAGCATCATTTTGGATCTCAAATGGTCTTTGTCGATCTGGTAGTGCTAGTACAGACGTTGTACTAATATTTTCTTTCAAGGTGTCGAAGGCTTTTTGATGTTTGCCTCCCCACTGAAACACCTTATTCAATCCTGTAAAGCATGTAAGGGAGCTGCAAATGAGGAAAAGTTAGAAATGAAATTACTCCAATATTGTGCTGCTTTTAAGAAGCTTCTCACTTATGTATCATACCTAGGTTTAGGCCAGTTCATAATGATTGCCACTTTAGAGGGATCTATTTTCAATTCAACTCCCCCTACTATATGACCCAAGTAGTTTAGAGATGTTTTGTCAAATTCAAATATTGAGAGTTTAACATAAAGATTTTTCTCTTTTCAAAACATCTAATGTCTGCTTAACATGCTTTAAATGTTCTTCCCACGTTTTACTAAAAATTAGAATGTCATCCAGATATACAATAACAAATTCATCAAGAAAAGGTCTGAGTACATCATTCATTAATCTCATGCAAGTAGCAGGAGCATTAGTTAAGCCAAAAGGCATAACCAACCATTCATACAATCCCTGCTTTGTTTTGAAAGCAGTCTTCCATGCATCTTGCTCTACAACTCTGACCTGATGGTATCCATTGTGCAAATCCAACTTGGTGAAATAAACAACTTCCTTTAATTGATCTAAAAGATCATCTATGCGAGGAAGGGGATAACGATTTTTTATTGTTATCTTATGCAGTGCTTGGTAATCAATGTACATTCTCCACGAGCCATCTTTCTTTCTCACCAAAACGATTGGTGACCCACATGGTGATGTGCTAGGCCTGATGAACCCTTTCTCGAGCAACTCCTGTACCTACTTCTTGATTTCAGCATTCTCTAAAGCAGACAACCTGTACATCCCAATGTTAGGCAATGGAACATCTTGCTGCAAACTAATATCATGTACTATTCCCTTTTTGGTTGGTAGACCTTTAGGTTCTTGAAACAAGACATCATACTCTGAAACAACCTTTTCTATATCAGCTTGTTGTTCAGCATTACAGCCCTCAAATACATTGGTTTTATTAGGTTTCTTTTCCTTTACAACCATCAGTAACAATTGTTTGCATGAATTTATCATTCTTTTCATCTACCCTGAGTTTATGAGAATATAATTATTCTTGAGCTTATGAGCTCTTACAAAGTATTCGATTCCATCTTTAACAAGTAGATACTTGTTCTCAACTCTATAGAAAATAGCCTTTTTTTCATACAAGTAAGGACTTCCTAAAACAATTCCACATATATCCAAAGGAATTATGTCTAATTCAACCTCATTTACAAATGTTGACCCAAAAGAAAACTTGAGTTTTCACTGTACAGTCACTTGTAGTTGTGCTTTATCATTCAACCATCCTAATGGGTATGGTTTCTTGTGAGGTGTAGTTGCTAATCCCAATTTCTTTACAATTGCTTCAGAAATTAGATTTACTTGTGAGCCACTATCAAACAAGGTATCAATCTTTTGATTTTTGGAAATAACTCGAATATGGAAAAGCTCATGTCTTTTTCTCTCATTTTCTTCATCAATAACAGATTGAGCAGAATTACTAGTAGATGCGTCAGAATTCTTACCTTTTATACCTGTGGCTGCTATAGTTGTTTCATCTCCTCAGTCTGATCCCAAATCTTTTTGAATATTTGAAGCGGTCTTCTTCTTCTTGCCATCGAACTTCTTAGGTCTCTGCTCTGGATGCAAAATCCAACAATGCTCATCATCATGCCCATCCTTTTTACTGTGAGTGCATGAAGTTTTCTTTTCTGTGCAATGTTAGCCTTCCTTTCTTTCCACTTTTGCTTTATTTTCTCCTTGCTCTTGCTTACAGTGGGTTGGGATGGTCCCCCAACTTCTGGGTTTCCATTCTTTCCTCTAGCTTCTAGATGAGTAGCTTGTACAGATACCTCATCTATGCTAGTGGGATTAAACATGAGGATGGTATGCCTCATGTAGCTGTGTAGATCACCAATGTACTTCAGAAGAGTCTCTGGTGAGTCTAATGAGATACCCAACATCAATGCTCTCTTTCTGAATTGTTGAGCATACCCTTGCACACTTTTCCCTTTCAATTGTCAAAGAGTTTTCCAACTCATCATGGCTTGTTGCATGTAGGCCAATGGATAGAACTGCTTTTTGATTGCAGCAACAAATTCAATCCAGACAGAGATGGTCTTACCATGTCTTTTCATATCAGCATGGGTTCTGCCTTCCCACCAAACCAAGGTAGTGCCTCCTAGGCATAGGCTTGCCAGCTAAATCTTACTCTTGTCTGAGTTTATGTTCTGTACCCTGCAATACACATCAATTTGTCTAATCCAATTGTCCAACTTTTCAGCATTTAGCTCTCCATCATATATAGGCAAATCAAATTTAACATCTAGCTTAATCAAAGATGCTTTCTTATTATGCACAGGGCTATTAGGAGGTGTGAGAAAGCTTTCCTCTTTCCCCTTTCCTTTGGAGTGGTCATGGAAGTGAGGCTAATCTTCTTCCTTATCTTGTTTAGAACCTGAGGAGTCTTCAACCTTATGCTTCCTAAATTCTCTGTACATTTCTTCTACCATAGACTTTATAGCTAGGAAAATTTCTATGAATTGAGGGTCTGGCCCCACAAAACCTTCCTTGGACATTGTCTTTCGAGGATAGACTCTCCCAATTTCAGGATTAGTTTCCACCAACTCTCCTTATCCTAATTTGAGCTTTGATCTAGTGAGCATTCACAGCTAAACCAACACAAGCTTGTCTAACCTTACAGCCTAGAGCTCTGATACCACTTGATCTTATATTCACCCTATGAGTGACATCAGTTAAATATTTATTAAACAAAGGTATTACAGACTCATGTGTTGGTGTGTGTTTTGTGTTATTGAAGCAACAGATCGATCAGATTTCCAATACACAGAAAAGTAAATAGAAAGACAGTAGAGAAATACAGTAAGCAAACATAAAGACACAAGAAATTAATAAGGAGTTCACCCTATTCTCCAGGGCTACATCTCCGGTCCAGATTTCAGTGGTGGCCTTGTTTTATTGTGTCTTAACCATAGAAATTACAATACAAGGACTCAATGTGAATTCTCCTTAAGCAAGTTTGCTTGGCAGGGTGGTTCTTGGATTCCCCAAGCCACTGGAGTGCACAGACTGGTTTTTCCTACCAGCTCTATGACCTTCTGGTCTACAGTGGAAAGAGTTTAATGTGGTGCTCTGTCCAAACAGATACTCTCTGAGATGGCTCAGATCTCTCAAGCCTCTGGTGCTCGATGCTGCCCCTGGTCAACTCGACCCTCTGTCCTCTTTCTGCTTTTGCTTTATTGTCTTCTTTCTCTATGTATCGTCCTCCTCTCACAGTTCTGGTTTCTCTGTATCTCAGGGTTCTCTGTCCTGCTCGGTAACTCCCTTCTTTTGTCTCTATTCATGGCTTTTAGGTCATTCGTTCCAAGACTGTTTTGTTCCTTTTCTTCCTTTATCGATTCACCTTCTGTAGCTGCACTTGGAGTTCCCTGTTCGGCGTCATCGTCAGCTCGCAGGGAGTGGCCACATGTCCTCCTCTAAAAGGCGCCAACCCGCTTTGTTAGTTCGTTTCTTCAGTTACGTCATGGATGAAGTCTTTCTCCACCGTGGTGGTCAAACGAATTCCAAATCCTTCTAAATCATGGTTCATTCCTTCGTTGATTCTGCTTCATCCATCGGACGATCTCAGCCATCTGATCTAGGGCCTCCATATCTGACGTCATATGCATGTTTCGCGCGGTTGACTTGCTCGACCGTTAGCGCGCAATCAACAATGGTTTTCTCTCACCTCCACTTGCCACGTTTCAATAGTTTAGTGGAATCGCTCCACTTTCATCCAAAACCACTTACCGTTTGAGGGCACCTCGATCAATACCCCCAGTTTCCAGAGCGTGGGTCCCACCTTTGTCCTTTTAGCACTTTTTCCTTTTTCGCCCGCGGTTCTCCAGCTCCCCATGCATCTATGTGCTCGGGCTTCCTCCATTATGGCCCTGTTCGCCCAGCAATGCATGATTGCTAATCGCGCATCAAAAATCACCTCTTTTTCCCGATCCGGGGCTCCCAGGGGCTACTTTGACCTCCCATGCAATCTCCACGGGCCTCGGTCAGCGCGCTTTGACCGAGGTCCTCGTCGTTCCACATTGGCTGCCATTGCCACTGGTTCAAGGTGTTTTTTATTGTTGTTTTGGAATTTTTAGAGATTTGTCCCAACCTGATACAGTCATGGTTCTTTGACAGCCTTTATGGATCCAATTTGGATCACTAACCATGTTGTGGATCATGAAGAGTCCATATCGTCACCCTCTCCCCAATTAGGGATCTCTCAATCATGACTTGGTTAGGGTTATTATTGTTGTGAATATCATGATCCAAGATGTGCTTGAGACTTTCCATCTCTTTTCTAAGGTCGCGTGACAGCTAAGGAAAATCTAGTATCCTCCCAATATGTAAACAAACCCAATTTGCTAAAAAAATTGTTGCTTTGTTTCCTTATCTCCGCTAATGGGAGGGAATGATATATTCAAACCCACTAAGAAGATCCCCTATGTTTTGTATTAAATGCATTTTCCTTGAGCTATGATTTATCTTCTCAGTTCTAGATCCATGGTTCAATTTCTTAATGATTAAAATCTTAGAATGCCCTTCTATAATGAGTTCCATGAAACCTTTCCTTTTAGCTATTAGTAGTCCTTTAGAACAACAATGAATTCTACCTCATTATTTCTAGCATGTCCACAATATCCTACATACATTATTGTGGTGTAGTTATGGGAGTCTCTCAATAATCCCCCAAAACTTGTGTTCCTAGGGTTCCCTTTGGAGGCACCATCAAAATTTCACTTAATTTATCCTTCAGGCATGACATGATAACAGTTAGGTGAGGGGCTAGGAGAAATCATGAGTTTCCACAATGAAGGGGATATCATTTGGGGAGATAATTTTAGATGGTTGAGGATGTTGACTTCATGAGGAGAGACCTGCCAGTCATTCAAATGCCATTTTTCCACCCAAAATGTTTCTTGAATATTCTATGTAATCCCTTTCCAAACTTCCTCCTTAAGTATCTTCGACCTTTAAATATTCAACAATTTATTTCTTTTGAGATAGCTTAGAGGATAAAACAAATTGACAATCTCCAAGCATGATTTAGAACGAGGCTTGATAAAATTCATTTTCTCAAGTTTTCATTAGATTCCAGGATTTTGTTTATAACTTGGTCGTGGTGGTCAAAGAGGCTCCCTAACTTATTCCATAACACTTTAGCAAAGGTACATGAGTTCAAAAGGTGTTCAAGATCTTCATTTTGGAGACCACATAGAATACAGTATGAAGACCCTTGGAGACCTTGCTTTTGTAATTGATGTGAGCTTTGGATTCTTTTCTAACAAACCAACCATACAAAATGAGCAACCTTTGGCCATAGTTGCTTTGTCCATATATTTCTCCATAGAGGATTGTGGTGGTCCTCGATTTACTCAACTGCCAATTTGTATGCTTCTATTACACTAAAAATTCCTTTGGTAGTATAGCCCCATTTGAGGATGTGAGGCCCTTCATGTATAGCTATATTCCTCACTTGAATTTCTCTTTCTAATGTCTACCACTCATTGGTTATTGGTGGGTTTATCCAATCCCGAGGACCTTTCTAAATTCTCCACATTACATCATTCTCGATGAGACTCAAGAAGTGTTTTATTGAGATTCGGTTTTGAATATTCATATATAAGAAAATATCTTTGAGGTCATGTCTACTAAGAAGCTTCCCCCTTTGTTGCAAGGCATCCTACCCAAAAAGGGCACTGTTCCCATCTCTGATCTCCCAAAATATGTGGTTTTTAGTAAGCTCTCTATTATTTGATGCTACATTCTAGGTTGAACATCCCTTTGGTGTATCCAAGTGTCTTAGGTTTCCTTTAGATGAGTACGACATTATATATTTCTCTGTCCATATATTATTCCATAGGTTTGGGCCTCCCTTTAACCATATCCACCACAATTAAGCACCGAGAACTTGGTTGAGGATAGACGAGACTCTCACACTGAGGCCCCTTGCCAAGTTAGGTTTTATAGCATTGGCCTAGGACATGAGATCCCATTTCTTAGCCTTCTAGGTACCCCTCCATAGGAAATTTATAAAGGTCTTTGTCATGGAATTACACACTCATTTGGGAGGAGCCATGCCTCAAAGTTGGTATATCAGGATGGATTGTAATATGGATTTTAGAAGAATCACTCTACTAACAAGGTTTAAGGCTCTAGAGGCCAATCCACTTAGTTTTGATTTAATTTTATGCAGGATATATTTCGAGCAATAATTTCTTAAGGAGTTCGCCATGAGCGTCATACTCAGATACTTAACATGTAAGGTTCCAATTCTAAAACCAAGGGATTGAGCTAAGAAGGATTGGATGAAAATTAGACTATTAAAGAAGAAAATGTTTGATTTACCAGATTTTACCATGGTACCATATTACTACATGAACTCATGGAGGATATATTTTGACTTTCTAACTTCACAGAGAGAGACTTTACAAAACAACATGATATCATCCACAAATTTTTCATGAGTGACATGGAGGTCATGAGGGTCTACTTGTTGTAAGCCTGTAGAAGAGTTAGAGGATTTTCACAGGGATCCATTGAGAAATATTGAAAATACCAAAGTAGATATGAGGGAGCATACCGAGTTGATCCATCTGGAATCAAGGCCATAAGCCTTCAAGATATTGAGAAGATATGGAAAACTAAGGCGGTCATAGGCTTTGGATAAATATATCTTCATCAACATTCGAGGATAGTTTACATCTTTAAGAAAATGTACAACTTCCTCGGAGGTGATAATTCCATCTAGAATTTGGCATCCTTCAAGAAACCTAGTTTACTCTAGGGATATGAGACTAGGTAAGAGAGGTTTGAGCCTTTTAACCAAAACAATGGAGATGATTTTATAAATAAAATTACATAAGGAAATAGGTCTGAAATATTGGGGATTTTCCAAATGGGTTGATTTAGGAATTAACGAGATAAAAGTGGAATTAAGACTAGGATATAGCTTTTGGGTTTGGTGCGATTCTTCTACCACGTCAAGGATGTCAAGTCCAATGATTCTCAAGGTAGATTGGAAGAATTATATTGTGAAACCATCCAATCCTTGAGCTTTATCCTTGGCCATACCTTTGAAAACCTCCTCTATTTCCTCTAGAGTCCCCACTTTCATCAAACCAAGGTTCTGATTCCAAGTGACGAAGTGGTGAATATGTCTAGTAATTCTTTGGATTTCCTCTGATCGGCCTGGATTTGGATCCAAGAGTATGGTTTGAAAATGATCCACAAGAAGATCCTCCATCTCCTCATGATATGTTGCCAATGTTGGTCATAGCCTTATCAAAAAATATCATATTATCTCACCTTCCCTCGGCCACTAAATAAAGGATTTTGGCTTCCAAAGGATTTCCTTTTGTTTCCTTCTTTCCTCCAGAAGATTCAAGGCTTGACCTTCTTCCACAACCAATTCTTTGGAACTACCTTTTGTTATCATTTGTTGTTGGATCCCATTCATTCACTCTTGAAGATGCCTATGCTCCTTCATGATATTCCCAAATTCTGCTTGGTTCTAGTGTTTAATCTATTTTTTAAGATCTTTCAACTTATGTTGGAAGATGTACATGTGGTTCCTACCTTTCGCTATACTGGATCTCCACCAGTTTTCCATTTTCCCTAGGAAAGAGGGGTCCCTGAGCCAAAAGGATTCAAAATGGAAAGGATTAGTTTTAGGTGCTAGCTTAAGATCTATTTCAAACCTAATCAGCGAGTGAACTAACCTTAAGCAGGAGAGGATTGATGCCTCGAAGAATATACCCCTACTCATCAATTGTTCTGAAACTAGAAATATGTCTAGGTGTAAAGCAACTTTATGAGAGCCTCCTCTTAGATTGTTCCACATATATATTCCATTATTAGTTTTAATATCCATGAGCTTTATCTCCATGATCTATTCCTTCAATGATTCTATCTCTAAATCCATTCTACTTATCCCGCCCTTTTTTCCCTGAAGGGAGGAAATATGATTAAAGTAACCTCTGATGATTCAAAGCTCTTAATGGAATATACTTCTCAGTTTTCCTATATTATGAAGGAAAACCTCTTTTTCTTCTACAGTATTAGGGCCATAAACAACCAATAATAATGCGGACTCACGGGTTCCTATGTGCCTAAATTTCCGAGAAAGAATTTGGGGTAAGCTAGCCCAATCCTCAAAAATTACCCTTAAAGGGTTCGAGAGTATAACCAAACCTACTGCACTTCCTCTGGAGTGTAAATCCATGACCTCATAATGAGCTTTAATCACTTGAACAATTGCTTTCAATCAATTTTCAAATACTTTGGTTTCCTGTAGTATTATAATACTTGAATTTTCTTGTTTTATCCTTTCCTTGAGATATCGTTGTTTTCCTCGGCTATTAAGGCCTCTCACATTCCAGGAGACAATTATAATTGTGCAACTTTATTAATTTGGTGAAATACTACAAAAGGTGGTACCACCCTTCATAATTTTACCAAAATATCCCCATCCATTTGGATTGATTCATGCAAATTCTTATGACCCCTTTTTTCCCCCTTTTCCTTGGGTGTCTTGCTTTGTACCACCTCTTGGTTGAGATCTAGGGTGCTCTTGCTGATACGATGAAACCTGGCTTAACTTGGCTTCGTATTTTTTAAAAGTATCTCGATAGAGTTTATTTTTTTCTTCTGGGATGAATCTTTCATCTACATTCTTCCATTCATTCAAAAACCTCTTGAGAACTTGCTCCTCTATGCTGAGTTCTTTTAGTGTTTCATCTATCTCTAAGTTTTCCTAATTCTTTGGGGTTTCATTTTCCTCTCACTCTGAGGGAACATCGTAAGATTTCTTTTTTGTCTTGTTAGTTCCTTTGGGCAGAACCCTAGAATTTTCAATGTTTATCTTGTGATTCAAATTGCTTGGATTCTCATTGTCTTCCATCAACACCTCATATGTTTTTCCATGATCTTGGCTGTTACACTCCATTTCTTGGGTTGATGGCGGTGGTGACTTTGAATTTCTCTTTTTGTTAGTAACCTCTTGGAATCCCTCTTGGACATCCCGAGTCTTTGGTTTTTCTTTAGGTATTTCCGGATTTGTTAATCCCATTTGGTTCAAGGGGAAATATCTAAATAAATGCCCATATTGATGGCATTTTTGGCATCAGAACGAGATATTCTTGTAATCTAGGGGCTAATTCTATACCTCATCTTGATATTCCAGCTCAATGAATTTTGGAAGAGGTTTAGTTATGTTCATGTATGTTCGGATTAGAGCATAAGAGGTGTAATCTCCATAGCGAGTTAATTGAGCTACTTTAACAAATATACCAATTGAGTTGCCTATTCCTTCCAGTATTTTCAGTTCCTAGAAATGCACTTGAAGAGAAAATAATCTCACCCATATCGGTGTTTCCATAAATGTTTCTTGATCTAAGTTGTAGCATTCTTCCCAGTAGTGCATGAAGAGCCCAACATTATAGAAGAAATAAGGCCCATTTTCAAAAACCCTTTCTTTATCTTCCACACTAGTGAATATCACCATAAAGAAACCTATAACACCCAATTTCAGATCTAGATGTCATTTCGACTACCATTTTAGCTGGATCTATCTGACGAGATCTATCTCCAAAGGCTATATGCTTGAAAATTGGTAGATGAGGGCATGATCCTACATAAACTTGTGGCAGTTTTCAATTTTTTTGTTGGGGATCGTAAATCTTAGTTTATTTGTGTCTCGCGGTAAACATTGGCCCCTGATTCACGCTTTCCACTATGCCCCCATAGCTGGATTTCCACTATTTCAACCTTATTTTCTAGTCGACGTTGAAGCTCCAACCCTACTGCTTAATTCCCTTGCTACAATATTTCGATAAGAGGGGATTTGTCCCTTCACAGCTATCTCCTTTATACGTTTTGTCAGATATTTTATTGGAAATGACACTTAGGGTTGGGGGATTGATGTTGCATAGATATTTTTAGGGATGACAATAGAAAACCCTAGAAAATTTCTTCATCCAAACTAAAACTTTGTCTCCTCGCATTCATAATTTTATTAACATTGAAAAATTGTTATTAGATTAATACAATAATGTGCCCAAAACAATTATTATCAAGAACTAGTTGAGGAATAATTTTGAAATATTCCAATGAGGTTTCTTTCCCTATCCATTCTCATCATTTTCTTATCAAGAGAGATAAGATATACATCATAGAAGGGTGGTGACCAAAACTTCATCTGGAAGAAAATTGTTTTAAACTTCTGGGTTATCCATCTGTTGGAGGGGCTAGTCAACCAATCGAGTTAGAAAAATCATATTTTCAGTTGCTCAACAAGCTTGTTATGTTGATGTCTAAGCCAGATTAAGTTAAGTGTGGTTGAAAGTTAAACTATTGTAATTGTATCAACATCATATAAATATTTGTGGATGTATCAATGTATTAGTTCCAATTGGATTTTGAGAAAATATAATAGAAGTGTGCTTCTACTAGTTCTCCTACACTTGTGTCTCTTCTCTTCTATTTACTTATGTGATTTATTAAGTGAATTCAAGATTTCCTTGCTATTGGTAACCATGCATACTTTTCCCTAGATTACAACTATGGTACTATTGGTGGTAGTTGAGTCATAAAAAATATGCAATCAATATGCTAATGTTGGAATAGATACAATAGTGGTGGGAGACAAAAGTCAATAATTACCTAAGGAACTATGTGAGAAGGAACAATCTATAATTAACAAAAGTTAGGGCCAATTATTTCACAAAAGTGCATGAACACTTTATTGAAGGCACCCCAAAAGAAATAAATAAATTTGTTTACCAAGTTTCTCATGAAAAACCTAAAATTAAATTTGATTCTCTAGTTATATTCAAGTTATAAAATGGTGGTTCAACAAATCTACATGAGTGGGTTGAGTTTATTCTCGATTATTTCTATGAAGAACAACTGGTAGAAGAAAGAAACTCTATTGAACATATTGAAGCCAATTTCTTCAATGATATCCATGGTAGTTTCTTCTACACGATTCCAACCATATTTCATAAGTTCCTCCTTAACAAGGGTGTTTGTCATATCGTTGAGTGTCAAGCTTTGTTGTATACTCCAATAAAAGGAAACTACTATTGAAGGAAAATCGATTGGTAGAACTTCTTAGATGGCCAGTGCAAAGATAAAAATAAGTGTGGGATTGTTTCCTATGCAAATAAATGTGGTTTCTATGTATTCCCTCACACTTATGCAGAAATTATGATTGTAGTCAAAGGTGAATTCCCTAGACCTAGTGGACTGGTGTAGAACAACAATAGACAAATAATATAGAATTTTCCTTAGAGAAGTTATAGAATGGAAACATGCCTACCCATGCTCAACATACAAGCTAACATTACTGATGGTTCCCATGAATAGGTATATTTTGAGGCCCATTGTGCTATCCTCCAACCCCTAAAACTTTCATTTTTTCAAATTAATTTGCATTTTTAACCATAATATGCCTAGTAGGAAGACTAAAGGGTGCTTGTCATATTTCATGGCCTAATGTGATTAATATGCAGGTAAAAGGAGCATTTTTCGAGATATTTACTATAAAGGGGTTGATTGGAGACATCTATAGAGAATATAGAGGGATTGTCCACTGCATTAACTCCCCAACTTGGCTTTAGGTTAAATATTCCTCACCAACAATTTGAATTCACTAGTTCTTGGGGAACACCAAGTGCATGTGAAGATCAAAGGGAAAAAAATCCACTAATTTCTAGAATTTGGAGGGAATAACTCCTATTTTCAAGGGAGCTACCCATGAGCTACTTTATTTTAAAAGAAATAAGCTAAAAGGCTCATTGGGATTCAAGTTTTTGTTGTAGCTATGAGTAGCTACTAATAGCCTAGTTCTTAACATTATTATTCTCATCCTTCATATGATGTATGTGACTCTTATTTTATTTTAATGAGAAGTTCACCATTGGTTTGCATCTAAGTTATTTTTGGAGGACCGAAACCCTGGGGTTTGGGCCTAACCTAAAGACTTTAGTCCCTCTCTTATATTTCTTCCTAATTATTGTTCAATTCGGTGCAACTCCCTTTTGTTTCAGCAGGTATTATTTCATAAAAAATGTAGTTACATGTTTTCCTATCACCTATCTTGTGGGAAGAGTGATTGGAAGATCTACGATAACAACCCAAAAATATGTGTTTATGATTTCTTGGAATTTGCTATGTATTGGACTGCAGTCCTTCTCCATGATTAGTTTCTACAACTTAGAAGTTAGAAACATTGGTTTGGCAATATGAGTTGTCTTGTACTTTAAGTAGATTTAAATAAAATTCAACTCATCCTTTCCATGTTAATTTACTTTGATGTAATAGTGATTATTTGATGCATGTGGTTGGCTAGTTTGTAGGGATTGTGTTGTCGTGCAAGGGTGGGTACAACTTTCTACATCCACCTATAGCATTCTATCTCCCTCCTAGATACCACACCTTGCCTCCAAACTTTGCCATCGAGATCACTCTGCTAGGGTAAATGAAGGACACCATGGGCACAAACTTTGGTGCAAGATAAACCTTAGAGGGGTACTAAGCATGGCTAACGACATCCCACACCCTTCATTTACCTTCTCTACCTTCATCTACCTTCTTATAACTTTAGTACACCATTCCTATCATCAAAAATCTCTCAAACTCCCTCTTGTAGCACTTCATGTAGCATACCTATTGCATTGTTTTCTTCAACTAGATTCCCTCGCGATTTCGACCTTTGGGTATTGAATTTGAATAATGGCCTACAAGCCTTGATTTCATGATGAGGGAATATTATAAGACCACTCCAACTCCATCCTCTCCTCACTACAAACATAAGACAACAAATAGAATTAGAATTGGCTTTTTTTTCATAATTCTCTTGAAGGATGAATTTCTCATTTTCAAGGAAGTTGCAAATAGATAAATGATTCATGCAAGTAGGTTGTTAATTTGATTAAGTATGCAAATAGAATAACAAGGTTTACTTCTGCAACTAGAACAACCTTTTTATTTTCATGCAATAATTTCAATTTAGCATTTACATTGAATGAATGGCATTTTCACTTGTGTAGTTAGAATCATGTTCATCTCCTTGCAATTATGACATATGTTTCTTCTTGTAGTAAGTTGAAGGAGAGGTCTTTGAACACCTTGATTTCATCTCATAACTCAGTGATGAAGGTGCATCTAACCTAAGGTTAAATGTTTACTAAATGAGTGAGTTTCCTAAGTTAGGATTTAATTATTTACTGCATTTTCCTATAGTTTTAGGAGAGAATGAGAATCATTGTAAATAAGAGAAGATTCGAGAGTATTTTGGAAGAGTTGAGAGATTTCATGGTTAGTTAGATACTATCTAGAGATAAGGGATTAGGTGAGAGATTTTATGGATCATGAGAGATATTGCGGGAGTTTGTTTAAGATCTAGAACCTACCTTGGGTTCAAATCCACTTGTATAAATCTAGGTGAGCCCATGAAGCATGTATGTGAGTGACATTGAGTAATGAGAGACCAATGATAGGCCAAGAATTATCTTGTAAATATTTTATTTATTAGTGATATATTTAATAACTTTTATGTGCATACCCATTTTGGGGATTTCAGTTAGTTCTAGGTTATGTGGTGTGTTAATGTTTTAATTTGTAGCCACCAGCATGCTACAGCAGTTTTGGTATGAGAGCCCAAAAATTTGGTTAAAGATGGGACAACCAGTAGGACCTGGGTTAGAAATTTCATGAATCTTCACGAAATCAAGCTTCAAAAATGGGCAAGCATGCACAAAAAAAATGGTGTGCTCCAAATTTTCCGGGCATCGAAATAACAAAAACAACATCTGCAGAATGGAGCACTCTGTATGTTTTCTAAATTCATTGATTCAGGGAAAGCAAATGCTAGAGCCAAAGGCACGAAGGATTATATCTGAAGATTACACGTTGTCATTTATGCGGCCGTAAAAGCACACGTCATTTCTTGTGAGGAGCACATTACCTAAGTGAGCATGGAGTCCGATGTGAAGTCCATACGATGGTAGAGGAGAAGCGTTGGAAGATCTGCGTGATTGGAGACTACGTGGTTGAGAGAAAAAAAGAACATGTTCTTAGTTCTGTTGTCAGTAGTTGCATACCTGTGTGGATCAGATCCTTATTGTGAATCTATTTGTGGACCTCTGCATGGAGTTGATGTGAAGCGTAGTGCGTTGTGGAAGATACTTATCCAACATGAGCTCTCATGATTTCCCTCCAAAATTTGCTCATCTGCTAGGTAGTTTCCTATTCTGTACGTAATTTCGTGTGGAAGAATTTTGGCACTAGAGATGCATTGAAGAGTCAGCGCAGAGGAAATGTGAATAATCGCCATAAGACTTGAATTGAAAACATTAATACCATTAATACCCCGCGTTGAATATTTATATTAAGTTACTGTTGGTGTTGATCTCAATTTTCGAGACAAATAGAATGGTATAGATTACTGTCGAGCGTGTGAAGGAATAATGGCTCTCGGTGCTAGAACTATGTAATTCCATACTGTGGTATAATGCATTGAAATTTGAATTAATTAGGGTTAAAGAGGAGAACGTGTTGAAAAAGGGCTTTTTGTTCTTCTGTCAAATATATATTTGTAGCAGGAAGGTGGAATGGTATTGGAAAGGCCATAATGATTATGAAAACCAGTGGAGTAATAAAGGAGCAAAAAAATTCAAGCCCTGCTCAATTGGTACCACGTCTGGGGAATTATTTACAACCACAATGGTGCCGAGAACAAGGTCATTTTTCCATCTCTTTATATACATTTAGAGGAATCGCAGCTATTTGTATAGATCTCAGTTTTCTTGGTGCATACTAATATCCAAATATTTTGATGCAGGGCATTGAAATCCAGAAGGAAAAAGAGTAAATAATCATCGTGTGGAGTGGAGGAATGTGTGCCAATACTAACAGAAACAAAAGTTGAAGAGAGAAGAACCCCGTGGAATCTGCGTTGAATAGAATAACGCAATAAAATTTGATAAATATGGAGAGTGCCATGATTAACAATTAAAGGAGGTATATTTTTTTACAATAACATTTATTATTAAAAGAACGATAAATCACATTTCACGTGGAAGTCACACTTTGGAAGAAGTTCATGACTTAAAGTTCACATGGATGAATTTTTTATAAGTGAAAATTCTCATAGTTATAAAGAATAAATAATTTGTAATGGATTAGGGGGGTTTCAAGATAAAAAGTGTGCTCTCTTCATAAAAATGTGGAGGACGTGGATTTCAAGGTTTCCATATTTACCTTTTAGTATTTAAAAGGGAAGAAAAATATGTGCCACTCTTATTTACCATAAGGCTTAATGTAATGGAGTTTTCTTACAAAGTCATGTTAAGAGTGAAAGAGTTATGAAAGATATGAGAGTAGGATTTGAAAGTTAGCCAAGTTTTCTAAGTTGAATAGTTAAAAATCATTGGGTTGATTCAAGAAAGTAATGACAAGTTCTTGTTGTCAAGTAGAAATGGTGAGAAGTTCTTACAATTAAAACTGTGTCGATGTAAAGAGGAATTCACAAGTGAGTTTGAGAATTTAAGTTGAGAAAAATTAAAATTTGAGTTATTTATATATTGTATGAAAGGGTGCATTTTCAGTTGTATCCAACACCTAGGTCTATTGATGAAAAGTTGACCTTAAATTAGAAGTCTCGAGTTAAAGAGTCATAAGTCAAGTCAAAAGTTTGTTTAAGTTTGAGTCCTTGAATGTAATGGGTGCATGATCGGTAGAGCCCAACACCTAAAAGTCTTGTCAATGTACTGTAAGGACAAGGGATATTGCAGTTATTTGCATCAAATAAAGCAGAGTACAAAGAAGCTTATACAAGGGAAGAAAGAGCTGAAGATGACTATGAATAGTCACGGCGATGTCATAGCAGTTGGCGTAAATGAGGAAGAGTTTGAGAAAGAGATTTTTGAGTTGAAGGCATGACTTAATGGTTTGATGGAGCTGCTATAGAATCAAAAACATGGATGGATAATGAAGAAGACAACTAGATGGCCAATCAAGCAGTTGTTTGCAAGAACACAGAAGGAAAACTTGAAAGTTTTGTTAAGGGAAGCAGAAAAATTCTAGATAACCGAGATGAATGTATGCATTTGTGAACGAGAACAGGAACCAATTCTTGGTGAGGACAATGATGATGCTAAAATCAAATCTGTTGATATGAATGTGGGTTCGATTCCCACATATGGCGCCACAAAATGTTTAGAAGATCAACACAAACAATTGAGGACAAAATCATCTATCGAGATTATAAAGTCTTATCTTTTTAAATCTGACAATTGGTGTATGGATGCAAGGTGTATTGCAAATGATGGACAACACATTATTTATGTTTCATGCAGAGATGAAGATCAATATATAAAAATGATTACTGAAAGAGACCCTAAAATGCTGGTGAAATGTGAAGAAGAACTACAATTCCTAGAGAATATGTTGATGGAACATGAACCTAATCAAGTTGTCGTTAAAGAAGAGAAATATTCAAGTAGTGAAAATGTGGAACTTAAAATAAAATGTAATTATCAATTTAATGTCAAGGATGCAAGTATAGAAAATGATGATGAATATGAATTAATTTTCCGAGATAATAATAGTAAATTTCAGTTTGAAGTAGATTCAATGATGAAATTGAAGAATTAAAGAAACTGATGGGAAAAACACATAAACCAATATATTGCAAGATGAGGCAAAAGGAAAACAATAGAATACATTTGACTGCACAAGTATACATCGGAGGAGGAGAATATCAACATAAAACTTGGAAACTAGGCAAATTAAAAGACACAATCATTGAAGCAGAACAACAACAAATGGATGATCAATAAGAGACTAAAGTTTGGGATTGAGGAGGAGTTTTATCAACTTATGAAGGCATATGGTCACGAGACCATGATTTTCTTTTACTTGGGGAGTCTAATGTTGGTGCATCTAACCTAGGGTTAAATTTTTACTCAATGGTTTAGTTTCCTAAGTTAGGATTTAATTATTTATTATATTTTCCTATAGTTTTAGGAGAAAATGAGAATTATTGTAAATAGGAGAAGATTTGAGAGTATTTTGGAAGAGTTGAGAGATTTGAGGGTTAGTTAGATATTATCTAGAGATAAGGGATTATGTGAGAGGTTTTATGGATCATGAGAGATATTGTAGGAGTTTGTTTAGGGATGTAGAACCTACCTTGGGTTCAGATCCACTTGTATAAATCTAGGTGAGCCCATGCGACATGTAAGTGAGTGCCAGTGAGGAATGAGAGACTAATGATAGGCCAATAATTCTCTTGTAAATATTTTATTTATTAAAGATATACTTGTGATATTTTATGTGCATACCCATTGGGTGGATTTCAGTTTAGTATTAGGTTATGTGGTGTGTTAATGTTTTAATTTGCAGGCCCCCACCTTGCGACATCACTGAGCGTGACATGAGCAGAACCTAACATGTTGTCCATATAGCACTATCACCTCTAAGTTTGTACCAACCCCACAATTATAATTTAAGTTGAGAATCCCTTGGGAGTTGCAACATACTTGGTGAAATACTAGGGCTCATCAGGTTTTGGGCCTTTGTCGGGGAGGTGTCTAAGTAGGTGTTGTTTCTACCTAGGAGTTACTTGCTTTTTCTATTTTGCATCAGTCTTATTGTTTTTTTTAAGTGAAAAATTCAAAAAACAAAGCTAGTTCTTTCATGCCTCAGAAGAGTAGAGATAGTCAAGGGAAATTCTTACGAAAAAACTCCACCCCTTTAAGCATTCAACCTCTATTCTTCTTTGGTGACTCTGAACTTCCCTCTCTAACTAGAGGGGAGTTAGAAGACCCTCTAGGTGAGCAACCTAATTTTTTTTACGAAACCATAGGGGAAGAACAACCTATCTCAACTACCCAAACCATGGCTAAAAATAGTCACAATGAGATTTTCTCTATCATAGAAACCTATGGGGAGGCAATAATGAAGAATATAAGCCCTGCTTCCCTTCCACATTTCCATGGCCTAACCTCTAAGGACCCTCACACCTTTATGCTTGAATTTTTTGTTGTCTATAGGACCGATGACTATACCTCAAATGAACAGAAGCTAAAGTTGTTTCCATCTACTCTGAAAGACGCAACCTAGTACTAGTTTATGAGTTTACCAAGAGGCAACATCACTACATGGGCCAAAATGCAACAAGCCTTCAACGAAAAGTATAGGGATTACTGTATGTCCAAATAAGAATAGGAAGATATCTTTAGGATGATCCTTGGACCTGATGAATCCTTAGAAGACTGTGAGGAAATAATTAAACCCAATTATAGGAGGTGTAATTGTACCCTTGATCTTGAGTCACTCAGGCTAGTTCTTCTTTGAGGGACCAGGGAGGATGTAATTAAAACCCTCCACATGATATATGGAGGATATATCTACCAATTTCCTTATGCTGACATCAAAATTGTATTTAAGAATCACTCTATGATTGTTAGGAAAAATGATAGGTCTAACCAAAGCTTGGTCAGTTGCTCTCCCTCTATAACAACCATCAATTATGAGATAGGAAGTATGTTGGAGTATCTTAAGAGTGAAATGTTGTGTATCTTTTCCCTACAAATGGATACTATTTAAATCAAAAGGAAGCAAGAGGAAGCAAAAAGGTCACTAGCTATATTTTGCCCTAGATGCACTAAGAGACATCCTAGGAATGAGTGCCCACTAAATTTCATAGAAGTCTACTCAGTCTATGAGGAAAACCATGCAATAGGAAAATTTCCCTCTCTGCCAGGCCTAAAGGATGTATAGCAAGGGGTAAAAGGTGGTTCAGAGAAAATATGCTTAATTAACAAAATGATGCTTCCAGGCCCTAAACCATATCAATAGGGCATGCAAGGTGTGCACTATCCTCATTACAATCCAAATCAACAAGAACCTTTTCATCCTAGGTAACCTTCCAATCATCCATCATGGTCAAAACCTATCCTTGACCATATGCTCCTCAATATCCTCCTCAGCCTATCAACCCTCATTTTCATCCATATCCACCCCAATATTTCCAATGGGGCAACTCCTCATGAGGGCGAAGGCCCCAGAGAACCCAACCTCCTACTTTACTACCTCCACCTTAACCTGAACCACAAATTCCTCACCATAATCCACCTAAGAAACCTCAAGTCCCTACTCAACCCATTCTCAACCCAAATAATAAGCAAACAAAACAAGTTTACTATGGGGAGACATCATATCTTGCTTATGTTGTGGAAATCCAAGACATCAACCTTCGGTATGGGAAGTTTTTACCTTGTAATCACCCACCTTCTACACCTAGAGAGATTAAAGAAGTAAGATACTTCACCTCAAGTCAATGCACCCTCTTATCTTAAAATGTTGGTTCAACCTAGACAACACACCCCGTAAGAGGCTAAACTTCTAGGAGAATTGAATAAAATTTGTATCAAAATACCCTTCTTGCAGCCATTAAGGATGTTCCCATTTATGACAAGCTTATCAGTGAAGAATGTTTCAAAATACCCAGGAGAAGGAGAAGAGATACCCACACTATCAATGTGGTTGGATAATTATCTGATTTGATGCTTCAAAGGGTGATCTCCCCAAAGTACTTTGATCTTGGTATCCCAGTAGTGGTTGTTCACATAGATGGCATTATGGTCCCTAATACCTTGATCGACCCTGGGGATACAATCAATGTGATGACCAATGAAGCCATGCCCAATCTCAACCTCCAAGGGGCCTTGAGGAAGACAACTACAATATTGCAACTTTCATATAGGTCCATCATAGCACCTGAGGGAGTTATTGAGGTTGTAATGGTCTCCATTGACTCCTGGGATCATGCTAAAAATGTCCTTATCCTCCCTCTCAAACTAGTTTTAATGGTTATCCTCTCATCCTAGAAATAACTTGCTTGGGCACTATTAATGCCTACATTAGTTGTAGGGCTAGGAACATGACCATAAAAAGGCGCATGTATCAAAACAACTTGTGTTGCATCTTCCTGTTAAACATTCTGTTGAACATGAATTGCCATTATAGTTAAAGAATGAGGAAGAGGAAGAATTTTATCAAACAACCCCCTACCCATCCTACACACTAGAAAATAGGGAAGATGACCTTATTGAACATATCTTACAAAATGAGCCTCCCACTGCCATGCAAGTTGATGAACTAATAAAGGAACCTGAAGGTATTCCTTTTAACTAGTTTGTTCTTTGTTGTCTCTTTCCTATAACATGTCAAGGTTGTAGAAATTAGCACATCCAAAACAATAAATGTTAACCACTCTCTCTCAGCCAAACAGAGGAGAAATTATATAGTGTCTTGAGCCAAAACCTGAATGATTTTTCTTGGGATTATAAGGAGATGAAGGGTTTGGATACATCAATATGTACTTATCATATCTACATTAAAGAGGCATGCAAGCCCATGCACCAACCCCAGAGAAGGATGAACCCAACTCTTAAGGACATTGTCAAAGAGGAATTACAAAAGCTACTGGATGCAAGGTTCACATATCCCATCTCACATAGTGAGTGGGTGTCCCCTCTTGTTTTATTCCCCCATAAAAAATGGGAATGGTAGGATCTATGTTGACTACTTAGAGATTAAAAAGGCTACAAAGAAAGACCATTTTCATTTTCCCTTCATTGACCAATTCTTAGATGGCCATGCAAGGAATAAATTGTTCTCCTTCCTGGATGGATTTAGTGGGTATGACCAAATAAAAATCAGCCCTAAGAACCAAGATAAGACCACATTCACATGTCCTTTGGGTACCTTTTCATATAGAGTCCTTCCATTTGGATGTGACTTCCAGGAATCTCTTTCTAACCTATGTAAATTCTTAAAGAAATGCATTGAACTGAATCTTTCATTGTGTCCTCAGAAATGTGATTTTTTTTCTGAATGCAAGGATTGTCCTTGGCCATTCCATATCCAAGGAAGGGATGTAGGTTACCCAAACAAAATTGCCATCATTAAAAGGGTCCATGTCGTTCAAAAGCAAAGAGATGTACGGAGCTTCCTTGGATTAGATGGGTATTATAGAAGGTTCATTAAAGAAATTAGTAAACTCGCTTCACCTTTGTTTGTATTGTTGGCTAAAGATTCAGACATTTGTTGGAAAAAAAATTGTCATGAAGCCTTCGAAGTGCTAAAAGAAATGCTGGACATTACACCCATCATTAGGGGTCCCAATTGGGAATTATCTTTCCATATACACATAGATGCATCTCATAAAGTTGTAGGGGTTGCCTTAAGACAAGTGGAAGATATATTTCCTTGTGATATCTATTTAATTCGTAAGCACCTTTCTAAAGCTGAGTTAAATTATATAATCACTAAAAAGGAACTCTTGGTTTTGGTACATTATTTGAACAATTTTAGGAATTACATAACTCTTTATCAAAATTTTGTTCACACTAACCATTAAAACATTAAGTATTTAGTGAATAAACCTGATGTCAATGTTAGGATAATCAGATGGTTGTTTTTATTGTAGCAATTTGATTTGAGTATTATTGACAAACCAAGAAAAGAGAATGTGGTTACATATTTCTTGTCAAGAATAAACTTTCCTGTAGAAAAGGAAGAAATAGTAGGTGATCAACTCCAAGATGAGCACCTCTTTGACATCTCAATGCTCTCTCCTTGGTTTGCTGATATAGCCAACTACTTGGTTATTGGAAGGTTACCTCCTAATATATCCTTTAAGGAGGAAAACAAGATTCCTAGAAAAGGCGCTCCATTCACTTGGATTAGGGGAAATCCCTTCAAGCTTGGGCCTCCCTATACGATGCACAGGTTGCTTAGTCTTGGACTTAGGAGAGGTAATGTTGACAACAATCACTAGACAAAATCTTTGGCAAAAGGATTGATATACAATTCCAACACTATATTGGGTTCATGACAATGATGTAATGGCTATATTTGGATCATGACAATGATGTAATGGCTATTCAAGATAGAAGTTATTTTAGGGCTTAAAATGATAGAAATCAACCTTTTAAAGAAAATGAGAATTGAAATAGCCTAGTGCTACACCCTCTCCCTTAAATGTAAATTCTAACCCATTTTACTCTTCAAGTTAACTTTTCCTTGCTTTAACATCCTTAAATGGATGCCAAACATTAAATTTGATGTTTCTCTGCTCGATATGGCTAGTATCCCTAAGCAACAACAACTATTGGAAATTTTTCTCAAAGGAAGAAAACTTGCTCTTGTACATATCCTTAGAGAAAGAATTCCTACTTCTACACATGTTATGTTTTATCCACAAACTCTGCAATTATTTTGATCAATTGATTTACTAGAAAATAAAGGTGGAAAATTTGATCCATTTCTAATATCATGCGTCTAATTTGCTACTTTTTCATGCTAGAATTGTGCAATGTTCCTACAAAGGTACTTTCCTTTTATTTTCATCTTTTCGTGTGATAATTCTTGTTCATTGCATTCCTCCAACTAAGTGTTGATTATTTATTCCTTACACTAATAACTAATAAAGTTGATTATCCAAACCTACCCATGGGTTGAATGTTTACATGGTATTTTATGTTGGTTCCTATGTAGGTTGAAATGTTTAGTATTTACTAGTGATAATTGTTTCTTATTATTCTACTTCTTCTCTATTTTTGTAGTCCATGTTTCTTGTGTAGTTTATGTAGTTTGTTTGGGGTTGGAATCATTGTTGAAATTGGTATTTTTATTAGCACCATGTGAGTCAATTTTTGGGTCAACTATTGAACAAGTTGTATTGGTGTCTCAATATGGACTTTTCTTAAGTTTTCTTACATTTTCTCTTGCTGATGTTTATCTATATACACGAGATTTATGATTGATTCAACAGTGTACATTGGCTATATTCTCTTTCTTATGTTTATCTGTGTACCCAAGCTTTATGACTGGTTCAACATTGTACGTTGGCTATACTTGTACAATTTTATATCATCCCCTCAACGTAATTCATATTCATAGCCTTAGTAGTTATCCACTTAAGAGTTGTGTTAACTTGTATTTTATTTTTGTACTTCACACTCACACAAGTAATTGGTATATAGAAATCATGTTCCTCAGTCAATTTACTAGATTTTGACTAAGATGATTCCTCCTCACTTGGCTTATTTTATTTTCCTTTATAATTATTGTCTAGAAATTATGTTGGTTCATCTGAAATCAATTTTTTAAAATTGTAATTGGATTTGTGAGATGATATTTGCTATTTCATAACTCTCAACTCAACTATTGTTGAATTTTGGATCATGTCTATGGGACTCAACTAGCTTGTTCTTATCTCCTTTGGAAATTTTTGGGCATAAACCTTTGTTTTGTCGATAGGTAGCATTTATTGTTTCCTTTTCTTTCAACTTTCCCTCTCCCCTTGTTTCCTTTTCTACATTTTATTTTATCTCTGTGCATTCTTTGATTTTCTCTTTAAGCATAACTATGGCCTATACATATGGTATACTTTCACTCAACCCCATAATTTCATTAATGTTGGCTAACAACTATAGAAATGGATTCTCCTACTCCCTTACTATTTTGGCAAGTTTTCTTTCCAATTCCTTTACTCTTATCATCATTTCACTATAATTCATGTTTATGTATTAGAAATATATAAGAACCTCATTAATGTATTCCCAAACCTATAATGGGTGTGCATACAAGTCTCTTTTGTTTTCCTTTTTATTGAAATATTTTGGGGTGAGCCAATCATTATGTCAAGAGTAATGCCAAATTGTGAGATATAATTTTATGTTTTTTTCTCCTCCTCTAATTCAATATCTATGAGTGGTGGAATCAATTGATTTTTAACTTATTTTTTTCCTTCTCATAGAATTAATTGGTTCAACTTATTTTTTCCTTGTGATAGGATGGGTTGGTCATGTGTGATTTTATTTCTCTTTCTTCAAATATTTTCTTGAATTGTGGTTGATATGAGAGATCGTTTTTAATTTAAACCATTACTTCAACATACCAAAGTTTTGAAGTGTCGAGACATAAATAAATGTGGTCCTTAATGGGTTGAGCTTGAGTGAAAATTTGCAAGACTCTCCATCAAGGAAAAACATTATTAAAGTTCTTCACCCATTGCTGGAACAATGTGTTCGTAAGGATATTGTTTATAGATGGAGGTGGACTAATGACAAAACACTAATAGTTTTACTTTGTAGTGATATTTACATTGTTAATGTTGCTACAACAACTAAATTCAATTGGTTCATTATGTTCCAAATAAGCAGAAAAACAAATTAAATAACCTTCCCTAATTTCTTGGACTCCTAACAATTTTGCTAATGATCTCTACTACATACTCAATTGAAATTTTTCCTTATTCAACAATTCAACCAAATTCTTCTAGAATATAGTTTTTGGTTTCAAAGGCTATACCAACTATTGTAAAAAATGAGACATTGTGACATAGAGCCATTTTGATGCTTTCGAAAAAAAATTGTACTTGAACTTATACTATAACTTCTTAGTATTTTGCACTTTTTCTCCTCTCCTTGATATTCAAGCTATTTATGTATCATTTCAGTAGTGATATGAAATCCCCTTAGATAACAAGAAATTTACTAGCTTACTCTCTCTATGTGTCAAAATCAATAACCAAGGGAGAACCCTAATATTCTTTTCCTTGAGCTCATTCCATGACTTGAAATCTTTTTCCATCCTTCTCAAACCATTTTTTGGATATTTCCTAGTGTATGTCCCATTATATTTCCTCCATTTTCTCTTGGAAGATATTGTGCAATTATAGATGTACCTTTTCTTTTCTCTTTCCCAAATAAATTGTTTAACCTAGGGCAAATAAGATTTGTCGTATTTGTATGTTTCCTCTCATCGTCAACATTGTTAGAAATTTTCAAATCTAAAAAGTTGATTCTTGACTTTTAATGCAAATCCCACATGGTTGGCTTTAAGATCAATTGCTAGTTTAGTTTATCACTCGGGAGTGAAAAATAATGTGGATGTCATATTCCTCCTCTTTATTTGTACATTTAAGTAGTGGAGATGCAAAAAAATTGCATGTTGGGGGTATTCATTTGGTGTGCCTAAAAAATGGTTATAAATATTAATTAATTCTTTTGTGAAGGTGATGTATGATAGCCAAATTTTTAGTAATTCACTGGGTCATGTCCAAAATTGATTAGGTCTGCATCTCCATAATAGTTAGTTACAACACTTTGGTGTATTATTTTTCTTGAGTAAAATATCAATGTTTACTCAACTTAATTGTCCATATTAAATCATTTTTACTAGGAGATATTATTTCTAATTTTAAATTTGCTGTCTCCACCAGTTTTACTTCTTTCGTAGACATTTCATTAATATGTTCATTGGTCAACTTTAACCAAACAAACTCCTCCATTCAATTTTTTTTCTTTAATTTTTTCACTCTCCCTCTTAATAATACCCTCTCATAGATATTTTTCTATAGATTGCACTTTTTCTATTGGAGATATATGTTTTGTTGATTTACCTTTTCTACCAATTTTCCTTTTTCTTTAAAAATCCACTCCTCCATTTTTTTTCTTATATGTAGCTCATGAAGTAATGTGACAATGCTCTTCATTTATTATAAGATGCTTTCCATCCCTCTAGATAACTTCATAATGCTCAATTTATTATTAATTACTAGTACATAAATTAATAAATTAGTTAAGTTATAGGAGTTCTTGTAATAGTGTCCCAAAAGAGTTTTTATTTATTATGCATAATTAGAGTCATTAACTATTTTATTTCTTCATTGAATATCTATTCATGACCTTGCAAAGAAACTATCCTTTTAATATTATCAATTAAACTATGTTAATGATTACAAATAGACCTCACTACAAAATTTTTAATTTCAAAGTTTTCTTTTTTAATTAACTATCATATAATGGAACTAGATCTCCTTTTCTTACATCTTTTTTCTTATGTGATGAGCATGTCATCACTTTTGTTATCTACCCTTGATTTCTTTGTGATGAAATGCAATAACTCAATCTACTTGTTATTGATTTAAATGTAAAGTCTCTATTTCTTATCTTTATTACTGTCATAACATAGGATAGATATGCTTTCGAAGCACCTATTAATAAAAGTAGTGGAATTACTACTTCTTGAGGATATAATAATTTAAAATATGATAGTACAAACAATCTTTTATATATTGTCCTATACGTAGATAGTATTTTCAAAACCATATGATTCCAATCATCATTGTTGATTCCACATATTTTTATAATCCCTTTTTGTAGGGTCTTATTAAATTACTCAATTCTGCAAAACGATATGATTCCAATCATCACTCTTGATTTCACATATTTTTATAATCCCTTTTTCTAAGGTCTAAGTAAATTATTCAAATCTACCATTTTCTTGTGAGTGATATGTTGATTTATTTATATTGTTGATGACGACTTTTTTCAAAAATACCTTTTTTTTTAATTTACAAGGTTAGCTTTTTAATTGCTAATAATGACTTAAAAAAATACCAAAACCTTGTAATAATATTTTCATAATTAGATTTGGTAGCTATAACTTGTTATACACCCTTTCAAAACCCATTTTGTTAGGGACTCATTATTGGACTCAACAACAATAATAATGTATTTCACTACACTTTCTCTTTGTGCATTAATATAATACAACACCATTGTCTAGATTTTAAATTTTGAACAGGTGCCTACGAAGTTCACTGGTATATCGTCTTAACAAATTGCAATCCTTATTTTCATACTTTATAATGGCAACAATTATAACTATATTAAAGTGTAGTCCTTCAAGTTAAAAATATATGAAGCTTGTTGATATTTTATATTTCTCGTTATATATATAGTTAGATATAGTCATTGCATTTTTATATTTATAAAAATAGCGAAATATAGTTATTTTCATTTTTAATATATTTGAAGTTAAATTTTAAGAATTTATATTTTAAATAAATATTAAAAAGTCTACTCAAAATTTAAAAAATTAAGAAATTTATAATTAACCTTAATTTTTAAGAAAAATAAAAACAATTTAAAGAATATAATGTTGATTATAGATAAAACTTTCATCATATTAGTGTAACTTTAAAGCCAGTGGAAAATAATTCAACCAATTTTATATTTAATTTCGAACAAAATGCGAAGATGAAAGAGTCTACATCAAATATTTATCGAAGACAAATTGATTCTTCAAATATAATCAATATTTATTAGAATACATCACCAAAAAAAATGATTTTATATTTATATTTATATCACTAAAATTATTATTTTTAATTTAAAATATTTCCAACATTTCACTCGAATGGTACACTAACTTTACATTCTATTAAAAAATAACTAAAATTTAAAATGCGTTGTAAAAACCAGGAAAAAACTTAAGGTGGACATCTGCGTGCAAATAAATATATAATATATTTATTTATTTCATAAATTCAGAAACATTGATTTAAATAAAGTCAAATTTGAAAATTTGTAATTCGATGGTGAAATTTGAAAATGTCTTTTAAATTTGCGGTTAATCTGAAGGCTAAAAAGAGATGCTAAATACATTTTTTTAAGCACGGAAAAAAAAACTTTATAGTTATATTATGATTGTCTAAAAAATACAAAAATACAGCATTGTGATCCATGGGCAACTCTGATACGAGGAAAAAAGAAGAACATAAGACCTCCAGGAAATAGAAGTATGTGCCTTGCAGGCAGATTAGCTATGTGGTAGCTATGAGGAAAAAGATGTATTGGGGATGTCTTGTTATAGAAAAAAATGATAAGCATTCCCATGAGCCAGAGAAAGAGAGATCATAAACCAACAAAAGAGACAAGACTGGGGATCAAAAATGCTGTCACAGAAGAATTCATAAAATAGTGAAAGAAGAACCCTGCATAGAAAATTCTTGAATCTGGTGGAAATTTTAAAACGTCTTTCAAATTTCTAAAAAGCTTTTCAAATTTGCCGTTGAAAAAGCTCAGGGTGACAGTGGATGCCAAAAGAAATAAACGTTGAGATCATGACACACAAATTGAATGAGCGTTAAAAACCCAAATGCTATACAAAATCCCTAAAGGGCCCATTGCCTTCGAGCATCACTCCTTTTTTTGTTCCTCAGTACGGAGGAAACCTGAACCTGGCTTATGGAAGTGGTATAGAACTTTTTTCAAGGGTTTTCAATATAGTCATGTTATGAGATTGGAATTAGGGTGGGGAAGTTATCATTAAATCTTTTTAACCACAAGGGATAGTAAAGGAGAAGGGAAAGGTGAGCAGATGAAATTGTTGAAGCGTAAAACCTTTTAAAGTTAGGGTGCAAATGTGCTCTAGCAGAAAAATATGTTCTACTATAGAGAATGAGAAGGCAACGACTTCCAATTTTTTAGGTTGGGTAGAATTTTGTAAAGACATTTCTGTAATGGGTGTAGGTATAATTGCCAAGAGGAAGAGAAGAGAAGGATACAAAGAGAAGAACTATGTATTGTGGAATGTGGTAGACTTGTTACAAGATAGTGAAGGTTTTTTGGATCTCACAAATGAACATGCAAAGTTCATAAAAGAAGGTAAATATGATTATTGATCGTCATGTGATGGGTTTAGAGAGGAAAACTCACAATTGAAGGAAGAAAAGTTCCAAGAAAATTTGAATAAATAGGACAAGTGGTGAGGAATTTGAGAAAGAGATGGTTGAGTTAATGGAATAACTCAATCATGTAATGTAGTTTCTATGCAAAATCCAAGAAGAACAAAAGTATGTCTAGATAATGAAGAAGAACAAGGTGAGATGGCCACCACTGCAGAAAGAGTTGAGACAAAGAATGTATGATAAGGTGAAGGAAGAACTTAAAGCAGTTGTGTATAATTCGGTTGTTTATGGAAAAGGCTTGTATAATGTTGAAGAAGAAGCCAAAGATGTGGAGAAGAGATTTATTGATAGTATGAGAACTATTGGATTAGCTTAGATCAACGTGAGGATGTGCAAACATAGGAATTAAACAACGCTAAGGTGCCTTATTCTTTCAAAAATAATGATTTTTATGTGATTGCAAGTAATGAACAACACTCAATTGTCATGATTGTATAGATGGTTGAGATTGAGCAATTTTTGCTTAAGCCTGTGTTTGCAGATATCAGATATGGAAAAATATTGGAAGATGCCATGAAAGACATTGATGGTGCACAGTTTCTTCCAAAAGATAATGCTATAGAAGATGGAGTAATGAACAAGAGTCCCATGACAAATAAATCAAAGTTGAAGGTCAATCGTGAAAGTGTTAGTGATATCACAATAGAGTTCATATTTTTAGAGGACTGGTTTAACAATCCAAAGGTAAGTTGTGAAGAAAGTGAAAACATGAAAAATCCAAATAGTTTGAAGGAGGATGAGTTCAAGGTGCATCAAAAACATATGATGAGTATCAATAGCAAATTTCAACAAGAAAGCAATATAGATTTATATGGTATGTACCAGTTAGAGGAAAAACTAAACAAAGAAATTGAAAAAATGAGGAAGTTGATGTTGAAAGGCCCCTAGAAGACATATATTAAATAGAGGAGAATGGACGATATCAGGTTGCAAATGACATAATGAGTCTATATTAGCGAGGAAGTAAGAGAACTACAACATAAAGTTTGGAAGCCTCGAAGAATGAAGAAAAAAACAACAAAGAAGAAACAACAGGACAAAACAAATGATCAACTACAACATAAAGTCTCAGATATAGGAGGATTTTCATCACCACATGGTTAGAAGACCATGAAGTTTTTCACCTTGGGAATATGATGTAGTAGCATCTTATGTCCAAGTCAAAATACATTTTTACTAGGAGCTAGGGGTGTCATTTACCAAGGGAGTTGGTTCCCTAATTGAGTTAAATTATTCAATTTAAATGTATTTTTCTATGTTTTTAGAAGAATGGTATATATAAGATGAAAGCCAGGAATATTACCATCATATATACTTCTAAGATGAGATCTCGAGAATATTTTAGTGGCTTAGAGAGATTTTAGAATTAGTTAGATCTCTTAGAGGATAGGTGGATCTAGAGGATCTAAAAATTAGGATTTGTTGGGTAATTAGGGGATCTAAACTGATTATGGTTTAGAATCCTATTTGCATATTTATGTAACCAAAAAGCATGTAATGTACATGTAGAAGTGTGGAGAGGGACGTCGAGAGTAGAGAAGTGAGGCCAAGATGTCCAAAAGGTTTGAAAGGGGCTAAATTCTTGTAAACCAAGCCGAAGGGGGCGTAAAGGCCTTTATAATTATTTGTATATAATATAGGGAAACTATTTTTTCAAGTGTTTGGAAATCGTGTGTGCTAAAGCCTTTGTTTATTATTGTATGAAATTTTATTTTGGTTGTTAAACATGAGTGTGTGCAATATTATAGTAGATAAACTCAGGAGGGAGAGTTCTTCAAGAACACACATTAAATTCGATGTAGATAAACCATATTCCTTTTGAAATTGGAAAAATATATTCCTTTTATAGTCGTAGCAAGTGAAGAAGTTATCATTGATTCAAATATTGATCAATAGTATAGAGTTCATAAATAACCAAAGAGGGTCGCAAGTCTATGATAGAGATGTGATAGAGATGGTAAAGCTATGAAAAATGATTTTTCATAATAAATCAAAGGTGTAGCAGAAGCACTAGGATTTGAAGACTATTAGGCATCAAATGAAGTGCACAAGCATATATTAATATTTGTGTAAGCCTATAAATGAAGTCGTGATAGATTATAAGCACTAAGGGAATCTTGTAGATAGAAGGTGAGGATCAAATTATAAAGGGACAAGTACCAAGAATTAGGCAAGGCTGAGTTTATTTAATATGCAATGGGAATTTGACACTTAACAAAAACCATGGAGGAAAATCAAGGTTCACTCGAAAAGTTTTTGTTGCATAACAGAAGGCGAGATGATGTGGAAGGGTTGTGAGGATGTTTCAAGTACGAGATGATATGGAGGAAGCTAGGATGATGTGTCAAATATAAACATACTTTGAAGTGATGGGTTGGAAACAGATGAAAACGATTCTTGTAAACAATGGGGACATTCTCGTCTCCTAGGTTCTATCACCCGAAAGTTTTAAAAACTACATACATAATACTACACTGAGATATCCTAGACGTTTTTCTATAGAAGAAAAAAGGGGAAGTACATAAGGAAACATTGGCGTGACTAAGCACTGGGTGGATGTGGCAACGAGCTAGTGTGGAATGTGTTGGGATGATTTAGAACAATTACATTAGTGTGAGAGTGACAAGTGGGCCATGAAGGAGTCTTGACTCCTCCCAAAGGTAAATGGCATTCACATACTTAAAAACTATCTATGGATGACAGCTAACGATTTTTTTATGGAAAGATTCACTTCCTTAAGTCTATCTCCAAGAAGAAAAAACCTTGTGTAACATTTGGAAGATGTAGAGTAATGTGTAACATTGATTACATGCAAGGAAAGCAATGAATGGAATATACAAAACAAAGAAAGTGAGGCTAGGTTCATATGGTATGCATCGAGTAAGCACTAAGTTGTCTTAAGTGATTGGAACTTTCATTCATTAACAAATATTAGGAAATCTAGGGTTTGGTTATATGTGGTGGTCACAAGACATCTATTAAAAAGGAGCTCATACAAAGGTAATGGGCTTATAATAATAATTCTTCCTTCGTACTTCATGTATACTAGAGATGATACCATGGTGTTTCTTCCTACATTTTCGTCCATGCATGTTTATATATATATATGAAGCTCTTAACTATGGTGGATATATTTAAAAGGGCTTGAATTAAGTCATTTTGTATTACTCTTATGGTCATGACACTTAATTTTGTATAAGTATTAAAAATGGATTTATCTCCATAAGATTAGGTTAAGGAAGCACTTTATAGAAAAAGGTTTTGGTATTGCGGGATTTTAAGCTCGCATAATTAGTGTAACATTTTTAGCTTGACACCATTTCAAGTAGTGTTGAGTCTCATTATGTGGTTTTTGAGTTGTTGTGTTGAGATCTGAAAGACTAACTATAATATGTGTTGCAAGGTAATGGTGTTTACTTTCTTTGTATGTGGTTTTGGGTTACGGGCTTTTGGATTTTTTCCAATTCTGGATAGGTTTATTTTTTCATTTGGAGGAGTTTGGAAGCTGGTGTACCAAGTTTGCAACAAATTTAAAATGTTTCCAGTGGTTTTTCTTAAGGGTTTGTGTCTGCTATTTTTGTTATTAGCGATCGTGGGTATACATGGGTATCTCTCTTTATGTCTAATGGTGTAGGTGTTTGATCCTTATTTAGAGGTTGTTAATTCATCGATATCTCTTGGCAGAGTGTATGTTGAGTCTAGTGTTTATGTCTTAAGTTATGTGGACAACTATGTAGGGTGGCGTAATGGTCTTGTTATTGGTGGGTCTGGTATATGTCATTGTTTATCTGTAGGGAGAGTAATTCACAGTAGTTGTATGAGGTGTGCCCCAGGGTTTTTATACATGCTACCATGGAAGAGAATGATATACATATGGGCGCAAGGTAGTAGTGCTCCTCACGATCGGCGATGAGTAAAACTCTTTTGATGACTCAAATCCCACATATTTTAATGCAGTTCTGCTAGAAACTAGGAAAGAAATTTGAAAGTTGAATACTGAATCAAGGATTAAACATCCATCTCATTCGAACCTAGACATCATGTAGCATATCTCAACATGGATTCTTGAACTCAGTCACATCAAGGGCAGTAAGAAGCAATACTTGACCTCGGTGGTTTTGCATCGAGAGATGAAGGCCCTCTTGGGTATGTTCTTGAAAGATAATAAAGTAGAAAGATATAATGTCTTTTTCTCCTTGGATGACATTAAAGTGACGCTCAAGAACCAACAATTCTTCCTGAACTAGATTGATTCCCTCCTGACACATGTAGAATGTCATATTGTTAGTGAATCAAATAGTGGAGACATGATGGATCCTGTAGGTTTTACTGCAAGTGTCCCCACAATAATCTCCTCCTCGGATAATGCCAAAATATCTAGTAGGATGGTTTATGTGTGGTAAGTTTTTTGGTTCGGGATTGAAGGCATGATGGTATGATATTTGGTGATTTTCTTCTAGCTTGTCATGGTTTGTATCTAGCTTGTGCATGTAAATATTGTTGTTTTATTATCATCCATCCTGGCCTATCTCTATGGGTATATCTATTGTGGGGAAAAATGGTTCTTGTTTTATCTTGGTGCCTCTCCTCATGTGTTTGTGGTCCTATTGGGTTGATTATGGGCTCAAATGCATCTCAATGTAGGGTGGCTAAATGCCTATGTTTTCACCCTAGGCATTTTTGTTTTTTTATTGTATATGTCGACTATGCTATAATATGGCCATTTTGTTTGTTTTATTTGGCTAGTATTGTAGTGGGATGGGTGAGAGATATTTTCATCGATCTCAATGCCTAGTTTATATCAATTCTCTTCTATAGTTGGTTTTCCATGAAGGCTTCAAATCCTGATTTTCAACCTGTAGATGTTGGGTAAGAATTAACAAACTGCTATGGGAGTCATCTGGAAAATGTATGTATCCATGATTTTTTTTGCGATACAAGATCTTCAATTTATAAAGAAAAACATATATACATTTAAAAAAACATGTAGCAATATTTTTAACCATGGAGATTCACATCCATTTTATCCTTTGTTATAGTAACGTTGGTCAATACCATAGTTTATTAATACCAAATGACCAAAAACCATAACTAATGTTCGTATTTCTCATGTTCGTAACATATTTGTTTTACTAATTAATTTAATTAAAAGAGAAAAAAATTGAGAACTAATATTAAGATAAATTTCAACTTGTGATATATGAATAATGTGAAAAATATTCTACAATGTTATATGGAAGTTAAATCCTTCGCATCTGGTTAGCAATTATTAAAAGATAAATTAAAATTCTCAACACCTTATTTCAAAATAACCACATTTATTAATGTAGTGATTGAGAATTTTCATATAAATATATCCTAAATAAATAAGGAAATTTCCTATCAATTATATTTAAAATAACAGTATTTCCTAAAATAGAGGGAATTACACTTCTACCATTAAATTGACTATACAAAAGGTTTTACAAAGAAGAAATGAAAATAATTATGCATCTATGATTACATAATATTTTCAATTACCAAGATCTCATTCTTATTAGTCCCTCCCAAGTGAAGGCTATAGCAATTGATTTTCCTGTTGACCACAAATACTTTAGTGTTGACCATGACAACTTATAATGTTTAACTTTATAAATATTTTTTTTTTTATTCTTATTAGTCCCTACCAAGCAAAGACTATAGAAATTGATTTTCCCATTGACCACAAATACTTTAGTGTTGACCATGACAATTTATAATGTTTAACTTTACAAATAATTAATTTTTTTCTTAAATTAGAAAGAATAATTTGTTACCATGTGATCGGCTTAAAATCTTGGGTGTCTTAGTTCATCTTTTTTGACATGTGTCCCATGTCACTGACAAATTTGGTCACCCTCACAATTCACCAATTTTGCTCGGAATCATGGTTGGCATCTTGTAATCAAAATAATACAAATTAATAATTCGAACCGATTTTTATTAATTAACTTTGTATATCGACTAATTGTAAATACAAACATAACAAAATTGTAATATGGTTATGTTGAGATAACATATCTTTATTATTTAGAAATCTACATGTTAAAAAATCAAATAAAGAAAATATCCTAGTTAAAAATATATATTAATCATTTTAATCAAATTAGTGGATATTAATATTGATTAAAGTTAAATTAGAGAAATATATACTAAAAAAAATTATAATTATTAACAAACGAGTGTTGCATGCTCTCATAGTGCCTCCCACTCAAATTTGCAAAAAATGGTTACTCAATTATTAGCCTAAACCAAATAATTATAAAAGAAATTAATTCAATAGTCTAACCATATACATTATTCAAAAAAAAATCTTATATTAATATTAAAAGTTTGAATGCCACTAAAAAAAATACAGAAATCCCTTCGCACGTGAATTCAAGAGTCAAATTTGACTCTTATATAATTGTAATAATGAAATCCAACAATCTTATTCTTATATATAAAATAGAAAATATTTGTATTTAAGCATCATATTTTTTCTTTAACTAAATAAAATAACATAAAATGTTTATATTTTGATTGAAAAATTAAAATCTTAACCTATTTTAAATATTTATAATAAAAAGTCTTAGAAATATGTAACAACAAGCATATTATTAAATATTATTAATTGATTTTAGTTTGAATAGTTAAATAATATATAGTTATGATATCCTTAAGGGTCAGCTGAGTTGGTCAAGTTTTTGTTGTTAAGTACCTTGCCATTACAGAGGTCATGGGGCCAAATCTCCTCAATGCCCTTGGGGTTAGGCCCTACTTGTTTGGCTCACAGATAGATCCCTTCAAGTTGATCTGCCTAAATTTTCCTATGGATGTAACGACCACCTAATGTCCGTGAACCACCTTTAAAAATATATATATCATTATTATACTCTATAAAAATATTGACGATTATATATATCTAATTTTTTTTGTTGAATTGATTTGAATCTTGAATCTTATGGTTTACATAACACAACTATTGTCATTTGAGTTTGCTCAATGACATATAACCATCAATATTACATATATAATTTTTATTATAATTTAAAATTCAAAAACACATATTAATAAACCTTAAATAACAAATACTAACTTTAAATTTGATTATAGATATTTGAATACAATCTTTGCTAATACATTTGATAGACTTATTGAAAAGAAATATAGTTAGTAAATATATACAACTATTGTTATAATTTTTACTAGCTACTAAAACAAATATATTTTTTAAATTAATATTAGTTATCAAAACATGGTATTTGATATATAAATTAAAAAAATTAATAAAAATAATAATAATTAAAAATTAATGGCTAATAGTTTTATGTAACAGATTTTGCAAGTTAAAAAAAAAACTTTTTTAACAAATTTATTGATAAAATATAAATAACAATAATCTAGAAATATACATCAAGTTAATTTTAAAAACACTTATATTTTAAAAATTATTTCAAATATTAAAATACAATCCCTAGTAACAAATTTAACAAAGAGAAAAGTAGCTAATAAATTGATAAAATGACCCTAACATAAAAGAAACTAATAAACTCATAGAATGACCATTCATAACAAACTGATATAACTAATAAACTATATATATATATATATATATATATAAGTTGATTGTAATATTTGTTAGTTGTTTATATTTTATGGCATGTCTTTGTATTCAAAGTTATTCTACATATCAATAGAAGACTATCCTAGACTATGAGAACATAACTATCATTTTAAAGAAAAGTTCCAAACATTTAACGTGTAAACATAAATAAATTCTTCTAAAGCATTAGAATATAAGTTTCTAAAACATTGTGTTTAAAGAAAAGTTCCAATCATTTAACGTGTAGACATAAATAAATTCTTCTAAAGCATTACAGTATAAGTTTCTAGCATGTGTGGACATGATTGTTACCAATTTGTCCAAAGAATTTTACTGTAGCTAGCTACTCGAGTGAATTGATATCCAAAATAAAACATTTTGAGAACCTATAAAAACACAACATTTTGTAATGGAAAAAATAAACATGGTGAAAGACCTATAAAAATGCAACATTTTGTAATAGAAAAAATAAACATGGTGAAACCCAAACCTTATTCACTCATGGTATTACAAATAGGTGAATGGTTTTACATTTAATGTGGTCAAACAAAAATTCTTGGAATTCAATTTTGACCTTTGATCTTTCCTCTTCATTCTTTCGATGGGTAAATTTCAGTTATGCACTTAACATTCCAATGAACAAGCATTTGCTTCATCCAAGAGGCTTTAATATTTTGATCAGAGGTGATATTGAGGGACTATTTTTTCCATTTAGTGAAGTAGGTCATTGCACTCCACTTGAAGTTAGTAGGAAAATTATTAATTTTTCATTTTGCCCCATCGTGTAAAGTGACTAAACCTCTTGCCAGGGAAGAGAAAATGGAATGGGATCTCTATCTAAAATTGAATGAGAGCATTCAACATATTTCTCATCTAATTCCCTCACCGTTTTTTTCTCTAAGCTTGTAAATGTTAAATTTTAAAATTTTCTTCAAGAAGAATACAACTATATGTAGTAGAACCTTGGAGGCTTCACACAATGAACCTCTAGCATATCACGTGCATTTGTGGCATACTTAACAATACCCCTAACTAGACACATTGGAAAATACCTCAAAAATTCACATTATTTAACCCCCTACCAATATGAACCCAATAGACCTTCCCAATTAAAAAAAACCCTACTTTCACTAGATATTGTAGGTATCCATTTTTTCATTAACATTTGGTATACTTGTTTATATTTTTCATTAACTTTGAGCTCCATTTTTTATGCCTGCTAATATAAAAATGGTTTACCTGCTTTTACATGCTCAATATATTATGTTAGTTTTTTCTCAATATATATCCCCCAATATGAATGCATGTGGTGGGATATTGCTCCCCTATTGAAGCCCCTCGTGAGTAAAACTAGTATGGATGTAGTGGTAATCAACATTAATTAAGCATTCTTTTATAAAATGATTTTAAATAATATTAAAACGTTAGGATTTAGGTACAAGAACTGAAGCAATGGTTGCATTAATGAACTTCATGTATAGAGTTGCATTTTTTCAAATTTAACTTTAATCAAAAGTAATATCAACTAATTTAATTTAAATAAATAATATATATTTTTTAATTAAGATATTTTCTTTATTTATTTCTTTTATTCCTTAATATGTAGATTTCTTAATAATAAAAATATGTTAACTCAACGCAACAACCAAATTGACATTATGTTATGTTCATATTTACAATTAAGTTAATATAAAAAGTTAATTAATAAAAAATATTTTGAATTATTGATTTGTTTTATTTTGATTACAACATGCCAATAATAATTCCATATTTATTTTGTTTCCTTAATATGTAGATTTCTTAATAATAAAAATATGTTAACTCAACACAACAACCATATTGACATAATGTTATGTTCATATTTACAATTAAGTCGATATAAAAAGTTAATTAATAACAAATATTTTGCATTATTGATTTGTTTTATTTTGATTACAACATGCCAACAATAATTCCCATGAAAATTAACGAATTGTGAAGGGTTTTTACATTATTGATGTTATGTTATATTGATATTTACAATTATTAATTTACATTAGATATAACTTTTCATGATTCCTAAAATTTATTACTATATAATTTCATACAACCATCTATAAATTCAAGTATTTATTTAATTTTAAAATGTATAATTATTTGAGCTTATAAAGCTATTATGTTATTTGTTTATAATTAAAATTTGTTTTTGAGTATATTTTTGTCTAGTGTAATTTTAGACAAAAGTACTATCCATTAATTTGATTTAAATGAATAACCTATATATATTAATTAGTATATTTTCTTTATTTGACTCTTTAACATGTAGATTTTTATATAATAAAGGATTGTTAACTCTACACAACCATATTAATGCTATGATATGTTTGTTTTTACAATTAGTCAATACAAAGAGTTAATTAATAAAAAATTGTTTGAAGTATTCATTTATTTTATTTTGATTACAAGATGTCAACCATTATCGCCATGAAAATGGGCAAATTATCAAGGTGACCAAATTTCATGGGTGACATGGGACACATGTATAATATATATATATATATATATATATATATATATATATATATATATATACACACACACACACACACACACACCAAAACATTTAATCCAATTACATGGTAATGATTTTTTTTAATTAAAAAAAATTAATTTAATGATTTATAAAGTTAAACATTAGAAGTTGTCGTGATCCACGTTAAATTATTAGTGGCCAACACCCAAATCGATTACTATAGTTTTTCCTTGGCATGAACTAATATCATAGTGCCTATATAAGCTCAAATAATGATACATTTTCAAAGTAAATAAATACATGAAGTTATAGATAATTATATGAAATTGTATTGTAATAAATTTTAAGAATTATATTAAAGGTAAATAACTAGTTTTAAATACCAATATAACATGATGTTAATAAAGTAAAAAATTCTAACCATTCATCAATTTTCATGGGATCATGGTTAGCATATTCTAATCAAAATAAAATAAATCAATCATTCAAACTAATTTTTTTTAATTAACTCTTTCTCTTGATTAATTGTAAATATAAACATAATGAAATGTTAATATGGTTGTGTTGAGTTAATATATCTTTATTTCCTAGAAATCTAAATGTTGAAGAATCAAATACTACCCAAGTCTTTGACATTTTAGTATTATCTAATAATAATTTCACAAAAGAATTCTTAACTAATGTGAGTTAAGACTACATCCATAGTAGTTCTACTGCACATAGTTGTATTTTTAATAGTCAAAATTTTGAAATTTACATTTGGAAGCATAGGAAAAGCAGCAATGGTGTAATTAGATGAGCAATATGTTGAATGCCCTCCTTCAATTTCAAATGAAATTTCGCAAATTCCCATTTGGTCTTCCCTAGTGACGAGTTTAGTTTACTATCCATGGTAGGGAAGAGTGAAAAAAGGAATCATTTTCCTACTAGCTTCAAGTGAGATGTAGCAACCTACTTCACTGAAAGGAAAAATTATGAGGTTTAATTCACCTTTGATCAAAATATTAAAACTTGTTGTATGAAGCAAATGTTGGTTCATCGGAACATCAAGTGGATAGATGAAATTTACCTATTGAGAGAATGAAGAAGAAAGATAGACTCTCATAATTGAATTCCATGAATTTTTGTCTACCCAAATTAAATGTAAAAGTGTTCACCTATATAGTGCATCCTCATTAATACAATGAACTAATAACATTTGGGTTTCATGATGCTTGTTCTTCTATTAAAAAATGTTTAATTTTATAAATTCTGAAAAAGTTATGTTTTGGATACCAATTTACTCTAGTAGCTAGCTACAATAAAATTTTCTACATAAATTGGTAATAGTCATGTCTGCACATGTTAGAAACTTATATTGTAATGCTTTAGTATAACTTATCTATGTTTTCAAGTTAACCATTTTTAACTTTTCTTTAAAATGATAGCTATATTCTGATAGCCTAAGATAGTCTTCTATTGATATGTAGAATAGATTTCAATTTTTTTTTTAAATAATGACATGTGAGAAAATATAAACAAGTCATTAAAAATATGAACAACTAATTGATACTATATTTTTCTATTTACAATATCTATTTTGATATGTATATGAACTTTCTTTCACTACATTTATTAGCCATATGAGCTATGAATCTGGGATAAATAGTTGTATCAATTTATTTGTTAGTTGGCTTCAAATTTAGCGAGCTACTATATAACTTTTTCCTGAGTTGACCTTCTGATTTTCACACCAATTAGTTATTTGTATATATAACTTTTTATAAGATTGTTGGATTCCATTATTACAATTATATGAGAAAAGTTTGACTCTTGAATTGACTTATGAGGAAATGTCTACATTTTTTGAGTGGGATTCAAACTTTCAATATTAATATAAGATAAGTTTCCTTAATAATGTATATTGTTAGACTCTTGAATTAAATGCTTTTCTAATCATTTGGTTTAGGCTAATAATTAGGTAATAACGTTTTGCAAATTTAAGTGGCAGGGACCATGCAACACTTGTTATCTTTTTTATTTGAGTTAAAGTTTTACTAATATCACTAGATAAAAACTTTACATATTTAGGAAAACCTTTGATTATAAAAGAGGGATCGTATCAAAAGTGCTACGAGTAATAAAAAATCAAAATTAAATGTTTTTAGTATATTAATAAAATAAATTTATTCACTTTATGTATATTATAATGAAGAAAATCATAAACAAATATTATGTATAAAAATTTGTACATTTTTATTTATTTAAGTTTTATGTATGTCTGCCCCCAATTTAGGTATTGAAAAATTAGTCAGCAAAAAGAGGGAGAGAAACCATTCTGCCACATCTATTTTCATTTAATAAGGAGGTGGTTTTTCCATTCCACCCATTGTGCTCATACTTGCAAACATCCCCACCTATAATATAATATAGCACATTAATATTGTAGAATAAACTTTTATCGAACGCTCATACCTCCCTTGTCATTTCCTTACGCTTTTTTTCTATGTAAATGGAGACTCCTGGTTGTAGGTGGTAACATTGAATACTTTTGGTCAATAGATACTGAAGGCCTTGGTCCCTTCGAATTAGGCCCCAAAAAAACTCCAATTTTGTTAGAGTCTCGTACCAAAAAAAGGATGGGGTTGCAAACAATGTTTGATAGGGAATTCAAGCTAGCTAGTGAAGAGGGGAGACTCGAACAATACATCCTTGATCCTAGCATGCCATGAGGAAAAGGGTAACATTTCCTACATTTGGTCTATATAAGGTTCCTAATTATTTTTCTTTCCATGGTTGCATACAACGTTTTGTGCAAAGGGTGTCCTACTGTCATGATATTTAAACTTTCATGGATATTCCACTGGATAGTTTGTCACAATAGATCTGATAATAATATATTAAAATTATGAATTTCTACAGTATTATAGTTTTATTAAACTTCTAGATCTGTAAATTTAACCATAGTTAGTGCATGCATGCGAATAAAGATTATGTAGAAAAGTAGAGAATGAAAAAATAAGTGCACACACACATAAGACATAAGATATTCTCTCAGAAACCCTTTCAGTAGAAAACCCGGTTGCAAGGAGAGGTCACATCACTCTCTTTCTCCGTTTGGAAAGGTTGTAGGATAAAAGAAGTAATGTATTTGGCACGTGGGCTGCTATAATGCATATATCCTCTCTTTGCGATCGACCTCCTATCTCTTCTCGATATCTTTTCTCAGCTATGGAAAAAAATTCTCTCGAAAGAATGGAATTCCTCCTCCTCTTAGTGGTTGGGTTATAACACAACCCAATAACCTACTAGTGGTTAAGTTTGACCACATCAACTCTTAACTAGAGATACAATATAGACTCTTCTAGAGTCTTTTACATCACAAACATGTGGCTAGCCCATTTTCCATAATAATGAGGGATGACGCAGCATCCTCTCAAACGATAGGTGTGAAAATCGAAAGGTTAAATTCTAAGTGGCATAACTTCTGCATACAAACTCTGATTGACACGCTTCTTGCACCATTTGAAATATCTTTGTGTGTAGAATAGCATGAAAATGTGTATTTCTAAAGAGACAAAGTTTTACCCCCAAAAAGAATCATTTGATGCCTCAGAATTCTCTTGAAAGGTTTCAGACCCCGTTTCGCCAAACTGGGTCTTGCCGGTAAAACCAATCCCATGAGCTCATTCCTCCACTTTTTCCACTACAAATGCATCAATATGGATGATAAATAATATAATTATTGATTCGAGTGGATGAAAAATAATATTTTCGGTCAACACCTGGATCTCTCCTATGGTATTCCCACTTATGTGTTTGTTGTTACATCCTATCTCTCAGACACATTTGGCCTAGTCTTTCATTCCTCTCATAGCTATATCCAAACTAAGTATCGCTTGAATTTTGGTATTTTTGTCCTATCGAGGTTTATTAGTTTTGTGTATAGTCTACTCCCATCCATAATGCTTCTCCAAATAATGCACTCTCACTAATTGTTTGGAGGTTATGGCCTTTTGAGCAGTTGTTGAGCTTAGGCTCCAACCCAATATGCTACACTCATCCTCCATTCTACCATCCCTCTTAAAATTCAAGTGAAAGTTCAGCAATTGGGAGCCTTGGATAATCATGATTGTTGGTCTTATTCAGACTCTGAAATTCAAACAGATGTTGCTAACTATGTTCTTAACCCTAGTCACACTAGTGGATGACCTAGCGAATACATTTATTCCATCATTCATAATTGGAAAATAAAGGCTCTCCTATGTTAGGTGCTCCAAGAAAAAATATTAGGGCGATAATGAGAGCATACCATACCTTAACAAACTTAAAGAGTTCAATGCCACCATTGCTCCTACAATATCATCCAAAATGACCATTTGTCCCACATTCAAGGTCATATCTAGTGTGGTATTAGACCGTCTGAATGTTGCAATGCAAAAGAATCATCCCTACTAATGTCCTTCAACAAATGATGATCATACATAGCTCTCAGATGGTGTTTTAATTTCTTTCCATAATTAGATATATGATCAGTTATAATTGGCAGATGATATCTTGCATTCATGTGTATATTTTCAGAGAGATGTTCAAAGTTAAACTAACTCGAACATAATTTACATTTTTTTTAGTTTTTGATGATTAAGAAACTAGATAATTGTATCTTTTGTTATTGATTTCGTTTCACCTATGATGCGGAAAAAAAACTTCAAATTTAACAAGAAAATGATTATGATGGAATATCAAACCTTAATTAAAAAAAAAAAAAGTATTTCCAATTTTCCATCTAAATTATTAATTAAAAAAGGTGAAAACAAAGTAATAATCAAGGACAACTAAATATATAACATTAATATAGTAGTTCCTGCACAGCTCCATTTTTTCTCCATTAATTAAAAAATGTAAAAACAATGTAATAATTAAGGACAACTAAATATATAACATTAATATAATAGTTCTGCACAACTCCATTAATTACTCATAAATAGAAGTATTTTTATTTGATGAAAATAATTTCAAAATATATAATTGATGTCTTAAATATTTTTAAAAATTAAATATACAAAATATTAATATTAAAAAAATAACGTTTTCTCTTCCATCAAAATATTAAAATGTCAAAAATCATTACAATAAGTTGCATTTGAATATTCATTTTTTTTCCTTATAATAATAACCTTTGTATAAAATAGAAATTCAAACAAATATTCAAATTAGTAAACCATTATTATGCTAAAAATAGAATGCTCAGCGATACCATTTTCACAATAAATGTTCGTAGCATAGGGCCTCTCTTTGATCATGTTGCATTTTGAATGGAAACACATCAGTTCATCTTTAATGACATTGTTTACTATGAAAACACATAATTTCATATTTAAACCGTATCTAGTCATTAATTCTTTAGATATAGTGGAAAGATATATTATCAATAATTACCATATATACATATGATATACACATTTTTGGATTTGAATCTATAATATTCGTAAGTATTATACTATATATATTTTTTTTCAGAGAGAAAATCAAGATAGTTATATTAAGAAAATATAGAAGTCAAAATACATATCATATCTGAGTGAAAACAGCAGGAAGAAAGCTGCAGATCATTGGAGCGTACTGATGAGACAGCATATATACATTATCACTGATTTTATAGAGAAAACCAGTGTGAGACATTGAGTCCGGCCTGGAGCAAAGAAGCGTAGCCGATAGGCAAGAGAAAAAGCCATGAACCAAAAACCACATTGTCACTTCAAACAGAAACAGACCATCCAAAAAAGATGTGAGAGTCAGTCCAGTAAGAAAATACATCAGCATTGAAAGAAAAATGCCGAAATATGTTGTATATGAAAAACCAGAGCCGAATTGGAGATTAATCTGCAGGAGGCAGATTGCCCGTGATTTGGGTCAGAATAGTATCAAGGGCCCGTCTGGAGTTCTGAAAGATACATTCATTCCTCCATTTCCAAAGATACCAGCAAGTGAGGATAAACAAAGTGCGCCAGGAGGGGGACTGAGCGCGCCACCAGTTGAAACCTTCCTGTACAGATGAAAAAACTTGATGAGGAAAACCATATATCAGAGATAATTCATACCAGATTGTTGAAGATGAGGCGCAGCTGAAGAACATGTGTGCATTGGATTCAGCATCTGAAAGGCACATTGGACATCTGCTAGGGCCCTGCCATCCCTTTCTTTGGAGAACCTGCCAGGTGAGGTTCCTGTCCGAGAAGAGGAGCCATGAGAAAAGAATCATCTTGAGAGGACAGGAGGCTTTCCACAATTTGAGGGGAAAGATGGGAGAGGGAGGTGACTGTTGATAAAGATCTCTGACAGTGATAGGGTGTGTAGAATTCTTGAGTGACCAGATGAGTTCATCCTTGGACCCCGTTCGAGAGAAACCCCTGCAGGAAAAACCATTTATAGCAGATGACCAAGAGGGACGAAGAGGGAGAGGAAGAGATAAATCATCCGCATCCTTCCACACAGGGGACTGAGATGACCAAGATTTTATTAATTTGTCCCATGTGAACAAGCCCCTTTGGAAGAAGAAAGAAAGCAAAATATGAATCTATAATGTTCATATATACAATATGATATAATTGTGATTAATTTTATTTCTAACCTATAGAAAAGAACACTAATTTTTTTAGTCTTTTGAGGTTGGTATCAACACAGTTATAAAAATTAGAGTAACGCGATCAAAACTATGTTGAAGTTTATGTTATTTTGTAATAATTTGTTGCAGTTACCTAAACATTTAACTTAAAACGTTTATTTCAAAGCATAATCACGTGAAAATATTTATGGGTTGATTTTCAAATTAATAATATTTAATTTAACGAATAGTGTAATTTAAATATTATTAGAGAAACAAAATAAAATTGACCTTCATTAAATGGTTGATTACGAAACCTAAATTTTCGGATTTTTTCTCAAAAAAAGGTTATAATTTTGCCTGCAATGATGTGAGGAGCACCCAATTTTCAATTCCGTACAAGGTTGTGCAGGTCGTCTTCACTATTATCTTGCTCTATTGCTTGTATTTGTGCTTTGGACTTAGGTGTGTGAATGGTAGAGATTTGCTATGAGGTTGGGCCTTTCTTTTAGAGTCTAGTTTTAAGTAGCATTACACGAAGTTTGTTAATGACTACTTTTAACTTTTGAAGAATTGGTATGTTTGGATTTTCTTTGAATATCTAGTGCTTCTATCTAAAAAATAGGGAGTTGGGAATATGTGTTTTTCTACTCTTGTTTCCTTTTCTTCCGTTTCTGAGGGATTTTTATACAGTATGGTCATTCGTAACACCGTGGTTTTGTTTATGATTAATAGTTTTTGCGTTTGTGGTTTATGTGGCAAGGGTCTCTGTAATTGGGGACAATTATCATGGAATCCATCCTGCTATCTGGTTTTTGTTATGAGTATTGGTGATGATGTCTACGTACATGGGCGACTGCCTCTAGTTGTATTTCATGTTTCTTTGTAGGTAGAGGAAGATTTAGCAGTTGTGACAAGTGTGTCTGCCTTGCTACTACCATGTCACCCACATATTACTAGTTACAATATAGACTATTCTAGAGTATTTTACATCACAAACATGTGGCTAGCCCATTTTCCATGAATAATGAGGGATGATGCAGCATCCTCTTGAATGATAGGTGTGAAAATCAGAAGGTCAACTTCTAAGTGGCATAACTTTTGCATACAAACTCTGATTGATGTGCTTCTTGCACCATTTGAAATATTTTTGTGTGTAGAATAGCATGAAAATGTGTGTTGCTAAAGAGACAAAATTTTACCCCCAAAAAACATCATTTGATGCTTCAAAATTATCTTGAAAGGTTTCAAACCCCTTTTTGCCAAACTAGATCTTGTCGGGAAAAATAGTCCCATGAGCTGATTCCTCCACTTCTTCCACTCCAAATGGATCGAAATGGATGAAAAATAATATAATTATCCAGTCGAGTGGACGAAAAATAATATTTTTTGTCAACACCCGAATCTCTCCTGTGGTATTCCCACTTATGTGTTTGTTGTTACATCCTATCTCTCAAACATATTTGGCCTAGTCCTTCATTCCTCTCATAGCTATATCCGGTCTAAGTATAGTTTGAATTTTTGGCCTTTTTCTCCTATCGAGGTTTATTAGTTTTGTGTATTGTCTACTCCCATCCATAATGCTTCTCCAAATAATGCACTCTCACTAAGTGTTTGGAGGTTATGGCCTTTCGAGCAGGTGTCTAGCTTAGGATCCAAACCAATATGCTACACTCATCCTCCATTCTACCATCCCTCTTAAAATTCAAGTGAAAGTTCAACAATTGGGAGCCTTGGCTAACCATGGTTGTTGGGTGTATTCAGATTTTGAAATTCAAACAAATGTTGCTAACTATGTTCTCAACCTTAGTCACACTAGTGGATGACTTAGCGAATACATTTATTCCATCAATCTTAATTGGAAAATAAAGGATCTCCTTTGCTAGGTGCTCCAAGAAAAATATTAGGGCCATAATGAGAGAATACCATACCTCAACAAACATAAAGAGTTCAATGCCACTATTGCTACTACATTGTCATCCTAAATGGCCATTTGTCCCACATTCAAGGTTGTATATAGTGTGGTATTAGACCTTCTTAATGTTGCAATGCAGAAGGCTCATCCCTAGTAATGTCCTTCAACAAATGATGATCATCTGTAGCTCTCACATGGTGTTTTAATTTCTTTCCATAATTAGATGCATGATCTGTAAGCATATGCAACGATGATTCTAATTAACAATCGAATTTCAGCGATGCCAAATCTGAAATTAATGCGGAATTAAAAAAAAAATTACTTATTGTAAAGAATCATAAAAACTGGATGCCCAAGAAAGCTTACCTCCAGCCATTGATGCACCTCACTCCGATCTTGAAGCAGTCCACTTCTACTCAGCGAATCAGAAAAACAGTAGATCACTATGTGGGCACATTAACACCATGAACGCAATTGCAACTTAAAAACTGGCTGTCTGAAATTGTACCGCTGCTTGTTGAAACAAACAAACAATACCAAAAACCAGTAGTCTCTAAAATGTGGGATCTATTCAACACATTAAAGGATCAGAATGCCATTGAAACGCTCATCGGATACCCAAAAAACAAAACAGTTGCGCACAATGCTTAGGACAATCTGAGCAGATTTCAAGCTGAAGGGATTGGCAGCGTTGCATAAATAAAACAGCGATGACAGCTGTGGGATTGGCAGCGTTGCATAAATAAAACAGCGAAGAACCCCTCTGGCCTCTAAAATGAAAACCCAGAATAGTTAGAACTTAGAAATGGGCATTGACCAAGATGGGTGAAATAGCTGAATTGGGTAACCGATTGTACTCGTGGAGAACAGGCTGGAAAAAGAGACAAGCGGAGAACCCAAGATCACTAGGGAAGGCTTTGCAAAAATGATATGCGGCCTTTTGAATAACATTGACTCGTATTTCCTCTCAGAAGATTTGAAATACGCCTGCAACCAAAAGAAAAGATTATATAAAGACAGGCAGATCGTTCCCAAGTCTTATTTGGCACTTTCAAAACAGGCAGATAAGAAAATCTGAAGGTACTTCCAGGCTCTGCTCTCTCAACTTGATGGTGTAACTGAAGGGGATTGAGATGCAAGCTTGGGGACCAAACAGATAAATATATAGCCAAGCTTCCATCAAGCTTCTGTTGGCTATGTGTCAGGTGTTCCACAAATCATGGTAGAGAACTCCTGATGGAGTAATGGACCACTTCAGAAGCTCCCAACAATAAATTTATTAACTACAGTTGATTTCCGTAATTTAAGGAAACTACTGCAGTTGGTTTTCAGAAATTAAGGAAATGACTGCAGTTCACTTCCGTAATTGTAAGCAGCAGTTGGGAAAATTAAAGGAGCTTAACATGATCAATTATAATTGACAGATGATATCTTGCAATCATATGCATATTTTCATAAAGATGTTCAAAGTTAAGCTAACTCGAACATAATTTACATTTTTTTAATTTTTTTATGATTAAAAAACTAGATAATTATATGTAGTGTAATCAATTTTGTTCCCTATTCATAACACAACGACTGTCATCAATTTGGTTTCTCATGCATAAGAGAACGACGAGGAGAAAAAACTTTAAATTTAAAACAAAAATGATTATGATTAAATATTAAACCTTCATCACTAAAACAAAAAAGAATGAAGTATTTCCAATTTTCAATCTAAATTATTAATTAAAAAATATAACATAAATATATAACATTAATATATTAATATAGTAGTTCATGCACAACTCCATTAATTACTTGTAAATAGAAGTAATTTTATTTCATGAAAATAATTTCAAAATACATAATTGATTTATCTTAGATATTTATAAAAATTAAATATACACGTTTTCTCTTACATCAAAATATTAAAATGTCAAAAATCATTACCATAAGTTGCATTCGAATATTCATTTTTTTTCTTAGAAAATTAATAAACCATTACTACGCAAAAAAAATAGAATGCTCATACCATTTTGAATGTAACGATGAAAACACATAATTTCATATTTAAATCGTATCTAGTCATTAATTATTTAGATATAGTTGAAATACATATTATCAATAATTACCCTATCTGCTTATGATATACACATTTTTGGATTTGAAACTATAATATTCGTGAATAATTAATATATATATATATATATATATATATATATATATATATATACATTTTTGGATTTGAATCTATAATGTTCATCAATACAATATAATTATGTCATTATTTTATTTCTAGCCTATAGAAAAATACACTATTCTTTTTTAATCTTTTGACGTCGGTATCAACAGAGTTATAAAAATGAGAGTAACGATCATAACTATGTTGAAGTTTATGTCATTTTGTAATAATTTGTTGTAGTTACCTAAAAATTTATCTTAAAAGGTTTGTTTCATAGCATAATCACGTGCAAATATTTATCGGGTTCATTTTCAAATTAATAATATTCAATTTGAGGAATAGTGATTTAAATATTAAAAAATTTGAAAAAATTTACCTTAATCCAAATGGTTGATTACAAAACCTAAATTTTAGGTTGTATGTCCATCGATATAATAATTTTTTTCAAAAAAAAAGTTATATTTTTGCATGCAACAATATGAGGAGCACCCAGTTTTCAATTCCCTACAAGGTTGTGCAGGTCATCTTCACTATTTTCTTGCTCTATTGCTTGTATTTTTGCTTTGGAATTAGGTGTGTGAATGGTAGAGATTTGTCTATGAGATTGGGGCTTTGTGAGTAGTCTTAGAGTCTAGTTTTGAGTAGCATTGCAGGAATTTTGTTAACGAATGGTTTTAACTCCTAAAGAATTGGTATGTTTGGGATTTTCTTTGAATATCTAGTGCTCCTATCTAAAAAATAGGGAGTTGGGGAATATATGTCTTTCTACTCTTATTTCCTTCCACCTCTGAGGGATTTTTATACAGCATGTTCATCGGGAACCCCATGGTTTTGTTTATTATTAATGGTGTTTGAGTTTGTGGTTTATGTGGCAGGGGTCTCTACAATTGGGGCCAATTATCATGGAATCCATCCCGATGTATGGTTTGTGTTATGAGTGTTGGTCATGATGTCTAAGAATAGGGTAGATTGCCTCCAGTTTTCTTTCATGTTTCTTTGTACGTAGAGGAAGATTTAGCAGTTGTGACAAGTGTGTTTGCTTTGCTACTACCATGTCACCTATATGCATTTTATGTTGTAGTAGCAGAGGGTGGGAGGTACAAGAATGTAGGGAAAGTTGAGGGTAGGGCTCTTCACTCAAGATTTTATTGCTCTTAATCTATCTACAACTCTAAATCTAATTTATGAACTTAGCCTCTATGTTGTAGCAGTAAACATTGATTATCTATGACTCAGGTTTGCTTGATAAATCTTCAAACTTAATATCAATTCTATCAATCCCCCCTTGTTATACTCTACAATGAATTTTGTTGTATGGCATGGAAATGTTTTTGACAGTTTTAGACTAATCCCAAGAAGCAATCCATAAAAAAATAATTTTCTCTCTTGGAGTAGTGTTATTCTTGAAACATCTATCTGAATGGTGATTATTCTTTCCACAATATTCACAATAATGAAAATCATAACATTGATATTTCTCATGTCCAAATCTGTCAGAATATTGGCATCTAACAATTTGTTGTGGAACAACATCATCTAGAAATCCAACATGACAAAATTGTTTAGGCTTTGAAAAACCAGGAACATGAAAAGAAACATCCTTATTATGTCTCACTCCAACTCTATTTTTGTTGTGAACAATTTCTTCCCAAGGTCTTTTAAAGGCTTTTGGAACGACATGTTCCATATTTGTATGCAAATGACCTTTTTAGTCACTTGATTTGTTGGTGCACTGCACTGCTCCATTGTCATTTTTAACTGTTGATCAATCTCTAACTATTGATCAGTCTCTCATTCATGCTCAAACAACTTGTTATGAACAAAAGCAGGTTCAAAATTACCACTCTTCTTTAGTTCTCGTAGTTCATACTTTTGTAACTATGTATCTATTTGGAGAAATTCAAATGTATTTTGTAAATCATGTAGATCATATTTGATATCAACAAGAATAACTTTGTTGATATTTATTGTGTCATCAACATTACATTGTATCAAAGTATTCAATAACTCTAATACTTTATCAAGCTTGGTCAAACTAAGGGTGTAAGATCCAACCGAAAATGCACCCATTTTATAATGAACAATCAACATCTATGAAAATCAACTAGAAAGGATTACTACAAAGTAATGATATTCTTAATACTACTACAAATAAATTCCGCTTAGGGAAACTAACATTATGTAAGGACAATTAGTGCAATAAAAAAAAATTCACATGACCACACATATGTCCACGGTAATAAATAATAGTATGGAATATGTAGAGTCCAAACAATTGATGCACAAGAATGTCGCTTCCTTATATTTGTCCCTTAATAATTCACAAGTTATCGTGGCATTTTTTTGGTGGAAAAAATAGGATCACTACCAAATACATAATTAATATTCATCAATTATCACCATTTCAATCGTATGAATTTATGGTAGCCTTGAGCCTCGCTCTATTCCCTTTAGTCTTCGACTTGCATTGATGTGAACACAAGTAGAGCCACCAATGGAGGCACACCAACATCACTAATGGCACATGGAATATATGTGAGAGAGTAAGTAGTTGACTCTTGTAATAATTTTTATAGGTGTTTGACATGAACAAGGTGACTTCTTGGCCCTTTCTGACTCCTGTGGCTCGATCTAGAGAACTTGATTATTTTAAATGGTGATACAAACTTTGGACATGAATCTTCCTCCACCACTCGATGACAACTAGGCCACTGGTTCACCTTTTTATTGAATAGGACACCATATTACACTTACAAAAAACTACAAGAAATGGTGGAGTAGAGTAGGTGGAGAGAGGATTTTGATAGGTAATTATTTGGAGCTTTTATTTCTATCTCCTCAGGTATATACAATAAACAAATCTCCTACCAAATAAATATTACTAAGCACAATTCAATTCGTATTCAAAAATTTCATAAGGATGCTCACAATGCAAGTGAAATAGGTTAAAAGTGACTCCGCCATTATCTTATGAGTAGCATACAAAATTTTCCATAAACAAAATTTTCAGGATTCAAACCCTAACAAGTTTTTTCACTCAAAATACAAAAATATAATACAAATCACATTACTTTACAAGTGCCATCAGCAGAGAAAGAACCAAAACAATTTTTTTTCGAGATTCCAAATGAATACATATAATGCCTGCAACTAATTCTTAAAATCAGGCTTGGATTTGATTGTCTCAAAGTTTTTGAATGGCAATCTCACTCCTATGGTGGTATTTGAGAATTCTTTTATCATGGAAAACAAGTATTCCCAATTGTGAATTGCAGGCATTTTAGAACTGAATAATGTAGGCAATGATCCCGCACCACTGGTGGCTCCAATGAAACAACAATTGTTACGTGTCAATTGTCATCATCATCCACTCTATCACCATGCATAGCCAAAAATACAAATTGACGTACCTCGCTTCCAACACTTTCACTACGTACACTTGAAACTACACAAATATGAATGGATGGAATGTGGAAAATCTCTCTTATCTTGATGTCAGTGCAAAAGCCAATCATACACACTTTCGTCTCAAGAACACATACACTCTCCATCAAACCTTCCTTCTTGTTGGTATTTACCATGGTATCAGAGAAGAGGTTTATCTTCCCCATTGAATAGATGAGACACTTGTTTTTTGGCCTTCCTTAATAAGGTGATTCACTTGTTTTATGACATTCCTGGGCATTCCTTTCTTAGAATTTGGTTTGGAAACCATCACTTGACCAAGAATAGATCGGAATTGTATGCAAATATTGTAAACTGAGGTTGATTACGAAGGGTTTTGAGAAAATAGAGTTTGTTTACAAGCTCAAGTTGAACTTGAAGGGAATGTTGTAATCATTTTAAGTAGCAATGCATCGCCAGAAAGTGAGGGAGCACCAACGCGTTCAAAATCAATGGGTACACTACAATACAAAACACTAACATGCGATTAAAGTACGCCTTCTCTATTTTAAGGTTGAAATTGCACTTTTGTATTTTCAAATTTCCCTAGCCAATGCAAATATTTGTTATTGTTTGATTTTTCGATGTTGTACTTGTTACTTTTCACTCACGAACAACCTATACAACAAAACCATGCATCATGCCAACCCTGAATCTCACTGTAATTTTTGAATATCTTATTGTTGAGGCTATGAATTTTCCATCCCTATAAGGTCAAGGTTTTTCAACTTTGATATCGATAATTAAAAGTTTGTAATATGTGGGAAAGAAACTCATATTTATGAACATACGAGAGTGTATTCCAAGGCTTGAAACCACTAGAATTTATTTTGAATTCATTTTTTTGGTCTACGTATTCCAAGTGTGATGCAGGTTTGATTTCATCTTTCCTTTATGTATACACCAATGATATCAATTCATTGCTAGTTTTGATAATGAGTTTGTGAATAAGGGAACCATTTTGTCTGTCTACATGAAGTTTATTGTAGAGAAATGAGGATTGTAGTTTTAGAAACTTGTAGATGCTGAACGACCATCTAGTCAAGGTTTGCAACATGGATGTAAGTGATTTAACATGTTTATTTTGAGCATCACTTGAATTGTGTGCACAAAATATGCAGCATGTTTAAGAACCAGCTCTACAGATCTTAGGGTTTAACAGTCGACTATAACTTTTCTGAAGGTTCTCCTAAACTGTTAAAATTTTATTCATATGTTATGGGCTTTCAAATTTTTTGGGACCTGATATTGGAGTTTATTTTATTTTATGAGTAGTAATAATTCTTGGGAAGTGACATTATTATTGTTAATTTAAACACAGTTTCTCATTTATGCCATTGCTATTAGTTTGGACCTTCTTCATTTTTTGACCACTAGTCAAGCGTATCATAAAAATGATCTTTGGTATTTGGAGTTTCAATCATCATGGGAAAATAAGTTGATAGCGTCGAATGCACTTATTTTACTAGCGTCACATGAGTCTGACATTTAGAGAAATGTTGTTGACATTGTAACTTCTTGGTATTTGAAGCCCGCAGGTGTTGAGGAGGAGGGATAAGACAAGTTCGACCTTGGACAAACACCAAAAGTTGGAATAATTTGGAACGAAAGCTTAAGGTTTCTTCCTAGAAGCTCCAAACTCGAAACTAAGAAATATTTTCTTTATGGACGCTGGATTAGAATTTGAGAGTAAAAGAAATCACATTTATGAGCTAGTAAGAGCACTGTAGATTTTTACTATTGATTTGGGTAGCATCGGATGTTCTCTAGCCACAAAAATTAGTGGAGAGGCTAAAACACATGATATCTCCAATACCAAGAAATTTTTTGCACAGATTCTAAAAAGTTTGTGAGATATTAAAATAATTAATACTTTTTGGAGTCCCTAAGTCTAAACTTAGGGAAAATAAAATATTAATGTGAATTAATATAAAACTATGTTAGAAGGGTCCAAAATTCATGGATCAAGCTAGAGTTAATCTTATCCATTGATTAGGGACTTAATCTCGGTCGTTGAATTGTCAACGAGAAAAGTATAAGAGGAGGCTTGAGGATCACTTGGAGAACACACTGATTTTATCAAGATTTCGATTTTCTGGGACAGGGTTTGCTGAGGAAGTCGAAAGAGTGATCATAGTTGTAGCTGAGGGGTATTGAATAGTAAAGTAGAGAGGCAGAGATAGTACCAGGAGGATCAGCATAGAAGCTGGGAGAGACGGATGCAGAGCTTGTTAGAGGTTCATGTAGAGCCATCTAGGGCTCACGCAGAGGCAACGAGGAGTTGTGCAGTGCCTCAGAGAGCCAGCGTGGGTGACATAGAGGCTCTAAGTGTTGAGGTAGTGCCTCCATAGGCTAACACAGGGTGAGCTAGGGTGAAATTGGGCCAGAAAGGGCTGATGTAGTCCCTAGAGGCTGACACTGGGGTTTTCACGGGGTATATTGGAGCTGGGAGTTGTCAAAGTATTTATCTAGGGTTTCAGCCGAAGCACCTATCTCCGACTAAGAGGTGCTACTGGTGAGATTATTATTTGTTAGGTGAGATAGTTTTGTCACCCAGATTGTATTCAGAAACTGATCAATAATTAAAACCCTCAGATAGTTGCACTAGTTTTCCTACATTGGGTTTTTCCAGGGACATTGGTCCAAAAACAACAGTGTCACTTGTGTTCTTATTTTGTTTCCTTCAGTTGATGATTTGTAATGTGTTGAGCATGTACTTGTATTTATTTTCGGTATTTACATAGTAAATAACTTGTTAATTAATCAGAACAAGTAGGCAGAAATAAATAAGAAAAGTACATGAAGGGTTGCTAACAGTTAGACTTATAAATTCCAACATTTACTTGTAGAATCAACAACTTATGTGATATCCTAAAACATAAGACAAGAATATACTCTACTCATCAATGGAAACAAAAATTCATCGATGAAAACACTATGCAGAAAAGAAAGAATTTCAATTGCACATAACACAATATTTTTCTGAGGAAAAAAACTGCTCAAAACCCCAACTATCTATATTGCATTAATGTGTAGATATGAGAATAAAATACAATTTTTTTCAACCCAAACAATCTTTGCACAAGTACAATCTATCTCACTACTTCAAAAACCAAGGAAAGCCAACACTTAGCCAAATCTGCTTCATGCCAAGCCCCTATTTCCTTTCTTAATTCCTAAGATAATTAGCCCATATTTAATTAGGAAATTAATCACTCATAACTGCGCAATTCATCGTAGGTGAACTGATTGCATGCACCATCTATAGAACTCCGAAAATTACATAGTTGATAGTACATTGTCCCTGAACTCTAATTTCAATTGGGTCTTCCTATGAACTGACATGCATGATTTATTTATGAGCGAATCTTCAGTTAAATGGTGGAGCAGTGAAGCTGCACTAAAGTTGATCCCCACTACTAGACCTCCTACTAGTTCCTCTAAATGATTGAACTAGTTTGACTAAATATAACTTAGTCAGGCTGAGTAAATTAATTACAACTCAAAAGAACTCTACTTGAACCCCTAAAATTTGGGAATCACTCTACATGACTCTAGATAGAGTTGAAAATCGAATTTACTCATCCAACTAAGTCAAATTAGCTTAGTTAGCTATGACAAGCTGTTATGAGAATATAATTTCGATTTAATTCCTAATTTAATTTAAGGACAAGTTAAATTAGGATTTCTTGTTGTTATTTTTAACTCTCTCTCTCTCAAGAGGAAAGGGATTATTTTCTACCCCGATCCTTCCTCTGTGAAACTTGAATTTTCACCATGGCAACGATTTTGTCAAAATATATGCATCCTGCTCCTCCATGGGAATGTACTCCAGAAATATTATTCTCCTCTACACACAATCTCAAATATGATGATATCGGATATCAATATTCTTGGACCGATCATGAAAAATGGGATTCTTAGAGAGTTTGATACAACTCTATTTGTCACAATAACTTTGGTTGTCATGGTAAATAATTGTTGGATCCATCTGATGACCAAACAAACCAACAAGAATATTCCTCATCCAGATAGCCTCACAAGCTACTTGACTAGTAGGCATGCACTCTTCTTCTATTGAACTGAGTGCAATTGATCTTTGCTTCCTTTTGTACCAAGAAACAATAGCTGGCCTAATATTGAAGATCCCACCTGGTGTGCTCTTCCTACGGGATGGACTCCCTGTTGAATTTGCATTGGTGAATCCTTGAAGATTCACTCCCTCTGTCAGTCTATATAAAAGACCAAATTGAGTGGTGCCTCTGAGGTATCTCGATACATTTTTGGATTCCTTCCTACAAATTTTGGTTGGCTTAACCATAAATTGACTAAGTCGGTTAACTACATAACACATGTACGCTTGTGTGTTCACCAAATACACGAGTGAACCTACAACCTTCCTATAAATAGTGGCCTCCACTACTTCACCAGAAGTAGTATCCTCCTTCCTCTAGTTACCAGTTAGAGGAGTCTCTATGGGCTTACTACTCTCCATGTGGAAACTCTTTAGTATCTCGTTGACATACTTTCCCTGAGAGAAAAATAGTTACTCACCTCCTTTCCATACTTCCATCCATAGAAAGTAGTGCATGAGCCCCAAATTATTCATTTCGATCTCTCTTGCGAGATCCTCTTTTCATACTTCATAAACTTATCATCACCTATTATAATCAAATCATCGACATATAAAATAATAATCAACAATTTACCTTCAATCTCAATATGGTAAAGGTTCGCATATGCTTCACTTTTGGTGAATCCTAACATGGTGAAATAGCTATAGATCCTGGTGTACCAAGCATGGGGAGCTTGCTTCAGTCCATACAGTGCTTATTTGAGTCTACACATAGGCAACTCTCTCTTGAATGTCTCAAATCCTTGAGGCTTCTCAATATACACCTCTTCCTTAATCATGTCGGTGAGGAATGTTGTATTTTCATCCACCTGATGTACCTTCCATCCCATCTGCACTACCAGTGCTAGAAGGATATGATTGATGAGTACTTTGTTACAAGAGCGAATGTCTCATTATAATCAATCCCCTCCACCTTAGAGAACCCCCTGGCTGCAAACTTGGCCTTGTGCTTCTCCACTACCATCAATTGCTTTCTTTACCTTGTAAAGCCATCTAGAGCTCACTATTGACTTGTCTGCCAGTCTTGTGACCACTTCCCAAACACCATTCCTGATAATGGAGTCATACTCTTCAACCATGGAATCAACCCAAACTAGTTGTTGCAATGCTTCATCAAAAGGGGATGGTGTTGGGTTGTGTTATATTCTTTCCATGACTAGCCCATGTAGTTAATTGGTGGGTTAGAGGGGGGGGCAGAGCGCCCCCTTTGTTTCACCGATTGCGTAGCAGGGGAGTCATAAGGGGTTTGAGGGGTGCAAGTAACCCCACCCTATGGGGTTCGGGGCAGCGCCCCGGAAAATTTTGGTTTTGGAACCTATGTTAGGTTGGGCGGACCCACCTATGGTTTTGTGCATGATTTTCGCACATGTTTTTGGACGCGATGGTTTTCTGTCCATGGTTATGGATGCAATGGTTTTTGGTCCATGGTATTGGATGCTTCGGCATGTATAAAGATGTATTATAACATTGAAAGGAACATAATGAAAAATCAAGCTGGTAGTCCAGGTTTTGGGATCCAAGGGAAAATATTTTTGTATATGTGTTTTATGTGTTATGCTGTTGCATTGTTTATTTTTTGTGTTTTAGAATTCGTATCCAGGTAATTTCTGTATGAGGTTAAAACCTACATTTGGTATCAGAGTTGTTTTGGCTTCAAGGGGATGCCTTTGTTGCTGAGGGGTTTCGCTCAGGCCTGTGGTAGACCCTGTTCAGTGGGAGATCTGTGAGATCGATTCTGGTGGTGAAAGAAGATGGCGAGCAGTGGAAAGATAGATATCGAGAAATTTAATGGTCAGAGTTTTGAGTTGTAGAAACTCAAGATGGAGGATTTGTTGGTGGAAAAAGATCAGTGGATCGTGGTAGATCTGGGTACTAAATCAACGGGAGTGTCCGATGAAGAATGAAAGAAGTTGGATCTGAATGCAAAGAGCACAATACGATTATGTGTCTCAGATTCAGTATTGTTGAATGTATCACGGGAAGCTATGGCAAAGTCTTTGTGGGACAAGTTAGGGACTTTGTACCAATATAAGTCTCTCATGAATAAACTGTTCCTACGAAAAAAGCTCTATAACCTGAGGATGAAAGATGGAGACTCTGTGACAGAGCATCTGAATGCATTTAATACTGTGGTAAGTAAGTTAGCATCTATTGATATTAAAATTTGAGATGAAGATAAGTGCTTCAGTTTGTTTTGTTCTACACCAGATTTGTGGGATAGTTTGGTTATTGCAATAGGTAGCAATGCAACTACCTTGCAGTTTGATGAAATAGTCTCATCCTTGCTGACGGAGGAGATGAGACGAAAAAATATGGAGAGCCAGAATGGTGATACCTTGTCTGTACGAGGACGGTCCCAAAAAAAAAAAAAATAAGTCATCGAGTGGGAGATCTAAATCTCCAAGAAAACCTGTAAAGGTGGTGTGCTGGAAATGTTGAAAGGAAGGGCACTACAAGAGGACTGTAAATCTAAAGCTCTTGATAAAGGAAAGGGCTCTGATGATTCTCCTTCTGCAGAGACGAAAACCACCTCAGATGAAGGTGGGGATGTGTACTTGGCTTCTTCAAGTACACATGTATATCATGAGGCGTGGTTGATTGACTTAGGTGCATCCTTTCACTTCACTCCCCATAGAGAGTGGTTCTGCGAGTATGAGAAATATGATGGTGTTGATGTCTTCTTAGGGGATGATACGAAGGCTAGAATCATTGGTCGTAGAAAAGTAAAATTGAAGTTGCAAGGTGGAAGGGTTAGAACAATTCTGAGTGTTCTACATATTCCTGCATTGGCCAAAAATCTGATTTCTGTAAGTAAGCTGGATGGTGCAGGTGTAAAAATAGTGTTCGAGAAGGATACCTGCAAGATGGTTTGAGGAGCACTGGTATTGATGCAGGGAGTTCAGATTGGAACTCTATACAAGCTGCAAGGTAGCACTGTTACTAATGGGTGCAACAGTTCTATGGTTCCTGAAAGTGGAGTAGAAAATCTAGTGGTCTCTAGAGAGAGGACCATGTTGTGGCATCAGAGGCTTAAACATATTGGAGAGAAGGGCCTTCGAATACTTCATGGTAAAGGTATGGTAGAACGTATGAGTAATAGCTCTTTGGATTTTGACTTTTGTGAAAATTGTGTATATGGAAAGTAGAATCGGGTGAGTTTCCCCTCTGGTGGTAAGAGGGCGAAACCGATATTAGAACTTGTGCACAGTGATGTGTTTGGACCTGTGAAGGTTCCATCACTAGGTAAGTCTATGTACTATGTATCATTTATAGATGACTTCTTAAGGAATACATGGATATATTTCCTTAAGAAGAAATCTGAAGTCTTTGACAGGTTTCAAGAATTTAAGGCTCTGGTGGAAAACCAGACAGAGAAGAAGATAAAGGTGTTGAGGACAGATAACGGTGGACAATTTTGCAGTAAGGAATTTGAAGAATTCTGTAAGAAGTGTGGTATAGAACAGCAGAATACTACTCCATATACACCTAAGCAAAATGGAGTTGCAGTAAGAATGAACAAGATGTTGATGGAAAGGGAAAGAAATATGCTCAGTGGTGCTCGGTTAGGATAGGAATTCGGGGGAGAGGTGGTGGAGACAGCATGTTACCTGGTCAATAGATCACCTTCATCAACGTTGGAGGATAAGACTCCACATGAGGTATGGACTGGTAAGAAACCCTCTCTTTCACATCTGAGGGTATTTGGATGTGATGCATATGTACATGTTCCAAAGGAGAAACGAACCAAGTTGGATGGTAAATCTGAAAAGTGCGTCTCTATTGGGTATAAGGATGGTTTAAAGGGTTATAAGTTTTGGAACCCAATAACAAGGAAGGCTGTGTACAACCAAGATGTGGTGTTCAGAGAGGTGAAAGATGTTATTAAACATGAAGTCCAACCAAAGGAACCTAAGAAGATAGAGTTTGAGCTAAAGGAGGAAGAATCAGACTCTACGGTAGAGGAGGAATTAGAAGATGAAGAGCCACAAACTCTGGGTGTGAGAAGATCAGTTCGAGAAAGAAGGCAACCAGAAAGGTATAGTCCATCTACTTTCTGTTCAAATTTTTCTTTATCTATTACTGATGATAATCCCAGAACTGTGAAGGAAGCAGTAGATTCAGAGGATGGAAAACTCTAGAAAGAGGCCATGGTTGATGAAATGGCATCTTTGCACAAAAATGAGGCTTGGGATCTGGTGGAGTTTTTTGCTAGAAGGAAACCCATTGGCAACAAATGGGTGTTCAAGAAGAAGACAAAAGTAGAAGGAAAGGTGGAGAAATAAAAAGCTAGGTTGGTAGAAAAAGGTTATTCCCAGGTGCTGGGAATTGATTTTGGTGATATTTTTTTCTCCTGCTGCTAAGGTAACTTCTATTAGATTACTTTTATATGTTGCTACTGCTTTTGATTTTGAAGTAGAACAGATGGATGTGAAGACAACATTTCTTCATAGGGATCTGGAAGAGGAAATCTACATGAAGCAACCTAACGGCTTTGCGGTGAAGGGTAAGAAAGAACTTGTATGCAAGTTAAGGAAGTCTTTGTATGGGTTAAAATAGTCACCAAGGATGTGGTATCAAAAATTTGATACATTTATACGAGGACTTGGCTTCACCAGAAGAAAAGCAGATCATTGTGTGTATTTTAAATTAATTGGTGACCGTGTTATTTATTTGGTCTTGTATGTGGATGATATGTTGTTGGTTGGAAATGACAAAGAAATTATCCAGGATTTGAAGACCTAATTGTCTTCCAAATTCGACATGAAAGATCTTGGTACTCCAAACTATATTTTGGGCATACAAATTAAAAGAGATCGGGAAAATAAGAAACTCTGGTTAAACCAGAGGAAGTATTTTGAGACAATATTGCAAAGATTTAATATGCAGGATAGTAAACCGGTGAAGGTTCCTATTCCTGTAGGTGTAAAGTTGTTTATTGTACAATGTCTCAAGACACAAGAAGAGGAAGAGGATATATCCCGTGTTCCATATGCAAGTGCAATCGGTAGCCTGATGTATGCAATGGTCTGTACTAGACCAGACATTGCACATGTAGTGGGAGTATTGAGCAGGTTTATGTCAAAACCAAGAGAGGAGCATTGGACAGTAGTGAAGCAGTTTTTCAGGTATTTGCATGGCACTAGTGATTATGGTTTGTGCTACCAAGGAAGATTAGGATTGGACAGAGTGTTGGATATTCGTGGCTTTGTTGATGCAGACTGGGCTGGAGATCCGGATCAGTGAAGATCTACAAGTGGGTATGTGGTTAACCTATTTGGAGGTGCAGCCAGGTGGATGAGTAAGAAACAATCTATAGTGGCACTATCAACTATAGAGGTAGAATACATGGCAGCCACTCATGCAAGCAAGGAAGCAGTTTGGTTGCAAATATTGTGTTCAAGTATGGGGTTAGTACAGGGAGCTATAAGGATAGGCTGTGATAGCCAAAGTGAAATTTTCTTGGAAAATAACCCTACATATCATTCAAAGACAAAGCACATTGATGTTCAGTATCACTTTGTGAGGGATATGATAGAAGACAAAAATGTGTTGTTGGTAAAGGTGGACACTTTGAAGAATATTGTAGATACATTGACAAAATCTGTGAGCTCTGAGAAGTTCTCTTGGTGTAGATAAACAATGGGCATTGTAGGGCTAGAGAAATGACTAAGCTCTCTTGTGGCCCATAGTGGAAAGAAAACAACAAGTGGGAGAATATTGGGTTGTGTTATATTCTTTCCACGACTAGCCCATGTAGTTAACTGGGGGTTAGAGGGGGGGTGGAGCCCCCCTTTCGTTGTGCCAATTGCATAATGAGGGGGTCACAGGGGGTTTGACGGGTGCAGGTAATCCCACTCTATGGGGTTCGGGGCAGTGCCCCGGAAAATTTTGGTTTTGGAACCTATGTTAGGTTGGGCGGACCCACCTATGGTTTTGTGCATGATTTTTGCACATGTTTTTGGGCGCGATTGTTTTCAGTCCATGGTTTTGGATGTGATGGTTTTCGGTCCATAGTATTGGATGCTTCAGCATGTATAAATATGTATTATAACATTGAAAGGAACATAATGAAAAATCAAGCTAGTAGTCCCAGTTTTGGGATCCAGGGGACAATCTCTATGTATATGTGTCTTATGTGTTATTCTCTCACATTGTTTATTTTTTGTGTTTTAAAATTCGTATGCAAGTAATTTCTGTATGGGTTAAAACCTACATATGGCTCAATTTCTACACTCTTGCTCATCATAGCAATGTAGCTAGTGTACCTCTATGGTGACCTCCTCTGTCAATGTTATGATCTAGGTGCTACCACATTTTCTATAGCATCATGCAATAACCTATCAACCTTTCTAGTGTGCTTTATCCCATATTTGGAAGACTCTGCATCAACGGGTGTTTCCACTCCTTGCTTCTCTGCATGTGGCTGCTCCACATCATCTTGAGGTTCCTCCTTTGGAGCTAAAAGCTCCTCATACACATGTAGCTGAAGATCCCACTTAAGGGAACATCTCATGGCCTTGTCTTCATTGAATTTTACATCTCTAAGAACCACTATCATCTTATTAGTTGGCAGGTGCACCCAATAGTTTTTAGGTGTATCAATGTACCCCAAAAATATGTACAACTCTTCTTTTGGCTCTAGCTTTTTCCGTGCATCTTTGGTAGCATGGCAGTAGACTAATGAACCAAAGATATTAAAGTGTACCACATATGGTTTCTTCCCTGAAAAGGCCTCTTCCGGTGTACTCATACTAAGAATTCGATGAGGGATTCTGTTTTGAAAATAAACATCTATGTTGCATGCTTCAGCCCATAAGTGCAATGGTAGGCGCTAATCATGCAAAATTTCCCATGTCGCTCTTACAATATTGTTTTTCTTCCTTTCATCCACCCCTTTCTATTATGGGTTATGAGGTACTTTCATCTCATGTCAAATTCCTTCTGATGCACAGAAGTTTTGAACTCATTCGACACATACTCTCCACCGTTATCGCTTCTGAGATATTTAACTTTCCTGCTAGTATATTTCTTGATAAGTTCTTTAAATTCAAAAAACTTTAAGAATTTATGATCTTTCTTCTGCATGAATAAAATCCAACACTTACAATAAAAATAGTCAACAAATATAACATAATACCTATGCTTGGTCATGGATGCTGTCGAGAATAGTCCACACACATCTAAGTGAACTCGATAAAGGATTATTTGTGCTCGAATGTCTTTGTCATGAAAGGAATATTTGGTGTACTTCATCAATGTATGCCCTTTGCATGTGTCTCTCTACTCTAGTGTAACCTTGGGTATTTCTTAGAAATTTTTTGCAATATCTTCAAATTTTCATGATGCAAGTGACCCAATCTCCTATGCCACAACTCACAGATGTCTCGGCTCTGAACCTTCTTTGCTTTGGTGCTCAAAGTAGCGCATTCCTCTACCTCCAATTTGTATAGTTTCTTCACTCGAACCCCTATCCTCTTCACCTGTCTTGTGGTTATGTAACGAAGGGACGCCTTTCCCTTACTAAATATCACATCATAGCTTCTATCCTCCAACATGGCAACAAAAATCAAGTTCTTCTTCAAACTTGGAACATACATAAAATCTTGCAAAGTGAGGAGAGAACCAAACTCCCTCTGAAAGGAAACTGTACCGATATCGGTTGCGCGATATCTCCCATCATCACCCATCTCGATATGCATATGGAGATCCTTCCCCTCCAAGTCACTGAAGAGCTCTTTGTTACTAGTCATATGGAATGAATCTTCACTATCCAGGTACCACACACTACACATTATCGGTGACACCATACAAGTGATGAGGGAAAAATCTAGTTCAAATTGTTAAGCAAGAGCTTCACCTTTTGCTCCTCCTGAGGGCTTCTTACCGACCTTCTTGTGCAGACACATTTTGGCAAAGTGTACCAGCTCACAACAATGAAAATACTTGATTTTCGACATGTCCTTCTTCTTGTCGTCTTGACAAGAACCTGATTTGGAATGGGATGACTTCCCCTTCCCTTTCTTTGCCTTATATGCTAAGGAACAATTCTCCTCATCATCATGATTTGATGAGGATCTGTCTTTGGTGTTCCGTCAAATCTCTTCCTATACCAAGTCTGACCACAATCGCTCCCACTCTGGTAGCTTATCCCTCCCATTAACTAAGTCCAGGTAACTATGCCAGCTTGTGGGAAGTCCTAGAATTGTTAGGCTCACCAGGTCATCTTTGGAAATAGTAATCTCGACACTTCCTAGCTCACCCTGATATTGGGTGAAGTTGGTAAATTACTTCAAAATAGATTTTCCCTTCTCCATCTTGATCTTTCTAAGTTTGTCCTTCAATTCCATCTTCCTATGGTCAGTTTTATCTTGAAATAGGTCCGTCAATTCCGTCCACATTGCAAATGGAGTTTCCTTACCATGGATATTCGAAGCAATATGATCTTGAAGACCTTTGAGGATAATTCTTCTCGCTTTTTCCATACACTTTCTCCATTCAGCAAGATATTTAGCATCAGATGCTAGAGGCCTCGAAATATAATGATCTATGAATTCCTTTAGCCCATTTTCTTCCAAAACGGCCTCCATCCTATCCTTCCAAGCTATGTAAATAGAGTGGCCCTCTAGGGCATACTCAAGTATCAAACTATAGAATGGCATACTATTGACTTTGAAGGATGAACCTACAAATTTGATTTCACCTGTACAACAAACTCGAATTCTCCTTTTCTATAATGTCTTCAGTTATGATACCATGTAGATTGTTACTTTTAGATTCAACAACTTACGTGATATGCTAAAATATAAGACAATAATCTGCTCTACTCATCAGCGGAAATAAAAATTGATCGATGGAAAGACTAAGTAGAAAAGGAAGAATTTCAATCACACATAAAAATATTTTTCTAGGGAAAGAAACTACTTAAAACCCCAACTATTTATATTGCATTAACCAGAAGATCTGAGAAGAAAATACAAGGCTTGTTCAGCCTGAACAATCTCTACAGAAGTACAATTTGTCTCACTGCTTCACAAACCATCTCAAGCCAACACTTAGCCAAATTTTCTTCCTTCCAAGCCCCTACTTCCTTACACAATTATTTAGAGAATTGTCCCATATTTAATTGGGAAATTCCTCACTCATAACTACACAATCCATCATAGTTCGTCTCCTAATTGCATGCACCATCTATACAACTTGGAAAATTATACAACGGATAGTACACTATCCCTATTTCTAATCTCAATTGGGTCTTCCTCTGAACTAACACGCATGAGTTATTTACGAGTGAATCTTTAGTTAACTAGTGAAGTAGTGAAGCTTCAGTAAAGTTGATCCCCTCTAATATACCTCCTACTATTTCCTCCAATTGATTGAACTATTTTAACTCAATATAATCAGTTAGACTTGTTATCACTCTAGGAAGCTCTCCTAGGTTGTAGCTCGGAGATGCCTGGTAACATATAAATCTTCAATAATGTTCTCTGAACTATTGGAATTGATTAAGGTTTGGATCAAGTCAGATGATTGTTTCAAATTTGTTTTCACTCCAGACATGCATGAACACCCTCAGCTTGACAAGTCTTTAGACCACTAGTGCTTAATAGTTTATAGATTCAATGGATAGATGGAGAATACTGATTGTATAAGCAGATGCATACATAAACACATATGAATGGCTAGCTACAGAAACTACATGAAACTTGAAAATCCAATTTATCAATGCAGAGATAAGATAATAGTTATCTGGCATTAGACATAGAAGAAAACATGAATAACCTATTCAAGTGCAAGCTTAGAACAGAGGAGAAAATGGGAATTGAACATGTAACAGCAAAAGAAGCTTGTATTACTGGAATGAAGATGAGACGCTACAAGGAACAGAGTATCCATAATCTCCAAAAGTTGAACCTATATTACTTCTAACTTTCAGCCATTATAGTCCTTTTGCAATGCCCTTTGGCTCTCTGAGGCTCGAGGTGTCTTAATCTATCCCCTCTGGCCTCTAACTGCTTGATGCCATGATTTAACAGATATGAGCCAGAGGTATTTTTTCTAAAAACATAGTAACCAAATTCTGGTAAATGTGTTGCGCTATCAGGTGGCTCGCTCATGCTAGCAATGCTCCATGATTGCTTTCGTTGCGAGTTGCATCGTGCTGTGGCTTTTTTCCCTTTCTGGTCATCTGTCTCCCAACAATCTATCTCCCGGCCTCTATTCTATAACGGAATAGGTCTTCGAGCTTTTGATATCCTTTCGAATACCAAATGATTGTTTTCTATTTTACATAGAGAATGCATTCGACTGTGAAAATCCGCCAAAACTATGTTCATTCCAAACTTCAAAAGTCCTTAGAAATAGTTTATTCCTCTATCGGGTTCGTCCTTATCACTATCGCAAGTCGGAAATTGCCTGTTCCTAATCTTCCCTTTGTATTTTGAAATTCGTTAAAAATTCTGAAAATCCTGAAAAATGGCTTTGGCAGATCTGAAATATTATATATTTTCATTCCCGAACCCCTTTGGGTCCGGGTTTTATCGCATTGACTTTGTTTCTTTGTATTTCATTAAATAACGAAATATGTGAAAATACATAGGAAAATGCCTTTTGGTGGATCTCAAATATTATTCAATAATATTTATATAATCGTCGAGTCTGGTTCATCAAATCGCAGATGTGTACATGTGCATATGCCCCCCTCCATGGTGTTGCTCTGATGCGATATAGCGATGCGATTGATCAAAATCGCATATTGCTCATGCCCTGGGCCATTTTCAAGCACTCTTTATAATCTCCGATAGCGAACCTGCGATGCAACGTGGGCTGTCGAACTGCACGCTTGATCGACGGTCCACATTGACTCCATCGGTCGCTGTCGCAAGTGTTATATGGTCCGCGCCGATTGCCACCGCCGATTTCCACCACCTATTTCCATCGCTGATTGCGATCTACTGATCAGATCTGGACCGTTGATCGGCCAAATCTAATGGCTACTATGAATATCATTGCTCATGCCTCCAATACTCTGTTTTTTCACAGTTTTCTCTGGTTTTTGGCCTCTCGATAGTGTTTCTCTGCCATTCTAAGGGCTCTTCTCATGCAATTGTTTTGCTCTTTGGCATGATTTTATGAGATTTTGAAGACTTAAGAGAATTTTGGATCCATTTTGGGCCACATGCCAACAGGGGTAACATTGGCTCCTTTAGGGGATGAAGCCTCCCTATGAGGTTTCAAGAACTGCAGACCAATGCCTTTCCTGTCAAACCAAAATCAAATCTATCTCCTAGTATTCCATTGGTCATGGAGTTTATTTTTCATAGAAAATAAAAACTGAAAAACATATTTACAATATCAAGGCTTTAAAGCCTTAAATGAAATAAAGTTTCAAGAATCTCCCATTGACTGGGCCACTAAAAACCTTTTCTCCTTCTAGACTGTGCAAAAGAAAGGTATTGTTCTGCTGAATCTAAGCGATGACAAACAGACCTATCCATAAGGAGTCAAACTTACCATGATTACCTTTCTTTTCCTTCAATGCATCCCATTTGAGAACTCAGCCACCAACTTGGAAATTGTCCACTTTTTCCTTCCTGTCAAAGGTTTCTTTGATTTTCTTCTGATGAACTTTTGACTTCTCAACCAGCTTCTCTCTGGTCTACTGTAATTCAACCAGGTTATTCATTCTACTTACCATGTGATTCTTTTCATCTTGTTCTTCTTGAAATAATTTGGCCATAGGGAGAATCAGTTGGATAGGAAAAATAGCATCAGCACTATTAGTGTCAGTCTTTGCAGCCTTCCTCCAGTGATCAAACATGCTCTTACAAAGTGATTTTAAGGTTTCAAGGTCCTATTTTGTCATTTCAGTGAGTCTTCAAGTAAAATTTGGTCACTAGGTATTAGGTCTAGGGTTTGCTTTTACTCCTTCCAAAGTTCGGTCCATGTCACCATTCAGATGAGTGTGCTATCATTCAGAGGGTTTTCATCATCATGTCAAGTTCCACTCGGTCATTTTACACCTTGTTCATGCTTTAGTTGCGCCTAGGTAAAGTTCATTTCCCTCTCCTAGGGTTTTGAAGGCAATTTCTCTTGGATGGTCGAATCATCGACAAAAATTGTATCTTGATGTTCATACACCTTCCCCTATCCTTAATGTACCTTATTAAACACTTCCCATCACTCAGGTCCCCCAAATTCCTCATTTTTCCACAAACCCTAGTTTCTTGCTACAAACCCTATTTTCTAGGCTAGGCCTGTGTTTTTCCCTTTTGGACTCCTTACCCTCACTCAATTTCTAATATTCCACTTTCTCCTACTTCCTAACATCCCTCCCTACTTCCAAAAATTTTCTCAAGAATTTAGAAGCCCTTTATCCCCTTCATTTCGCTTCATTTCGACAAATCCCCTGTTCCACACATCGGGATACGTTTTACTCCAATGATGTTTCTGAGCAATAAAAGATGAATTTGGGTAAAATGGGAGAGGAGTTTGTCCAAAATATGCCAAGGACGAAAAACCTCCTTCACTTTTTACACAGGTTTCATGGTTTTATAGAAATGTCAAACATACCGTTGCCTCAGGAGAATTGAATGCACCTCTGAAGTGACCTTGGGAAAATAAAGTTTTCTCCTAGCTTGGTTGGCCAACTGACTTTTTTGATGATTCAAATGATAACTAGATACAAATATTTTTCCAATGAGCTATCATGAGCTCAATTTGGAGTTGAGGAAGGCATTCAAACGTTGACTACAACAGCACTCTGCCTTTAGGCAGCCTCATTTGGCATATTTTGATCAGTCTTGGGAGATTTGATTTTTGATATGGAAAATCAACTCCCAACTGAAAAAATCTAGATGAGTTGGAAAGTAAACTCAAGGACCTTTCCAACGAGCTATGCCGCACCTGATTTGGACACCAGAAAGGCCTTCAAAAGTCTTCTGGAAAAAGCGCTAGCGCGGCGCATTTGGCTCAAATTTCCAGTGTAAAAATACACTGGTGCGGCACATAGAGAAGGCGCAGCGCGTTGGGCTTGAGGCGCGGCGCCTAGAGCTGCCAACGCCAATTTTTTTCAAAATTTTGCTCCAAAATCGCCCAAAATGCATGGATTGCCATTGGTACAAGTAGGTTGAACTTCTCTCATGGTTTTTCATCCAAGATTAATGGTTGTTGATGGTGTTTGATGAATGGTGAAGTGTGTTAAGGAAAACAAACACTATCTCTTCAAAATTTGCCAAGGATATTACTGCTAGGGTTTTGTGTTGCAACTAAGTATCCCCTCACCTCATCACTCCCTAATTCCATACTCTCCTTACTTCCCTTATTCCCCAAGTTAACATACCCCCAAAATTCACTAATCCCATGCTCCCAATTCCCAAATCACTTATTCCTAAGTTCTATTATCCCTATTCCTAAACCCTACCATTCCCTATCACTCTCCTTCTTTCATTTCACTTGTAAAATCCTCAAATCCCAATTCCCAAACACAGTCAAGTGAGTGTCCTCACCTTCACTTGATTGAACCATATTTTTCCCACACTCCACTATACCCACTGTCCCTATTCATCACAGTCCCTTCCTACTTGGCACATATTTGGCATTGAAATAAAAGGTACCAAATTCTCCTTTTCAACACGCTGCTAAACATACACCTTGCAGGGACATTATGGAGACAGACACTTAAACATCATATGAACAAGACAGTGATTTCCACCACTGAACTGCATGCACCAAGAAGGCATCAAAAAGGCAAAAGAGGAAAAAGGAGCATGATCGACTCCGGATATTGGCCGAGGCATCCTTGGCTCATCATAGCTCTTGATGAAGAAGGTCCAGCCCAAATTTCAATAAATTGGAACAATTTTTGTATTTTGAAAATTTTTTTGCACTAAAAAATACAGTTTTTCTCCCTATGCATCGCGCCACGTGGCGTGCGCTTTTGCTAGGGAGCTCCAAATTGAAAAAACTTTGCATTTCTGGATTTGGCATGAACAATCATGGTTGTTGGTGCAATTCCAAGAAATTTGGGCAAGTTTTGGGTCCTTAGGAAGTCAAAAACACTCAAAAAATGACCTCACTGCCCCTATTTTGACACACAGGAAGCAGTGTTTGGAGAACTGACTTTTGAAGGGGCAAATGGAGGCCAAATTCATAAATTCCACTTGGGTTGGAAATTAGATAGGTAGGGATTTCCAACAATCACACTTGGGCACAACTTGGACTTCAGTAAGTGCCTCAAAATCAGCTCCAAAGTGGCACGACGCATAGAGAATCAGGCGCGACGCATAGAGGATTTTTGCCTATTTTTCACTGTTCAACTCAGCAATTCGCCCAGTTTTGACCAATTTTGCTTCTTGATGTTATTCTTGAATTTTCATGATTTAATTTGATAACCATGATGTAATATTGGCACATTTTTACTTGTTCTAGAGGATTCATTCACTAAAAGGTGAAAATTAAATGAATGAATCAGTTTCCTAGCATATAGGGGTAAGTTGTTTGACTACCTAGATTTCAGTTCCTTGTTTAGAATTAGTTCAAACAGCTCCTAGAATGATGAGCTCGACCCCTAGAGGCAAGGGAATTGGTTGGGATAGTCTTTTTCATGTAATTTCTAAGTCATTTTCACGGTTGGATACTAGGGATTTCTTTGGCATATCATTATACATTCTATCTCTGCATTTTTGGCTAAGGAAAGATCAGGGTTTTGCAGCACTGTTTGGGATCCATGTGGCTTTATGTTTTGTTGGTGTTCTTCTCTAAGTAACTGTAAGTTCATTAGTGTTATGTGTATCATTTTCCTGTCTCTCCTTCTGAATTTGAACAAATGAGTGATTAAGGTAGAATCCATTAACTGTTATGCTCTGCCTTTGAATTTGTTTAAATTTCCATGTTTTCATCTGTTTAAGGAGAATTCTTGAGACTCTCTTGCTCTCCTTAGCTCCTCACCATTATGATCTATCCATTCACTCACTTTAAAGCATCAAAACGATTGCCTTCCTTGCCCCAACAGAACTCAGAAGAAACTATGCCTCATCCCCGAGCCCAATTTGCCTTTCCCTGTTTCTAGCACAAAACCCCAAAAAACTCAAATGAAACCCTTGTACTTCATACCTAGCCTAAAATTATCTTTTATTTCATTCATCTTGAGCCTCGTCGCTTGTCTTTTACTGAGATCGACCCGGAGAGAGCCCTCTCCTGTCCTCGTAGGGCTAGCTACAAGGCTGAGCATGGTTTAATGTGGACCTAGACCCTTGCCTTTCCAGCCTGCGGCAAATCTAGGCTCTAACATAGTGGCGACCATACTGGGGAAGAAAAATGGTTTGCTTGTTGATGTCTTTTGTTTTATAAGCTACAGACGGAGCCTGAAGTTATGCCAGGTAGCCTTCGAAACGCTTTTGCTTTGCATTAGCGGAAATAGATAAACGATGCTTCAGTCAATATCTGGTCTAGCTTGCAAACTGACATCTAACTTGTTAATTGCCCTAGTACATGTATCAAGTTCAGATCTGATGGTTGATGGTGGACAACGATCAGACATATGAAGGCTGAAATCATTCACCTGGCGACTCCATTCATTGAAAAATCCAGAAATCAATGCTTCATGGTGAATCCACTGCAGGAAGATCAGTAGCTTTAAGATTTTCAAGATGGAATGGGTTGCAAGAATATATGCTCCCATGAGCCGAGATCACATTCTAGGTTTTCCAAATAAAATTAAAATTCCCAAGGTAGATTGGCAAAATAATTTTCCTATGTTTAAAGATGATGATAGGAAGGATGTTGCCTTACATCTGGTTAGATTTCACATACATATTCGCAAGTTGAAGGTTGATTTTCCTGAAGATTGCTTGATGAAGATATTCATGGCCACTCTGGAAGGTGAAGCCTGATCTTGGTATGAAAGTTTGCCTCCTTCTTGTATTTATTGTTTGAAGGATTTTCATGCCATGTTCTTTGAAAGGTATAAAAAATATTATCCATCATTAAATTTAGTTCAGAACTGTTGCAAACATGCTTATAGTTTTATTGAAAGCCTTGAGAAGTATTATGCAGATGATGACTTCATGGATGATGAGATCATGGAAGCCTTGTACGAGAATCCATTTCAGCAACATGAAGAGAACCTAGAGGATTCCCATCAAGATTGTCAGGAAGCTTTGCAACAGGATCAAGATCTTGGTACAATGGAAAATGATGAAAGAGAAGGTTTTGTTTCAGATCTGTCCATAGAGGAAGACGATATGTAGGAAAGTCAAGTTTCGATTTCAGAAGGTGATAAAGTCAAGTTAGCTATTTCGGATCTAGATTCAGATAGTGACGATCAAGAATACCTTGTGCTGAATCCCATGAAGGAAAGCTCTGTTGTTGAGATCGTTCTCAGTTCATTAGAACACAGCCTTCATGAGGAGGTAATTTAGTCATTCCATGAAAAACAGAATGAGATCTTTGTTCGAGTAAGTGATAAATCTTCTTTCAATAATTCAGTGATAAATGATAATCTGATTTCCATGTCATGTGAAAACAATTACTGTTTGATCAATAGAAAACAAAAAGAATTATCTCCTTTGTCTAAAAATGAGATAGATCAACTCTTGAAAGGTCATGTTACAGCCCAAGCTAAAGCAGATTTGCAGTGCACACATGGTAAAGAAATTGTTAGTGAAACTTTTTCCTCTTTTGAAAATGATGACGGTCTTGTAATCAGTTTTATAAATCAGCAAACAGATAATATTTTCTTTCACAAAGATTATAAGGTCGTCATGTTTGATAATCTTGAAGATTGTTTTTTGTTTAAGAACAACCTAGACCATGAATTTGAGGAATATGAGCTTGAGAGAGACAATATACCAGGATTTCTCATGGTCAAGGAACCTATAGCTAACACTCAGATGGCAGAAGCACATACCTCTATGTGCATTCCTATCCCTCGGAAATCAATTGTTCTTTTAGATCAAAATGGAGGGAGTACTTGTATTTTTACAGCTGGATCTCGAAATAATCCAGTGCTTCAGGATTTTCAAGATCCCTTCGGAATTCTTCTGCAAGCATTAGAAAATATAAATATTTCCTGGTTCATTATCATAAGATTTGGTTTCAGTGGTTATTTTGAGTTGCCTACAGGTTCATCGTTCTGCCTGCTCGAGAAAAGTGAGAGCAGAAATTTGGTATGTAGCCATCTGCTAGATTGGTTACATTGGAAAGCTCATTACACATGATTGTACATATTTCATTAGTATGCAGGTGGTTGTCATCATGATTTTAAATCTTGATGGACTGCTGCCCTTCAATAAGCTTTGTAATTTATTCTTTTAGTTAAGTCAGTCATGAGTCATTTGTGAGTCAGTTTTTAGTCTTGTTGTTAAGTTAGTTTGTGTCGGTTTTCAGTCATGCATTTTAGCTTGAGTTTTTGACTCCATTGCCCAATGGATGAAGGCACTTGTCTGCTCTTCCAAACATCTTTAGTTCTTGGCACCTCCAAGGAGCTACCGTCCCCATTGGAGCCAATGTTAGTGTCAGTCTTTGCAGCCTTCCTCTAGTGATCAAACATGCTCTTACAAAGTGATTTTAAGGTTTCAAGGTCAAATTTTGTCATTTCAGTGAGTCTTCAAGTAAAATTTGGTCACTAGGTATTAGGTCTAGGGTTTACTTTTACTCCTTGCAAAGTTGTCCCAATTTCGGTCCATGTCACCATTCAGATGAGTGTTCTATCATTCAGAGGGTTGTCATCATCATGTCAAGTTCCACTCGGTCATTTTACACCTTGTTCATGCTTTAGTTGCGCCTAGGTAAAGTTCATTTCCCTCTCCTAGGGTTTTGAAGGCAATTTCTCTTGGATGGTCAAATCATCGACAAAAATTGTATCCTGATGTTCATACACCTTCCCCTATCCTTAATGTACCTTATTAAACACTTCCCATCACTCAGATCCCCCAAATTCCTCATTTTCCCACAAACCCTAGTTTCTTGCTACAAACCCTATTTTCTAGGCTAGGCCTGTGTTTTGCCCTTTTGGACCCCTTCCCCTCACTAAATTTTTGAGATTCCACTTTCTCCTACTTCCTAACATCCCTTCCTACTTCCAAAAATTTTCTCAAGAATTTAGAAGCCCTTTATCCCCTTCATTTCGCTTCATTTCGACAAATCCCCTGTTCCACACATCGGGATAGGCTTTACTCCAATGATGTTTCTGAGAAATAAAAGATGAATTTGGAAAAATGGAGAGACATTTTTGTCCACAATATGCCAAGGAAGAAAAACCTCCTTCACTTTTTACACAGGTGTCATGGTTTTAGAGAAATGTCAAAAATATCGTTGCCTCAGGAGAATTGAATGCACCTCTGAAATGACCTTGGGAATTTCAAGTATTCTCCTAGCTTGGTTGGCCAAATGACTTTCTTGATGAGTCAAATAATAACTAGACACAAAAAAATTTTAAATGAGCTATCATGAGCTCAATTTGGAGTTGAGGAAGGCATTCAAACGTTGACTACAACAGCACTCTGCCTGTAGGCAGCCTCATTTGCCATATTTTGACCAGTCTTGGAAGATTTGATTTTTTATAGTGAAAATTAACTCCAAATTAAAAACTTCTAGTTGCGTTGGAAAGTAGACTCAAATACCTTTCCAAAAAGCTATCTCATGCCTGATTTGGACACTGGGAAGGCCTCCAAAAGTCTTATGGAATAAGCGTTATGCACTAGGCAAGTGGCGCGGTGCATTGGGCTCAAATTTCCAGTGTAAAAATACACTGGCGTGGCACATAGAAAAGCTGTGGCGCGTTGGGCTTGAGGCGCGGCGCATAGAGCTTCCAAGGCCAATTTTTTTCAAAATTTTGTTCTGAAATCGCCCAAAACACATGGATTGCCATTGGTACAAGTAGGTTGAACTTCTCTCATGGTTTTTCATCCAAGATTGATGGTTGTTGATGGTGTTTGATGAATGGTGAAGTGTGTTAAGGAAAAAAAACCCTCTTCAAAATTTTCCAAGGAGATTGCTGCTCAGGTTTTGTGTTGCAACTAAGTATCCCCTCACCTCATCACTCCCTAATTCCATACTCTCCTTACTTCCCTTATTCCCCGAGCTAACATACCCCCAAAATTCACTAATCCCATGCTCCCAATTCCGAAATCACTTATTCCTAAGTTCTATTAACCCTATTCCTAAACCCTACTGTTGGAGAGGTAAATCCCCTCTACGGATAGAGGCGATCCCTACTAGCCCAGAATGGGTCTAGCAACAATCAATCAATGCTATTGTGCAAGTTCCTAATTGCAAATAAAAGATAGGCAATGAACACCTACTTGGTTTCCAACGCTATTGTTTGATGAAGAGATGTCGTTCTCGCTCCTTCGCTTTGGCCGGTCACGATCTTCCACGATCTCCATAGATAGATACCTGCACACACGAAGAGAAACACAAACACAAACGTGAAATCTAATAAATGCAATTATACATCAGTCAGAAAGGATGTAATTCACATTAACCATTACAAAGACAAATGAGAATGGAACCATAACAGCAGTCATCTATTATTAATCAATAACAGAGAAAGGTACAACCAAAGTTCTGACGCTGAGTCCTTCTCTAGAGGGTCCAGCCAGCAAGTCTCTTAAGCATTCACCCTTGGAGGTAGATTCTCCCAAGACAAAACTCTCTCTCACACAAGCAATACTCACAACCTTCCTTAATCTTCCTCTAGCAAATCCACACTTGTCACACCAACTACCTACTAGTAGCAACACTCTAAGCACTATGAATTCCACACTATCCAAAAACTAAAAACTATCCAAAAAAACTAACTGCTCATGGCAATGGTAGAGGTTTAAATAGGAGAAGGAGTCTCCATGAATGGTGGGAGGATGAGCTTATCTTCAAGGAAGGTGGTTTCAAATGACGAACAAACATGCCATAGAAGGGAGGGCGATACTCACAAGGCTAACAACCAGCTCTAGAGTTATCTAGAAGGCTGGATGTTAGAACAAATTCGCCCAAACTGGATCAGCGCGGGTGTATAACTGAACTGGAGTGCTGACAGCGCATCTTAATAATGGAGCAGGCTGTGTCAGCGCGGCTTAATACATTCATAGGATGCACTGGCTCATGAAATTTGACCAGCACGGAAAACCCATGTGCTTCCGCGCTGGCAGTGCATCAGTTGCACTATCAGCCGCCAGTCAGCGCGGTTATTTTAATAACAGTCGCGCTGATCAAATAAACTTTGGCAAAGTGGGTCATTTGGCCAGACTAGGGAGCAGGAGCATGATTAATTGGAATTCATGGCACAGTAGGGAGACTGACAGGGAGACAGTGACAAATTACTATGTAACAGATGCCCCCTAAAGCATGAAGCCCGAGAGAGTGGGAGGGGTGAAATGCTTTACAAACTCGCCGAACTGGAACACCACCAGGAAGGACCCGCATGTACAACTGATATCTCGATTACATGTAGTCTAGGCATGGGCGCAGCCATCCAAAAGACATATGAAGAAGGTCTGTGGTATGGACGCAGCCACCCAGCTGAAGAGATCATGATGATAAAAAGGTATGGTCGCAGCCATCCTAAAAGACTCAGGTATGGGCGCAGCCATCCATCAATGAGTCATGCAATAACAATCCACAAAATCGCAACCTGGTGTGTAGCAGACAAAAACCAGGGTCTTGCGCTCCATCCCAATCCGAACAAAGTACAAGTTCAAGCATGTGAATACATGAGCTGAAGTCGAACATGCATGATCATCGTCTGATTACCAGTCAGTGATGAAAACTGTTAACAGACGCGAGAGGTACCACCAATAATGACTATGGTCCTCAAGGTACTCATAGGTACAATTCGCGGCGTGTGAATCAATGAGCTGGTGTCGAACACCCGCAGAATCATTCGATCGGAGGCCAATGATGAAAACCTCGCGTCGAACATGAAGAACCTGCGATTGAGGCATGCAGGCTCTAAGGCACCCAAAGGGAGTCTCTAGGTCACTTTCCTGGATAATGAGCTGAAGTCAACAGGAAGTAACCTTGATCGAAGGTGGGCCATAATGTTTCCCACATCATCAACACGAGACAGAGGAAAATATTTTGTGTGAGACATCAGAGGGAGGTTGTAAGCTTGCAGAGGTCAACTTCTCTTGAACATATCGGCGGCACGACAGCGGATTTGGCAGTATTTGACATCAAATGAGCAGAGGTCATGGTGACAAGGCAACGAGAAAATGAGAGGTCGAAATAGGGTAACCCAAACCCGCTGAGGCTAGTGTAAAACAAGATGAGAAATCCCCACCCAGACACGAATGCAGACGAGTGCCATGTTCAAGAGCAACATACTGCCGACACAACCATCATTATAGTTTCATTTTCCCCACCATTTCTGGCAGGTACCCCGATTATTTTTGGATGACGAGCTTGATGGGGATAGCATATGCTTGGAAAGCGTCATTTCGACGGTGTCCGATGCTGACAAAGGAAGAACTCGGCGTCTTTTCTCGTTTAGAGAGTCTGAAAAGACAGCGAAAAAGAAAACTCCAGGGGGGTCCTTTTTCATAAAGTTGTGTCTCTCGAGCCCGAAAAAGTATAAAACGATGCTCGAAAGAACCGCCCGACCTGGTACGATCGAGGAGTACTTTTCATAAGTAGTGACTTTGACCCGAAAAGTAAAAAAGCGGTCAGAAGTACGTCGTTTTGGAGCCAATAACGAGTTCTAAACGACAAACACCCGACAATCTTTTTAGTTTAAACGGTCAAAAAAAGAGCTTTAAAGGCGACCGCCTCTCGTTCTTTTTAACGAGCCGAGAGGGGGACTCGGCTATCTTTTCATCTTTAAACGGTCGGAAAAGAGCTGAAAGCAGGCCTCCATTTTTATTCTCTTTAACAAGTCAAAAAGGGAAAAATACTCGGCAATATTTTCATATTTTACGAGTCAGAAAAGATCTTAAAGGTGACTCGTCCTAGAGGAATGAGTGGTATAAAAGGTGGCAACTGGTTCCGGCAATGGTGGAACTGATCAAAACATGTAATGGTCAAGAGGCTGGCTAAAAACCACTCATCGCTGCGGTTCCTCAGGAAAGGATAAACAACCGAGTGAGAGCATATGATTGGCCAAAGAGATGGTAGCAATGGAATGAAACAACCAAGGCTCATCTAGCAGAATTCAGCGGATAAAAATGGCAATCACGAGATGTAAATCAGGTATGGGTTCATTTTTACACAAGCTTGAACCATGGAGAACTCTGCTTGGATTCTGTTTCATGTTTACACAAGCTTGAAATGAAAAACTATGCTTGTTATAAGTTCGCATGCCCCCAGCATAATGACGCAAAACGAGGTACATGCCCCCCAAGCTTCATTGCATTCAACAAAGTGGATGGAATGAAGGTTCACTCTCGAGATCTATGAAAGACTCGACTTGTATTTTACGAGATCTTAAAAGACTCGATTTGGAAAGGGAGTTGTTTCATTTTTTAATGAGGTTGACACAGTAAAAGAACTATCCTCATAACCCTTGTTTCATTTTTTAACGAGCTTGACACAAGATCAGGGACTATGCTCCAGACACTTTGTTTCATTTTTTAACGAGCTTGACACAAGACAAGGAATTGTGCTCCAACCAGACCCAATTTCATTTTTTAAGGAGCTTGACATAGGAAGATGAACTATGCTCCGACCAGACTGCCTCATAATGAATAGGAAGTCGGTGCTTCCAAGAGTCTTACTCCTGGTGAAAGGACCACATCTTGGAAGTCAGGACCTAATGCCTCCAGGATGCTATGCACGACAGTTTCATCGCTGGATACAGGCATGGGGTAAGTGGCCACGTAGTTGATCTGCGGTGGGGCAGATACAACTGGTGGATAAAAACTAGGAGGGGACGACAACTGCGCAGGAGGCATTAGGGGACTAACGAACGACAATTGATCGATAGTCACAATTCTTCCATCGTGCGGAAAGCAAACCACACGGAAAAGCAAAGAAACGAGGGCCCCCATGGCGTAAACATAGTCGCGACCAAGGAGAAGATTAAAGTCTAAAACACCTTGGGTAACCAAGACGTCTATATAGACGGTTTTACCTCCCAAAGTAATAGGGAACTTCAGGAGAACTCCTAGAGATGGACAGGCTCCTCTGTCGAAGGCCAACAGATTCTGAGTGACTGGCCCAAGCTGCGGGGAACCTAAAGCTTGCCAAGTAGTGTACGACATAAGACTGACAGACGCCCCTTCATCCAAAACAGTGCCAGGTACTGCCTTAGCACAGGCATGTACTGTGATCTGGAAAGGCATATGGGATGGAAGGCGACCGACGATCAGGCGATTCCAATCAAAGGAAGCGACCAGACTACTTGGTGGGGGAATCATATGATTGCCCCCATGTGCTAAAGGAACCGAAGGAGAACCTTCGGGAGCAGCTGGGTTAGGAGAGTCATTTCGGTACTCAAGAGAATCTGAAGAGACGAGAAGAACATGGGCGTGATCCTCTTCCGAAACAGAGTGAGCGAGCGGTGGACTCGAGTCGACACTCTTTCCGACCAATGGTTGGTCTGGAACAGGTTGGGGACAGCCGGGTTCGGGAAGAGGAGGTTGGACAAGAGAAGAATATGAACTAATCTCATTGTCGGGAGGTGGATGATCTGCAGCTGCAGAAAGACGTTGATATCCAACCGGGAGTTGGGGTGAGGGAGCTGTAAGACTTTCCAAGAAAACAGAGGATTTATCCATTAGTGGACAAAGGTGAAGGGGATGATTTCCTTCACAAAGTCTACAGGGGATTCGAATCTTCCCTTTCCCTTTACCATTCCCAACTGATGAGGTAGCATCACCGTGAGCTTCAGAGAATGATGAGGGGTGGGCCGGATCGTGAGACCATACTTCTAGTACCCTGGGAATGCCAGGACAATCGCGAAGAAGATGGTCCTCCTTGCATAACCGACAAGGAAACTTAACCTTCCGCGGAGGAGCAGAAGGGGGCCCAACTTCAGGTGTACTCGAGGGAGTAACAGTTATACTTGTAGCCTCTCCCTTAGGAGACTTCTTCTTCTTGGTCTTCTTCTTCTTCTTCTTAGCCACCTGGTTATTCGAATCGAGACTTTCACCAGGCGAAGTACAAGAGGAAGACGTAGAAGTAGGCGTCGAAGGGGAGAAATCCACCTTACAATCAACATGATGTTGTTCAGGTGGAGGGACTGATGGACTAGCAGCCGATACGACAGGGACCAAAGAGGTTGAAAACAACCAAACAAGCAACCCGACAGTTAACCCCGGAAGGGATAACGTTGCCATATAAGGAGCACCAACATTCCCGAGAGGAGGGAAATGACCAGGATTCCTATCAGGAGGGGAACTTGGGTTGGTGAACCCGGGAAACGTTGCCATGGAAAACAAAATGAAACCTACTCAAGCTAATGCACACAAGATCTAACCAGGTGATGTTAACGTGGCCGAATAAATTTTTAAGACACAGGAACTAAACTTGACCTTTTCATGTTTCAAGAGTCGAGAAAAGGATGAAAAGATGACTCTAGTCTCCTTTGAATATTTAATGAGCACAAAGTGACAAGACGCTCACTGGCACCTTTTCTTTTAGAGAGTCCGAAAAGGATCAAAAGTGACTGCTCTGGAGATTTTAGGCAAAGGGTTTACCAAGCAATCCGTAAAACTGCTTATACACCTTGGCAATCGTATGAGAACCAAGGACTTTCCGTACTGCAGTCAATCTTCCCGAATGTTGTGTTCGGTGCATTACGGTTCGCAGGGCGACAGACTCGGCTTCCTATGGATCAAGGATAAAAGACTAGTGGTGTCTCCCTATATACGCGATGGTACGTGGGAGCACAATCCGTGTTAAACCACTATCGAGTCACAGAAGGAGGAATCACCCAACCGTAATGTGAAACAATAGCGACTATGTTTAAAGACGCCGGAACACGTCTCTAGCCTAGACCTCTAGATGTTTGCGTTAAGTTCCAATGCGTTTTTAAGTTTATTCAGTTTATTTTATGGTTGATCTTGAATTAGGTTTCAATTTCCAGGTCCTACCGTATGATCTCTCACAATTGCTTAGATGCAAACTACATGCCAAAGAATACCATTTCGTTCAATGAATTCTAACTATGAGAGGGTTAAGAATTTTCAATCAAACAAAATGAACTCAAACAATCTAATGCAGCTAATGGCAAAGAAATGAGACTTTTCTTTTGAGAACACAAATCAATGAAATGCTCTTCTTTTCATTAACTATTGAATGCAAAAGATATTAGTTCGGTCTCTTTTTCCAATGGCACAATGCACTTAAAATGAATTTTGAGAGACAAACAAGCAAGTGTGAACTGATCGATCCAAACAATTGTGATCTATGCTTGGTAGTGAAGAAATCGAATCAACATAAAAAATTGGTTCAATAATCGACACTAAAAATCAACCAGCAACAAGCAGTGAAAAAGCCTCAAGCAAATCAATAAGAGGGTTGTGGATGAACCTTGAATAGACAAGTAACCTAAGCAAATGGTTTCTCGCTGAAACTTCTAAAGGGCTAGGTCACATGGCCTAAAAAACACAAGACTCACTCGAATGAAATCAAAGAGAGAGTGCCCCTAACCAAAAGTAATCAAAACAAGCTAGTGAGAGACAAGAAACAACAGGGGATAAGAAAGATTGATGAATTCAGGAGATAAAGTTATAAAACAACTTTTCAGGAATCAGCGCAATTTTTACACAGGCAACCCGCGATGATCACAATGTCAGCGCAATTTTTACACTGACAACCCGAGATGTCAGTGCAATTTTTACACAGGCAACCAGCGCTGATCGCGGAAAAACACAGTCGTCGAATTAAGCTAGAAACCCAAGGTCAGTGCGGGTAAAAAGCTAGCAAGTGGCACTGACATCGCGACTGTACACGTCTTTTCTGCGCTGATCCAATTTCCAGGATCGTCGCGACTGTTAGGCGTAATTACGCGATGACCACGAAGTCAAGGAAACAGCTATGCGCTGTCAGCGCGACTGTTTTGATATAAACCGCGCTGAGGCTAGAAAACAGGCAGAATCAAGCCAAAAACTCCCAAACCAAGGCAAGAACTCTTTAAACAATTAAGACACCTCCCAGACTGAACCAGGAAGTCTAAAAGCAGAGAACTAATCCCCAATCTTTGAAAAGAGAGTAACAATCAAACTCAAAAACAAGAATGGACCAAAAGAGACAAAGGCCAGCTCCCCAGCGGAGTCGCCAAATTGTTGGAGAGGTAAATCCCCTCTACGGATAGAGGCGATCCCTACTAGCCCAGAATGGGTCTAGCAACAATCAATGAATGCTATTGTGCAAGTTCCTAATTGCAAATAAAAGATAGGCAATGAACACCTACTTTGTTTCCAACGCTATTGTTTGATGAAGAGATGTCGTTCTCGCTCCTTCGCTTTGGTCAGTCACGATCTTCCACGATCTCCGTAGATAGATACCTGCACACACGAAGAGAAACACAAACACAAACATGAAATCTAATAAATGCAATTATACATCAGTCAGAAAGGATGTAATTGACATTAACCATTACAAAGACAAATGAGAATGGAACCATAACAGCATTCATCTATTATTAATCAATAACAGAGAAAGGTACAACCAAAGTTCTAACGTTGAGTCCTTCTCTAGAGGGTCCAGCCAGCAAGTATCTTAAGCATTCACCCTTGGAGGTAGATTCTCCCAAGACAAAACTCTCTCTCACACAAGCAATACTCACAACCTTCCTTAATCTTCCTCTAGCAAATCCACACTTGTCACACCAACTACCTACTGGCAGCAGCACTCTAAGCACTATGAATTCCACACTATCCAAAAACTAAAAACTATCCAAAAAAACTAACTGCTCATGGCAATGGTAGAGGTTTAAATAGGAGAAGGAGTCTCCATGAATGGTGGGAAGATGAGCTTATCTTCAAGGAAGGTGGTTTCAAATGACGAACAGACATGCCATAGAAGGGAGGGCGATACTCACAAGGCTAACAACCAGGTCTGGAGTTATCTGGAAGGCTGGCTGTTAGAACAAATTCGCCCAAACTGGATCAGCGCGGGTGTATAACTGAACTGGAGCGCTGACAGCGCATCTTAATAACGGAGCAGGCTGTGTCAGCGCGGCTTAATACATTCATAGGATGCGCTGGCTCATGAAATTCGACCAGCGCAGAAAACCCGTGTGCTTCCGCGCTGGCAGCGCATCAGTTGCACTATCAGCCGCCAGTCAGCACGGTTATTTCAATAACAGTCGCGCTGATCAAATAAACTTTGGCAAAGTGGGTCATTTGGCCAAACTAGGGAGCAGGAGCATGATTAATTGGAATTCATGGCACAGTAGGGAGACTGACAGGGAGACAATGACAAATTACTGTGTAACACCTACCATTCCCTATCACTCTCCTTCTCTCATTTCACTTGTAAAATCCTCAAATTCCAATTCCCAAACACAGTCAAGTGACTGTCCTCACCTTCACTTGATTGAACCATATTTTTCCCACACTCCACTATACCCATTGTCCCTATTCATCACAGTCCCTTCCTATTTGGCACATATTTGGCATTGAAATAAAAGGTACCAAATTCTCCTTTTCAACGAGCTACTAAACATACACCTTGCATGGGCATTATGGAATGAACAAGACAGTGATTTCCACCACTGAACTGCACGCACCAAGAAGGCATCAAAAAGGCAAAAGAGGAAAAAGGAGCGTGATCGACTCCGGATATTGGCTGAGGCATCCTTGTCTCATCATAGCTCTTGATGAAGAAGGTACAGCCCAAATTTCAAGAAATTTGGAGCAATTTTTGTATTTTGAAAATTTTTTGAACTAAAAAACAGAGTTTTTCTCCCTATGCGCCGCGCCACGTGACGCGCACTTTTTCTAGGGAGCTCCAAATGGAAAAAAATTTGCATTTCTGGATTTGGCATGAAAAATCATGGTTTTTGGTGCATGGCCAAGAAATTTTGGCAAGTTTTGAGTACTCAGGAGGTCAAAAACACTCAAAAAATAACCTCACTGCCCCTATTTTGACACAAAGGAAGCACTGTTGGGAGAACTGACTTTTGAAGGGGAAAATGGAGGCCAAATTTAGAAATTCCACTTGGGTTGGAAAGTAGACAGGTAGGGATTTCCAACAAGAACACTTGTACTCTATTTGGACTTCAGTAACTGCCTCAAAATCAGCTCCAAAGTGGCGAGATGCATAGAGAATCAGGCGCGGCGTATAGAGGATTTTTGCCTATTTTCCACTGTTCAGCTCAGCAAATCACCCAGTTTTGACTAGTTTTGCTTCTTGATGTTATTCTTGACTTTTCATGATGTAATTTGATAACCATGATGTAATATTGGCACATTTTTACTTGTTCTAGAGGATTCATTCACTAAAAGGTGAAAATTAAATGAATGAATCAGTCTCCTAGCATATAGGGGTAAGTTGTTTGACTACCTAGATTTTAGTTCCTTGTTTAGAATTAGTTCAAACAGCTCCTAGAATGATGAACTCGACCCCTAGAGGCAAGGGAATGGGTTGGGCTAGTCTATATCATGTAATTTCTAATTCATTTTCAGGGTTGGATACTAGGGATTACTTTGGCATATCATTATACATTCTATCTCTGCATTGTTGGCTAAGGAAAGACCAGGGTTTTGCAGCACTGTTTGGGATCCATGTGGCTTTATGTTTTGTTGGTGTTCTTCTCTAAGTAACTGTAAGTTCATTAGTGTTATGTGTATCATTTTCCTGTCTCTTCTTCTGAATTTGAAAAAAATGAGTGATTAAGATAGAATCCATTAACCGCTATGCTCTACCTTTGAATTTGCTTAAATTTCCATGTTTTCATCTGTTTAAGGAGAATTCTTGAGACTCTCTTGCTCTCCTTAGCTCTTCACTAGTCTGATCTATCCATTCACTCACTTTAAAACATCAAAACGATTGCCTTCCTTGCCCTAATCAGAACTCTACAGAAACTGTGCCTCATCCCCGAGCCCAATTTGCATTTCCATATTTCCAGCACAAAACCCCCAAAAACTCAAATCAAATCCTTGTACTTCATACCTAGCCTAAAATTAGCTTTTATTTCAGTAATATCGAGCCCCATCTCTTGTCATTTGCCGAGATCGACCTGGAGAGATCCCTCCCTTGTCCCCATAGGGCTAGCTACGAGGCTGAGCGTGGTTTGATGTGGACCTAGACCCTTGCCTTTCCAGCCTATGGCAAATATAGGCTCTAACATAGTGGCGACCATACTGGGGAAGAAAAATGGTTTGCTTGTTGATGTCATTTTTTTTATAAGCTACAGACGGAGCCTAAAGTTATGCCAGGTAGCCTTCAAAACACTTTTGCTTTGCATTAGCGGAAGTAGATAAACGCTCCGTCTAGCTCGTAAACGTGACATCTAACTTGTTAATTGCCCCAGTACATGTATCAAGCTCAGATTTGATGGTTGATGGTGGACAACGATCAGACATATGAAGGCTGATATCATTCACCTAGAGACTCCATTCACTGAAAAATCCAGAAATCAATGCTTCATGGTGACTCCACTGCAGGAAGATTAGTAGCTTTAAGATTTTCAAGATGGAAAGGGTTGCAAGAAGATACGCTCCTATGAGCTGAGATCACATTCCAGGCTTTCCAAATAAAATTCCCAAGGTAGATTGGAAAAAGAATTTTCCTATGTTTAAAGATGATGATAGGAAGGATGCTGCCTTACATCTGGTTAGATTTCACATACATATTCGCAAGTTGAAGGTTGATTTTCCTGAAGATTTCTTGATGAAGATATTCATGGCCACTCTGGAAGGTGAAGCTCGATCTTGGTATGAAAGTTTGCCGCCTGCTTGTATTTACTGTTTGAAGGATTTTCATGCCATGTTCTTTGAAAGGTATAAAAAATATTATCCATCATTAAATTTAGTTCAGAACTGTTGCAAACATGCTTATAGTTTTATTGAAAGCCTTGAGAAATATTATGAAGATGATGACTTCATGGATGATGAGATCATGGAAGCCTTGTACGAGAATCCATTTCAGCAACATGTAGAGAACCTAGAGGATTCCCATCAAGATGCTCAGGAAGCTTTGCAGCAAGATCAAGATCTTGGCACAATGGAAAATGATGAAAGAGAAGGTTTTGTTTCAGATCTGTCCATATAGGAAGACGATATGCAGGAAAGTTAAGTTTCGATTTCAGAAGGTGATAAAGTCAAGTCAGATATTTCAGATCTAGATTCAGATAGTGACGATCAAGAATAACTTGTGTTGAATCCCATGAAGGAGAGCTTTGCTGTTGAGATCGTTCTCAGTTCATTAGGACACAGCCTTCATGAGGAGGTAATCTAGTCAGTCCATGAAAAACAGAATGAGATCTTTGTTCGAGTGAGTGATAAATCTTCTTTCAATAATTGAGTGATAAATGATAATCTGATTTCCATGTCATATGAAAACAATTACTATTTGAGAAAAAGAAAACAAAAAGCATTATCTCCTTTATCTAAAAATGAGATAGATCAACTCTTGAAAGGTCATGTTACAACCCTAGCTAAAGCAGATTTGCAGTGCACACATGGTAAAGAAAGTGTTGGTGAAACTTTTTCCTCTTTTGGAAATGATGACAGTCTTGTAATCAGTTTTATAGATCAGTAAACAGATAATATTTTCTTTCACAAAGATGATAAGGCTGTCATGTTTGATAATCTTGAAGATTGTTTTTTGTTTAAGGACGACCTAGACCATGAAGTTTAGGAATATGAGCTTGAAAGAGAAAATATGCCAGGATTTCTCATGGTCAAGGAACCTACAACTAACAGTCAGATGGCAGAAGCACATACCTCTTTGTGCATTCCTATCCCTCGGAAATCAATTGTTCTTTCAGATCAAAATGGAGGGAGTACTTGTATTTTTGTAGCTGGATCTCGAAATAAGCCAGTGCTTCTGGATTTTCAAGATCCCTTCAGCATTCTTCTACAAGCATTAGAAAAGATAAATATTTCTTGATCCATCAAATAATAACTAGACACAAGGATTTTTCCAATGAGCTATCATGAGCTCAATTTGGAGTTGAGGAAGGCATTCAAAAGTTGACTACAACAGCACTATGCCTTTAGGCAGCCTCATTTGGCATATTTTGACCAGTCTTGGGAGATTTGATTTTTTTCAGGGAAAATTAATTCCAAATTGAAAAATTCTACTTGGGTTGGAAATTATACTCAACGACCTTTCCAACGAGCTATCCCGCGCCTGATTGGGACAACTGGAAGGCCTCAAAAAGTCTTCTGGAAAAAGTGCCTACGCACTGGGCAGGTGGCGCGGCGCATTGGGCTCAAATTTCCAGTGTAAAAATACACTGGCGCGGTGCGTTGGGCTTGAGGCACGGCGCATAGAGCTGCCAAGGCCAATTTTTTTCAAAATTTTGCTCCAAAATCACCCAAAACACATGGATTTCCATTGGTACAAGTAGGTTGAACTTCTCTCATGGTTTTTCATCCAAGATTGATGGTTGTTGATGGTGTTTGATGAATGGTGAAGTGTGTTAAGGAAACCAAACCCTATCTCTTCAAACTTTTCCAAGGGGATTGCTGCTAGGGTTTTGTGTTGCAACTAAGTATCCCCTCACCTCATCACTCCCTAATTCCATACTCTCCTTACTTCCCTTATTCCCCAAGTTAACATACCCCCAAAATTCACTAAGCCCATGCTCCCAATTCCCAAATCACTTATTCCTAAGTTCTATTATCCCCATTCCTAAACCCTACCATTCCCTATCACTCTCCTTATCTAATTTCACTTGTAAAATCCTCAAATCCCAATTCCCAAACACAGTTAAGTGACTGTCCTCACCTTCACTTGATTGAACCATATTTTTCCCACACTCCACTATACCCACTATCCTTAGTCATCACAGTCCCTTCCTACTTGGCACATATTTGGCATTGAAATAAAAGGTACCAAATTCTCCTTTTCAACAAGCTGCTAAACATATACCTTGCATGGAAATTATGGAGACAGACACTGAAACATCATATGAACAAAACAGTGATTTCCACCACTGAACTGCATGCACCAAGAAGGCATCAAAAAGGTAAAATAGGCAAAAGGAGAATGATCGACTCTGGATATTGGCCAAGGCATCATTGGATCATCATAGCTCTTGATGAAGAAGGTCCAGCCCAAATTTCAAGAAATTTGGAGCAATTTTTGTATTTTGAAACTTTTTTGCACTAAAAAAGAGTTTTTCTCCCTATGCGTCGTGCCACGTGGCGCACGCTTTTGCTAGGGAGCTCCAAATTGCAAAAACTTTGCATTTCTAGATTTTGCATGAAAAATCATGGTTTTTGGTGCACGGCCAGGAAATTTGGGCAAGTTTTTAGTCCTCAGGAGGTCAAAAACACTCAAAAAATGACCTCACTGCCCCTATTTTGACACACAGGAAGAAGTGTTGGGAGAACTGACTTTTGAAGGGGAAAATGAAGGCCATATTCAGATATTCGACTTGGGTTAGAAAGTAGACAGGCAGGGCTTTCCAACAAGCACATTTGGACTCAATTTGTACTTCAGGAAGTGCCTCAAAATCAGCTCCAAAATGGCGCGATGCATAGAGAATCAGGCGCGACGCATAGAGGATTTTTCCCTATTTTTCACTGTTCAGCTCAGCAATTCGCCTAGTTTCGACCAGTTTTGCTTCTTGATGTTATTCTTGAATTTTCATGATGTAATTTGATAACCATGATGTAATATTGACACATTTTTACTTGTTTTAGAGGATTCATTCACTAAAAGGTGAAAATTAAATGAATGAATCAGTTTCCTAGCATATAGGGGTAATTTGTTTGACTACCTAGATTTTACTTCCTTGTTTAGAATTACTTCAAACAGCTCCTAGAATGATGAGCTTGACCCCTAGAGGCAAGGGAATGGGTTGGGCTAGTCTATATCATGTAATTTCTAAGTCATTTTCAGGGTTGGATACTAGGGATTGCTTTGGCATATCATTGTACATTCTATCTCTGCATTTTTGGCTAAGGAAAGACCAGGGTTTTGCAGCACTGTTTGGGATCCATGTGGCTTTATGTTTTGATGGTGTTATTCTCTAAGTAACTGTAAGTTCATTAGTGTTATGTGTATCATTTTCCTGTCTCTTCTTCTGAATTTGAACAAATGAGTGATTAAGGTAGAATCCATTAACTGTTATGCTCTGCCTTTGAATTTGTTTAAATTTCCATGTTTTCATTTGTTTAAGGAGAATTCTTGAGACTCTCTTGCTCTCCTTAGCTCCTCACCAGTCTGATCTATCCATTCACTCACTTTAAAGCATCAAAATGATTTCCTTCCTTGCCCCAATCAGAACTCTGCAGAAACTGTGCCTCATCCCCGAGCCCAATTTGCCTTTCCCTGTTTCCAGCACAAAACCCCCAAAAACTCAAATCAAACCCTTGTACTTCATACCTAGCCTAAAATTAGCTTTTATTTCAGTCATCTCGAGCCCCATCGCTTGTCTTTTACCGATATCAACCTAGAGAGAGCCCTCTCCTATCCTCGTAGGGCTAGCTACGAGGATGAGCGTGGTTTGATGTGGACCTACACCCTTGCCTTTCCAGCCTGCGGCAAATCTAGGCTCTAACAAGCACCATAAACCAGCTTAAATGGAGAATTTCCTATGGACTTCTTGTTGGTAACTTTGTCATCCCATAGTGCAAACTTCAACTTGGAATCCCAACTCTTTTTGTTGTCCTCCAATAGTTTTTTTTATTATCCTTACAAGAATCTTGTTATATGATTCTGCCAGGCCATTGCCTTGAGGATAATATGAGGTAGAATGCACCAATTGAATGCCCATGGATTCAATCATGTCCACCAATTCTTTTGCCTTGAAAGTTGTTGCATTATCAGTGACTAGTTTGGTTGGGTAACCAAATCTAGTGAAAATATTCTCATTCAAGAATTTTATGACAACTTGATGATTAACATTATTAGTGGGTATAGCCTCAATCCACTTGGTGAAATAATTAGTGGCTACCAAGATCCATTTGTGCTAGCCATTGGAATGTGTATTGATCTCACCTATAAATTCCATGTCCCACTGCTCGAAGGGACCATTGACGCGTATTGGCTTCAAGGACGGAGATTTTAGATGTTGTCTTCTTGTAAACCTCTGAAATTTGTCACAAGACCTCACAAAAGAACACACATCAGAGAATAGAGTAGGCCAATAATACCCAGCTCTCAGGATCTTGTGGGCTATGGTTTTCCAATAATGATGCCCTCCACAAATGCTAAAATGGAACTGGTGCATGACTTCCACAGATTGTCCTTTATCTAGAGATCTCAAGATCCTTGATGGGTCTTTCCAATAGAGAAGGTTTTCATTAATGCATAATTTGGCTGATTTGAGCTTAATGGCCCGGGCTTGACTCGAGCTAAGCCCTGGAGTGACTTCTAGCTTCTGCAAAAAATGAACTATGTTGGATTACCATTCACAAGTGGCTAGATTTTCAGCCAAAGACTAATTCTGCTCTCACTCTACTGTTGCTTCCTCTATCCACTCACCACCTGAATTTGAACCCTTGCAATTAATGTCTAACAAACTGCAATTTTCCTTGGCCATAATCTTAGCCAATGGAACACATCAAATATTGCAGAAATATAAACATAGAAAACACATAAAACAAGAGAGACACAGATATATGTGGTTCACCCAGTTTGGGCTACATCCATGGAGAAACATCCAGGCCTTCTTTTATTATATTATCCAGCAAACTGAAGAGATACAACCTACAGCAGATCCGCTATAACACCCTCTTTGCTCTCAATCTCCTCTCTCTTCCTCACTCAGAATACAGATATACATAGATGCAATACAATTCCCTCATATATAGTGAAGGGTTGCCTTCTAGGGAAAAAACCCTAAATTAAACATAACTTCTACCATCAGATCATCTGCCTAATGAATGGCCCAGATTGACTAGAAATTACTAGACTTTTACAAGGCAATTTTACGTCTATTTTTACCTTCCGAGGCGTTGCCCACGAACCCCCGTCGGGGGACTGTTAACCCCCGGACCACCCGGCCGGGGGGGATCGGCCCCCCAAACCCCTGTGGGTGGGACAAGTCCCCCCTACACCCCCCAACATGGATGGGTGTACAGTCTTCATAGGGTATACATCCAATTGAGACCTTTGAATACAGAAGATAATCAGGATCCACACCCAACACTATGTTGGATTACCATTCACAAGTGGCTATATTTTCAACCTAAGACTGATTTTTCTCTCGCTCTACTGCTGCTTCCTCTATCTGCTCACCACCTGAATTTGAACCCATGCAATTAATGTCTAACAAACTGCAATTTTCCTCATCCATAAGCTTAGCCAAGCCCTGGCCTTTGACAAGCTTGGTGGGCTTCACCTCTATGTTGAACTCTATGAATTTTGCAATCCATTGAGCTCTCTTTCCATCAATATCTAACTGAGTTAGAACATCTTTTACTGAGGCTGAAGGTACATATGCAACCACTTGGGAATGGAGGATATAAATTCTGAATGCCTTCAAATATTCTATGAGAGCATAAGCTTGTTTTTCAATAAGGCCATACCTTATTTCAGCATCCCTCAGAGTTTTTCTGAAAAAGGCCACAGGGTGATCTACACCTTCATCATTATTCTACAATAGAACTGCTGCAAGTGTATCATAAGAGGAAAAAGAGAAGATATAAAACACCTTGTTGTAATCTCGGTTGATTGGAGTGAGAGCTTCCATGATAGCTTCTTTGATGGCTTCAAAAGAACTTCTTGCAGCATCTGTCCATTTTATTTCTGATCCTTTCTTCAGCATGGAAGTGATTTGCTTCACAAGCTATACAAAGTTTGGAATGAACCTCCTTACAAAGTTAATCTTACCAAGGAAATATTGAATGTCCCTTTTTGATCTTGGGATAGACAATGTCTGAATTGCTTGAACTCTTGCTAGATCAATCTTCACACCTTCAGCAGAAACAATATGTCCCAAACGTTTTCCTTCTTCTAGAGCAAACTGTGACTTCTTTGGGTTCACAGAAATTCGAATTTTTCTACACTTTATAAACACCTTCTTCAAATGCTGCAAATGGTCCTTGTGAGTGATGGAAAAGACTATTATGTCATCAAGGTAAAGAAGGACAAACTTGTCCTTCTCTCCCACAAAGGCTATGTCCATGGCCCTCTGAAAAGTAGCCCCAACATTCATCAATCCAAAAGGCATCTTGGAGTACATAAAAGTGCCCCAAGGAGTGGTGAAGGTGGTATTTTCCTAATCTTCTGGATGTACAGCAATCTGATTGTAACTTGAAAATCCATCTAAGAAAGACATGACTCTAGCCCCTGAAACTTTTTGCAGCAAGTGTTCCATCTTAGGTAGGGGGTAGTTGTCTTTTTTAGAGCATTTGTTCAGATTTCTGAAGTCAACACAAAGCCTGATTTCTTCATTCTTATTTATTACTACCACAAGGTTAGCTATACACTTTGAATACCTTAGGGGAACTATGATCTTGGCATCCAATAGCTTCTTGATTTCCTTTTCAATCAAAGGCAATAAGAGAGGGTTGATAGGTCTTAATTTCTTCTTAAAAGGGATGGTGTTCTTCTCCAGTGAAATATTATACTGAATGATGTTTTTGTCATAGGTCTTAAGATCATTGTACTCCCAAGAAAAAATATCAGCAAATTGTCTCGTCAGGGTGCAATACTCGAAACTTTGGGTAGCAAACAAGTGAGTGGACAGATTTATGTACTTTGGATGGTCTGGACTCCCTACATTATGTCTATGAACTCCAAACTCATTTTCTTTTTTGGTAGGCCTATGAGGAACATCATTATGATCGAACAGCTCCTATAGGGGCACAAATCCTTTGGGTATATGGTTACTAGGCAGCTGAGCAATGTTATTCTGACCAATCTCGTCCTTTAGCTTGGACTAGTTGCATTCTTCAATGGTTTCATTTTCTTGGTCAATGTGCATTTTAGAAAATTCATCAATGACTTGTAAAAACCTATTAATTTCATCATCATCTTTAAAAAAATTCCAATATTTGACACTGTTAGGCAGAGATGGTCTATATTTCACTTGAACTTCATAAGTCAATTTGGGAGGCAAAGGAGGAATAAACGTGCTAGCAGACACAACAAGGGAATCAGCAATCTAGTTCTTCATTCTAGGGATGTAAGAAATGTTGAAAATATTAAAAGAGTCCTTAAGCTTCCATTCCTCATCTTTGTATGCTTTCAACCTTGGATGCTTTGCTTGGAAAGTTTTATTCACTTACTGAATGATAAGGTCTTCATCTCCAAACACCTTTAGACCTTTGATGCCCATTTCTTTAGCAACATTTAAGCCCAATATCAAGGCTTCATATTCTGCTATGTTATTTGTGACCTGAAAAGTTAACTTGAAAGATAAATGAATGCAATCTTGTGTGGGTGACACAAGGACTACACCTACCCCTGTAGCTTCCTTAGAGCAAGCTCCATGAAAGAACATGTCCCAAATTTGTGGGCCTTCTTCCTCTGTGATCTGGCAAACCGATTTCTTAAACTGCATGGAGGCTAACTGGGATTCTTCAATTTGAATAACACAGGCTCCAAAATCAGTTTTGATAGCATAGATGGGATTATTAGTGGGATTCCTTTCATCACTGATTATATAAGCCAACTAAGCCTCTCTGTATAATCTCCTACTTTCACCTCCAAAAACTGGGACGGTAGCATAGGACAGATCATTTTGCAATGTTACACCTAATCTCTTGATCCAACCTCTGGAAAGCAACATGTAGAACTTGGGGGGTACATCTGCTACCACAATATCCAACATCATGCTCTTCATGGGCAGTTGAGACAAGGTGATGGCTAGGTCTTTGATTAATCCCAAACATTTCACTTTTCTAGATTCAAAGGAAAATAGGTCATGATAGGTCTTGGTAATGTCAAGACCCAATTCATCCATGACAACCTTGGGCATTATATTATGGCTGGCTTCAGTGTCTAGAAGGTAGTTGTGAAGGATTTTGTCATGAATAGTCAGAGAAACATAGAATGATGGGGAGTTGTCATCATAATTTTCAATCATTAGGCTGAGAACAATAGCTAGTTTGTCATCTTGCAAATTTACATAGTCAGTGGAGGCTCATATGGCTTTAGGCTCAAGGGCCTCGAGGATAGATCTCTTGAAGGTCTCATTCTTCACTAGTTCAATCAGAGGTATAAGTATTCTTAGCTTTTGGATTTTTGATTCAAAACTGAAAGGAGAAGGATACTTGTCATGGCCTCTTACCTCATGAGCTAGAGCTTTGAGGATGGTGGGATCCACTGCCGATCGTTTCTGCTTATTAGCTTGTTGTATTGCAAGGACATCAGCTCTTTGAATAGGAGTTTCCTTGGCATTATTCATCTTTGACCTCAGATCATATTTGTGCCGATCTTCAGTTTGCAGAACAACTCCACCATCCCACTCTTAGCTAATCTGGTCATTGAATAATGACTTTTCATAGGCATCTAAGGTAAAAAAGGAGGCATTGGCTTTGTCTTCCAGACAATGGATCTCCTCATCTTCTTCAAACTAATCTTCTTCCACGATTGCATTCTAGAAAGGGGTCTTCACCCTTTGGTCTTCATTGACATCTTTGCCTCTTTGCAGAATCTGCAACTGCTCATTAGCTCTTCTATATGGATTTTTGTTTCTAGGAGAAAAGGTATTAGGAACTCTTCCTTTCCCAGGGTGTTGCTCAACTTTTAATTTGGAGATTTCAAAGGCTAATAACTCTATCATATTGGTCATTTTATCTATCTTTGGATTTGAAGATGATGAAGATCCATCCCTCCATCTCCTTCTATCAACATTCCCCTTGAGCTTCTCTGCAGTCATGATGTTTGATTCTACTTCCAAGGCTACACCCTGCATATAGCACATCGTCTCTCCCTCAACAGTAGACAGAAGTCATAATCAAAGGCACTGGCATATATGAGTTTAGCAGAGGTAGTTGTGGTTTTACTTCAGCTGGTATATTGATGTACATGCGGTTAAACCTCTTATTAAAATCAGACAACAACTCACCATTTTCCCTCTTTAAGTTGCCAAACTTGGTGTGGTAGTAGAGTAGATACTTCTTATCCCCTTGATGCTTTAGGAATGCATCATCTAAAGCCTCAATATCTACTATAGACCTTGGGGTCAATTCTCTGAACCATTTCCTAGCCTCTCCATCTAGGCTTTGGACAAAGACTCTCATCCACACATCATCTTCACTAATGTCCAGGTTATCAGCATAGCTATAGAATGATTCAAGATGTTCTTCAGCTATAACACCTTCAGTCCCAATGAACTTAGGCATATACTTATGATATTTTCTAGTAGGCATGGCATTCACAGGAGTGGGCAGTACTAAAGGTCCATACCTAGCAGCTATGATTCTTTCCATTTTGGTAGGTGTTGCCATAACTATGGTAGCTATAAGGGTACTAGAAGTTTGAATGGCAGAGGGTTGAGGAGTGATTGATAAGATTAAAGGAGTATGATGGATAGGAGGTGACGTTTCCTTTGGGCTTACAACAAAAGGAGAACCTAAAGAATAAGGAGCTTTATGAATTTCTGATATTTTTTCTTCACTACTAGTATTAGATGCTATACTCTCAACATGTATTTGTTCTATTACAAGATTTTCTTGAAGAAATATAGAATATTATTTAGAACTACCTAAACCCGATTCTCCTTTTTTCTAATGCCTTTCTTTCTTTGATTATTTTTGCAGTGTCAGGCACTGGGTCAGCTTGTGGCTTCTAAGGATTTCTTTGAGTATGCCTTACAAAATGAGCTAGAACTATGAAGTGGAGTCGCCAAGAGGTTTGTCCTCCATTAGAATCACCAGATAGATGATTACAACCAAAAAAGTGCCCAGACTTTGTCTATCATCAAAGCTATATCTATTTCATCTCCCAGGGAAGCTGAGCTTCAGTCTCCTCTCCTCGGCGACGAAGCCAATTATGTTATCACTCCAGGAAGCTCTCCTAGGTTGTAGCTCAGAGATGCCTGGTAACATATAAATCTTCAATATTGTTCTCTGAACTACTGGAATGGATTAAGGTTTGGATCAAGTCAGATGCCTGTTTCAACTCTATTTTCACTCCAAACATGCATGAACACCCTCAGCTTGACAAGGCTTTAGACCACTAATGCTCAATATTGTATAGATTCAATGGATAGATGGAGAATACTGACTGCACCATTAGATTCATACATAAACACATATGAATGGCTAGCTACAGAAAGTAGATGAAACTTGCAAATCTAATTTATCAACACAGAGATAAGATGACAGTTATCTGGAATTAGACACACAATAAAACATGAATAACCTATTCAAGTGAAAGCTTAGAACATAAGAGAAAATGGGAATTGAACATGTAACAGCAAAAGAATCTTCTATTACTGGAATGAAGATGAGACGTTGTAAGGAACATAGTATCCACAGTATCCAAAAGTTGAACCTCTATTACTTCTAACTTTTAGCCATTTATAGGCCTTTTACAATGCCCTCGGGCTCTCTGAGGCTCAAGGTGTCTTAATCTATCCCCTCTGGCTTCGAACTGCTTGATGCCACGATTTAATAGATATGAGCCAGAGGTCATTTTTCTAACAACATAGTAACCAAATTCTGGTAATTGTGTTGCACTGTCAAGTGGCTCGCTCATGCTAACGATGCTCCTTGATTGCTTTGGTTGCGGGCTGCATCATGCAATGGATTTTTTCCCTTTTGGGCCATCTGTCTCCCGGCAATCTGTCTCCCGGCCTCTGTCTCCCAGCCTCTGTCTCCCAGCCTCTATCTCCCGGCCTCTGTTTCCCAGCCTCTGTTCTGTAACGGAATGGGTCTTCGGGCTTTTGACATCCTTTCAAATACCAAATGAATTTTTTCTGTTTTACACAGAGAAATGCATTCAACTGTGAAAATCCACCAAAACTATGTTCATTTCAGACTTCAAAAGTCCTTAAACATGGTCTATTCCTCTATTGGATCCATCCTTATCGCTATTGCAAGTCGCAAATGGCCTATTCCTAGTCTTCCCTTTATATTTTTAAATTCGTTAAAAATCGTGAAAATCCTGAAAAAAAATGGCTTTGACGGATCTGAAATATTATATATTTTCATTCTCGAACCCCTTCGGGTCTGATTTTTATCGCATCAGTGTTGCTTCTTTGTATTTCGTTAAATAACAAAATAAGCGAAAATACATGGGAAAATGCCTTTCAGTGGATCTCAAATCTTATGCAATAATATTTATATAACTGTCGGGTCCGATTTATCGGATCGCAGATGTGTACATGTGCATAGGCCCCGCTCCATGGTGTTGCTCTGATGCAATATAGCGACACGACTGATCACAAACGCATATCGCTCATGCCCCCATCCATTTGCAAGCACTCTGTGTAATCTCTGATAGCGAACCTGCGATGCAACGTGGACCGTTGATCTGCACGCTTGATTGACGATCCAAGTTGACTCCATCGGTCGTCGTCGCAAGTGTTATATGGTCCATGCTGATTTCCATCGCCAATTGCCACCACCAATTACTACCACTGATTGCAATCTGCCGATCAGATTTGGACTGTTGATCGGCTAGATCTGACGGCTACTATGCATTTCACCGCTCATGCCTCCAATACTCTGTTTTTCATGGTTTTCTCTAGTTTTTTGCCTCCCGATAGTGTTTTTCCACCATTCTAAGGGCTCTTCTCATGAGATTGTTTTGCTCGTTGGCATGATTTTATGAGATTTTGAAGACTTAGAGAGCATTTTGGATCCATTTTGGGCCACATGCCAACAGGGCTAACAAGACTGATTTAATTAATTATAACTCAAAAGAACTCAACCTGAACCCCTAAAGTTTAGGAATCACAGTACATGACTCTAGATAGACTTCCAAATCGAATTTACTGAGCCAACTAAGTCAAATTAACTTAGGCAACTATTACAAGTTTCTATGAGAATAAAATTTTGATTTAATTCCTAATTTAATTCAAGGACACTTTAAATTATGATTTCTTGTTTATATTTTTAAAAAGAATTTTGTTTTAGAAATTATACTCTTTTTTAGGGTTCGATATACCCATATGATCTAGATTTTATCATTATATTGTTTTTCATCGATCGCAATGCATTCAGAGTGGAAAAAGTGAAGGAATCAACTAACATGAACATTTTTACAGGCGGGACCGAGTTTGGCGAAACAAGGTCTGAAACCTTCCGGGAGCGTTCTTAAACATCAAACTATGATTTTTTGGGGCAAAACTTTTCTTCTTTATCATTTCACCATTTCATGTTATCCTACACACAAAGATCTTTCAAATGGCATAAGAAGTCTGTCAATCAGAGTCCGTATGCAAAAATTATGCCACTCATAAGTTGACCTTCTTGTTTTCACACCTATAATTGGGTAGGATGCCATGTCAATCCCCATTGTTCATGGAAAAGGGTCTAGCCATATTATTGTTATGTAAAATACTCTAGAGGATTATATAACGTAACTCTAGATAAGAGTTGATGTAGTCAAAATTAACGACTAATAGGCTATCAGACTATGTTATAACCGGACCACTAGGAGGAAGAGGCATTCCATTCTTCCGAGAGAATTTTGTTCCATAGATTATTAAAGAGAGACATGAGAGATATGAGGAAGAGAACATATAGAGGATATGTGCATTTTAGTAGTCCATGCGACATAGGAATTACTTCTTTGTACCTGGAGCCTTATTTTCTAAAGAGCGAAAGAGAGTGAAGTAGCCTCACCTTCCAGTTGGGTTTTCTCCCAAAAGGGTTTCCCATGGTATATTTTTTGTCTTATGTGTGTGTGAGATATTATTTATTCATCCTATACTTTTCTTCATAGTTTACATTCACGTGCATGCATCAATTGCAATTAAATTTATAGATCTAGATGTTTAGATAGCCTATAATAGTGTAGAAATTTTAGAATTTTAATATATTATTATTATATCTATTGTGACGATCTGTCCAGTGGAATCTCCATGAAATTTTATTGATATTTTTTTATCAAAGAATTTTTATTTTGGTATTTGTGTATATTTGCAGGGAGATCTAGTTCAGCACAACTGAAAATTGTAAAACCCTAATCATGGCCGACGAATATGTAAATGACCTTGTTTTTTTCCATTAAAGGTAAGGTTTTCATGACTCAAACAACAAGTCACAGACATAAATTGCAATGTAAACCTCATCACAATGACCTTGATAAATAACTTTGGGATATCTGGAGAATATGGGAGTTTTAATGAAAAGAACAAATCAAAAGGGGGATTGCAGGATTGGGAAGATACAAAGAACCAATCTAAGAAAGAATCTAGAAAAGATCATCAAGGTTTGGGTGTCTTGAATCATTCCTTGTTTAAAATGGAAGAACAAATTGATATCAAGTTGTACCATGATGAGGTCTATTCTATGAAGTTGAACCACTAGTAGCAGCAACTAAAAGTTTATTTCAACATCCACCAGGTCAAGGAAGGGAAAAATATCTCATTCTGATGGCTTCAATTAGGGGGCCATATAATGACTTGGTGGGAGAGCCACACAAAACCCCTGGTTGGAGGGAGTGCCTCCAGTGACCAAGTGAGAATATTTTGAAAGCCTAATTAATTCATAGTTTTATCCCATTTGTTACATTGAGGACCAGTGGATCTGGTGGCATTACTTCAGGTAAAAAATAGGCCAAATCTTATAGCAGTACACCATGAAAATAAGAAATTTTGTTATAATGTTGGGTATCTCTCCAAAGAACCCAGATGTACTCCTCAAGTATCTAGGGCATATGTGTCGCCATCTGCATGAGCAAGTGATTTTAATGAAGTCCAAATCGGTGGATGAGGTTTGTGTACAGGCAGAGTACCTAGAGAACATAGGCCTAAAGAGGGCACAATCTAGTGGATCAAAATAGAAGTAGAAACATGATTCTTCTAAGAAGGAAAAGAAGAAGAAAAAAGTGGGAAAAGATAAAAAGATTATAGGCACAACAACCAGTGAAGATATCCTAGAAACCGCTGCAACCACTGCAACATTGATGGCCATACAGAGGTGTTTGGATAGGCTCCCTAGGGTAAGTTTTAGGGTTAGTTAACCCAATTTTTATAAAACTTTAGTAAAAATATGTAAATTCTCCATGAAATGTGGATGTGAAGCACACAACTAGATAGGAGTCAAAGGGGTTTAGCCCCTTGTTCGAATACGTAAATAGGTTGGTTTTGAGACTCACCCATGGTCTGTGGACCATGGTATTTTATTGAAGAAAACTATATATAGTTGAGTCATAGTGAGTCTAAAGGGTGGCGAAGAGCAAGAAACTTAAGATAGAGATTTTTTTTGGCTAGTGCTAAGGCCAGAAGGCTCTCCTTCTTGTACTTAGGAGAAAGGGGAAGGCTCCTACAATTGAGTGCTTAGGAGGCCTTGGTAACTCCATAGATGAGTGCGTGGACCCCTACAACTGAGTGCGCAAGGTGAAAGAGTCTATAATATGAATGTTGAAGATGAATAAACACTGATTTTGAAGAATTATCTTGAAATCTGAGCATTATTATAGATTCTAGTTTTGTTATGATCTATCGCTTTATAATATGATTCCTATAGAATAATGAATAAATGTTGTGTGAAACTACTGAATCTATCTTATTTGTGCATGACTTAAGTAATTAGCTATTTTCGCAAAGATAAGGGCTATTTCCATTATGATTTCTGATTAGTTGAATAGATCTGCGCGAAGGCAGATCTAGGGTTATTGATTAATGTGTGAAAGTTGATAAGTTGTCTATTTATAGACTGCAAAGGCTCATTGCAAACCTTCACAAAGGTCTAGAAGCCATTTTACTCATGTTATTGTATCAGACCATAGAATATTACCGATCTGTGCAAAGGTAGATCTGAGCTATAAGAGTATAATGTGACTTATCACATTGTCTCTGGATGTAGAAACCTAGTTCTAGCATCCCCCAATAATGCTTCAGGTGAGACTCCAGCCTGTGTTATGCAGGTTGTTGCTAAAAGGGCCAACAATTAGGGTTTTGTTGGTTGGCGTGAACAAATTTGAACCTGGGTCAGGCCCACTTAAGCCAAAAAGAGGAGAACTATTAGAAGTTGCATCAAGAGCTAAACCTAAAGAAAAATAAGAAAAATAAGAATAAGAAGAATATCATGGCCACAAATTCGAATAACCAAGTTGAAATCAGATCAGACATGGATATAAAGATCATTTTTACTTCAGTGAAGAAGGAGGTGAATCTAAGTATCCTTTAGCAATAAGAAGAAAAATAAATGACCAAACTCTTCAATATAAAGTTACAGGTCAAGAAGACAAACATTGATGCTCTATTTGACTCAAGATCACAAGACAATCTCATTGTAGCAGAGCTAGTCAAGAAGTTGGGGTTGGAAGTACGTGATCACCCAAATCCATATCCACTGGGATGGATAAATAAGGATGGAGAGCTGAAGGTAACAAGATAGTGCAAAATTGGATTTTCTATTAGTGTTAAATTTTTTGACGAACCTGGATGTGGTTCCCCTTGATGTATCCAAAGTCTTGTTTGGGAGTCCATACATGTAGATGCATGATGAAATATTCATTACGAGAGCTAACCAATACTAGATCGTTAAGGATGGAAAATCGTTCATCATCAACACATAGATATCAAGTTGAAAATTTTACTAGTAAGTGCTAATCAAGCCAAGAAATTTGTTAGTTCCAACAAGAAGTATGTTTTAATTTTTTCAAGATAAATTCAGTCTATAGATGAGTCAATAAGAGGAAAGGCATCTGTGGAGGGGATCATTAAGGAAAAAAAAAAAAATTAAAGGTGTTGTTCCAAGTGTATATGGATGTGTTCTGGGAACATAAAGGGTTACCACCTAAGAGAGAAGTGAAGCATGAGATCGAGCTATTTCTAAACTCCCCATTACCAAATATTGGTTTATATAGGTAATTTTCTTTGAAGTGAGGTGAAGAAATAGTCATAGCAGTTTCTGGATCAAGGTGTTATTCGATCAAGTACATCACCATGTGGGTCACCCATCATCATTGCATTGAAGAAGGATGCGACTTGGAAGATGTGTATAGATAACATGGCATTAAACAAAATCATGCTCAAGAACATATATCCCCTATACAGGATAGTTGATCTGCTAGATTAGTTGCAGCAAGAAAAATACTTCACCAAGATGGACTTGAAGTTTGGGTATCGCCAAGTTCGAGACAAAGAAGAAGATACATGGAAGACCGCCTTCAAAACCGAACAAGGTTTGTATGAGTGGTTAGTCATTCCATTTGGCCTATGTAGTGCACCAACTAGGTTTTTGAGATTAATGAATGTATATTATGCCATTTTATAGATTCATTTGCTATTTTCTATTTGGATGATATACTAGTATATATTGCTAGATGCAAGGAGAAATATTTCACATTTGATGTAGATGCTGGAAACATTGATGAAGCACCATCTTCTAGCAAATCTCAAGAAGTGTGATTTTGTGTAGTAGTCTTTTGTGTATATGGCGTATGTTATTGGAAGAGGATAATTGATTATAGATCCTTCCAAGATGGAGGCCATCATAAAATGGTTAGTTCCTACTAATGTCTCTCAAATCAAGAGTTTCATTGGGGAAACACAATACCTGAGGAAATAGATAGCCTCATTTTCAACGATTGCAACACTAATCCACACCATAACAGCAAGTGGAAAGAGTTTTGAGTGGGGAAAATGTCAACAGAGGGATCTCAAGGAGCTAAAGAAGGAGATCAGTCAAGGACCAATTTTGGCATTACCAAATTTGCAACATCCTTTTGAAGTGGAGACATATGCAAGTGGGTATTCTATGGGAGGTGTAGCACACTCCTCCCACATCTACTCAAGTAATCAGCAACCATGGTAAACATGTGAAAAGAAGTTACTATGATAGCATTCGACTCCCTATGTGTTAGTTAAGGAAGTCCCAAATCCCAAGAGTCATCCCAACCACTCATGTACCAAACCCCTTAGTCCCAGTGAAGTTTTAGACCACTAAACTATCAGAAAAACCCTTGATATGGACAAGGATGCATGTAGAAGGCTCCAAATTCTCCCACAATATGGGTATGCATGCGTCTGGTGACTTTTCTCCTCAGACCTATACGCACGACTCTTGGATTTGTGCCACTTTTTTAAGGAAGGGAGCCCAAGTCACTTCATAGAAATGAATGACACTTTCATAACTAAAATATAACTACAGAATAGTTATAAAAATGAAATTAATCAAACAAGTAATTTAATGGAACCTTACTAGCCATGACAGGAATTTCATCAAGCAAGTCACAATTATGTAATCTATAAGTTTAAACAATAGATCTGACCATAGGTGTCTCATACTAATTGGAGAATCGCTAAGAAGAATTGGTGCCTCAACACATTAGCTACAGTTTCATCCATTTGGCCATAGATACATTCCTCATTCATTTACTGGTAAAAACATGATGAGAGCCATACATAGCCATTGTCATAATACATGTTCATAACAAGCATAATAACAACAGAAATACCAAGGAAACAACAACCATATAATCCACATATAAACCAGTGTAATACTCATGAATTAGCAAGGAGAAATAACCTCATATTAATGATGAAAAAGCTAACCAAGTTCGAGACTTCCACGAACCACCCAACCATAGAGATGGTTGAGCCATGAGCCATATCTCTCTTTAGTCAATCACCCTCGTGCCATATTCCAAGCATGAATGTGGTATCTCATAAAAAAATATCAATAAAAACCATCTAGGGCTTCCAAAGGCCAAACCACCTCAACCCATCAAACGGTTATTCCACCTAATTGTTGGACATCAAAACCATCAATAGATTGGTCTCTACCCAAGCCATCCAGGGCTCCACGATGTTTGTTCCAACCAAGGCTTACATGACTAGTAACTCAACCCAAAGCTGCCATTGGGCTTTTAGATCATTTGTCCAACTAGTGCTTCTAAGAAAAGTAACTCAACCCACTAAGGGCTTCCAGAACGTTTGTCCAACGAAGGTTTCGAGGACTAGTAACTCAACCCAAGCTACTACAGGGCATCCAGGAACTAGGAACTCAACCCGAGCTAAAGGAAACATGAGAACCAACTAGAAAAAAATGAATGAACCTACAACATCATGGTTATCCAGGAAATGGAAAGGCTAGGAAAATCCACTATCAATCTAGTAAATCCTCCATGCCAATGATAGATCATGACAAGTAAACCACATGCATATGACATGCATGCCAAAACTAGTGATCAAAACATACCTGCAACTTGGTACCTACAGCAAAAACCCATTCTATCTATTGATCCCAATGTCATCTTCTGCTTTCCTACTCTTCCTTTTCCTTCTTACTCCAAAACTCCAAGTATGCCACATTCCTCCAAGAGTGCTCCAAGAAAACTATAATTGTCCTAGAGCATGAGAGAGAGAGAATAGAGAGAGAGCTCCATAGTTGAACTAAAAAAAGTCTGTGAAGTGATCCTCAAAAGAATTTTTATTAATGAGGCCTCTATTTTCTTCATTTTCCATTATGTTCCTTGATTTTCCTCCTCACATGCAACATGTGACCTTTCACCTCCCTCTTCTCCTAATTTCCATTATTTTCACAAATAAATGTGTGAAAATTCCAATTTTCCTTTCCAGCACCTTTTCCATTTCGTTTAACAATTTCCTTAGCCATTAATCAATCACTAATGATCCCCATCACTATGATTTTTCCCAACATTCATCTTGGAATAAGTGTCCCATTTTATTACATGGAATTTTCACCAGGTCTGTTACAGAACCCTTCCCCTTGGGTGAACACCGTCCTTAGTTTTCAAAAATACCTACAACCAACAAGGTTGCTATAAGAAAAACATATTGCCCATGAAGCTTTATAACTTAGCTTGATGCAATATTTACAATGATCTGTTAGAAAATTATATATTACAGAGAAATGGAACACATAGAATATTGCATAAATATAAACACAGAAAATGCATAAAACCAGAGAGACACAGATATATGTGGTTCACTCAGTTTGGGCTATTTCCACCCCGAACAGCTAGTCCTTCCTTTCTATTATCCAGCAAAATGAAGAGACACAAACTACAGTAGATTTACTGTAATATCCTTTGTTTTCTCTCACAGTCTCACCTCTCTATTTCTCGCTCAGAGAATACACATCTATTACACAGCTTCAATACAATGCCCTCATACAAAGAGAGGGGTTTCCTTCTAGGGGAAATTCCCTAAACTAAACATGAGTTCTACTGTCAGATCATATGCCTAATGAATGGCCCAGATTGACTAGAAATTACTATACTTTTACAAGGCAATTTTACATCTGTTTTTAGCTTTGGTGGTGCTGCCCCCGAAACCCCTACCAGGGGACCGCTGGCCCCCAGACCCCCTAGCCAGGGGGGATTCCCCCCCCCCCGAACCCCTGTGGGGGGGACAATTCCCCCCTACACCCCCCTGCGTGGAGGGGTGTACAAACTTATTGGGGTATACATCCGACTGAAACAAAGACCTCTAAATAATCATGCTCCACACCCAACAATCTCCCTCTTGGAGAATGATTGTAGCAACTCCATCGCTGCTTCATTTGCTGGACAATGACTTCTCTTTGGACCTGGTTGTTTCTCATCTTCATCGTCATCCTTGAAGACCAATTGAAACTAAGCATATTCTCAGTTTCTCCTTAGTTACAAATTTTGTTGGCATATCTACGGGATTTTGGCTAGTGTGTATCTTTTCCAGCTTCAACTCTCCATCTTCCAACACTGATCGTATGAAATGGTACTTGAGCTGTATGTGTTTAGTCCTGTAATGAAATTTTGAGTTCTTTGCAAGATGAATGGCACTTTGGCTATCACTGTATAACGTGCACATGTCATGCTCCTTACCCAATTCACCCATAAACCTTTGTAACCAAATCATTTCTTTACTAGCATTTGTAGCAGCAACATACTTTGCTTCTATTGTTGAAAGTGCAACAACAGTTTGGATTTTTGAAACCCAACTCACAGTTGTGCCACCTACTATAAATACATATCCTGTAGTGCTCCTCCTGTTATCTCTATCACCTACCATTTCTACATCAACATATCCCTGTAGAGAAATGTTTGAACCACCAAAATATAATGCTTGATTTGTGGTACCTTTCAAATATCTGAGAATCCATTTCACTACCATCCAATGTTCCTTTCCTGGATTGTTCATGTACCTGCTTACAACTCCCACTGCATGTGCAATATCAGGCCTTGTGCAAACCATTGCATACATTAAGCTTCCAACTGTTGATGCATATGGAACTTTAGACATATAATCCATGTCTTCTTGGGTCTTTGGGCACATTTCCTTACTAAGTTTGAAATGGCTAGCAAAAGGTGTACTAACTGGTTTTGCATTTTGCATATTAAATCTTTTCAACACCTTTTGTATGTACTCATTCTGAGACAATGTTAATTTCCGATTTTTCCTGCCTCTAGTTATTCTCATACCAAGGATTTGTTTTGGATCTCCCAAATCCTTCATTGCAAATGAATTTGCCAATTTTATTTTTAGCACATTTATTTCCTGCATGTTAGACCCTGCAACAAGCATGTCATCTACATACAATAACAATATAATATAGCTGCCATCATTTTTCTTTTTCAAATAAACACAATGATCAGAGTGGCATCTAGTATAACCTCGTTCAGACATAAACTTGTCAAATTTTAGATACCACTACCTTGGAGCCTATTTTAGGCCATACAAGCTCTTCTTCAACCTTCATACTAGTTTCTCCTTCCCTTTCACCTCATATCCTTGTGGCTGCTGCATATATATCTCTTCTTCCAAATCGCCATGGAGAAAGGTTGTCTTTACATCTAACTGCTCAAGATGCAAATCTTCAACTACTACTAAACTTAAAATAGTTCTGATTGAAGTCATTTTAACAACAGGAGAAAATATTTCATCAAAATCAATACCTTTCTTCTGTGCAAACCCCTTCACCACAAGTCTAGCTTTGTACCTTTGTTTTCCTCCATCTTCTTCCTTCAGCCTGTAAACCCATTTATTCTTCAATGTAGTTTTTCCTGCAGGCAACCTGACTAAGTCCCAAGTCTGGTTATGCATTAAGGAGTCCATCTCTTCTTCCATGGCTACCTCCCACTTCTTCCTTCTTTCAACCTACATTTCTTCTTCATAACATTCGGGTTCACCAGAATCAGTCAACAATAAATAATATAATGAAGGAGAGTATCGTTCACCGGGTATACTTATCCTGGTAGATCTTCTAACACCACTTTCAGGTGTTTGGGGTGCCTGTTGCTGTTGTGGTGGTTGTTGTTGTTGTGGTTGTTGATTATTATTATTTTCAGGCACCTTTACTTTTTCAGTGATTTCATCAAGAACTGCGTATTCCTTGTTTTCTTTTTCCTATTTATTGTCCTGCAACTGATTCTTATACAAGACCTTTTCATTGAATATTACATCTCTGCTCCTAATGAATTTTTGATTTTCGTAATCATATAAGCGGTAACCAAAATCATTACACTATATCCAATAAAGGTACATTCTTTGACTTTGCCTCAAGCTTTGTTCTATTTTCTTCATTAATATGGACAAAGGCCTCACAACCAAAAGGCTTTAAAAAAGAGTAGTTTACCTTTTTACCTATCCATGCTTCCTCTGGAACACCACCATCTAAGGAACTTGAAGGCCCTTTGTTTATTAGATAAATAGAAATATCTACAACATCTGCCAAAAATTGTAAAGGAAATCCTGCATGCAATCTCATGCACCTTGCACGCTCCATGATTGTTCTGTTCATCCTTTCTGACACACCATTTTCTTGTGGTGTTCTTGGAACTGTCTTCTCTCTGCGAATTCCATGCTCTGAATAATACCTATCAAACTCTTTGTTGTAATATTCACATCCATTGTCTGAACTGAGACACTTCAATTTCTTTCCTGTCTCAATCTCAACCAAAGCTTTCCATTTCTTGAAAGTATCAAATACATCAGATTTATTCTTAATACAATAAATCCAAGTTTTTCTAGTTGCATCATCAATAAAAGTAACATAATAATGAGAGCCACTGAGAGATGATACCTGAGCAAGTCCCCATACATCTGTATGCATAAGCTCTAATTTTTTGCTCTTTTTTTCTTTCCCAACTCTGAGAAATCTGACTCTCTTCTGTTTTCCATAAATGCAATTCTCACAAAAGTCCAAATCAACATTCTTCAAACCCGACAACAAATTCCTTGAGTGAAGAATCTTCATCCCCTTTTCACTCATGTGTCCAAGCCTATGATGCCATAATGCTGCATCTACTCCTTTGGAAGTTAAAGCATTAACAAAGTTAGATATACCATTGCATAAATAAAATGTGCCAACCTTTTCGCCTTTTGCTATTACCAGGGCTCCTTTGGTAACCTTCCAAGCTTTATCTATGAAAGTTGTCACACAACTTTCACCGCCTAACTGCCCTATTGAAATCAATTTTTTCTTCAAATCTGGAACATGCCTTACCTCCTTTAGTAGCCATTGGTTTCCATTCTACTGTTTTACAAGAACCTTACCCATTCCAACAATTTTACAGGGTTTATCATCACCCAAACGGACTTGTCCAAAATCTCCTTGAACATAGTCATGAAAGTATTTCTTATCAGGTGTGGCATGGAATGAGGCCCATGAATCTACCACCCAGGAATCAGTAATATCTTTGAAAGAAAGAATCAAAGCATCTTGTAACACCTCACCTATCACATTTGCTTCATGATTTTTTTCTTGATGTGCATCTCCTTCTTTTCCCTTCCGAGATCTACAGCCTTTCTTTAGGTGTCCTTTCTTTCCACATTTCCAGCACACTATCCCCGATCTGGACTTGGATCTTCCTTTCCTTGATTTACTGTGATATCCTAAGCTCTTTCCTCTTTCCATTTTTATTCCCCTAGACTCTGCACTCAAAGCATTACCCGATGTCTCACCGAAGATTTTCCGTCACATTTCCTCGCTAAGGATAGCACCCACAATATCATCAAACTTTAAGGTACTAGATCCAGAAACGGAGTTACCAATGGCCATTACTAAACCATTCCAACTCTCTAGCAATGAGCACAAGAATAACAGAGCTCTAAATTCATCATCAAATTTTACCCCTACAAAACTTAACTAACTTGTAACAGTATTAAAATCATTTAAATGGTATACAACAGATCCACCTTCCGAAATCTTCATATTAAATAACCGTTTCATAAAAAATACCTTGTTTGAGGTCGACAATTTTTCATATAGTTTTGCCAACACCTTAATCAAACCCTCTGTCATTGTTTCCTTCGAAATGTTGAAGGTGACCGATGTTGCGAGGCACAACCGTACTGTTCCGAGTGCCTTTCTATCGAGAAGGTTCCATTCTTCATCTGTCATACCCATCGGCATCTTTTTTTTCTGCCCAATGGTAGGTACAGATCTTTCTGATACAGATAATCTTCCATCTGCATCTTCCACAGCAAGAAGTTTTGGCCATTAAATTTCTCGACCCTAAACTTACCATCTTCTGCCATTGCTCCCACTCGAACGAGGAACCCTTCTTTCCTGTGAGTTTATTAGCCAAATAGACCTTCGGCTCTGATCCAAGTTGTTATAAAATTATATATTACAGAGCAATGGAACACATAGAATATTGCATAAATATATACACAGAAAACACATAAAACCAAAGAGACACAGATATACGTGGTTCACCCAATTTGGGCTACGTCCACCCCGAACAACCAGTCCTTCCTTTCTATTATCTAGCAAAATAAAGAGACACAACCTACAGTAGATCCACTGTAATATCCTCTGTTTTCTCTCATAGTCTCACCTCTCTGTTTCTCGCTCGGAGAATACACATCTATTACACAGCCTCAATGCAATGCCCTCATACAAAGAGAGGGGTTGCCTTCTAGGGCAAAAACCCCTAAACTAAACATAATTTATATCGTCGGATCATTCACCTAATGAATGGCCCAGATTGACTAGAAATTACTATACTTTTACAAGGCAATTTTACATCTATTTTTAGCTTCACACCGCTAGCCCCGGGACCCCCCAGCTGGGGGGGATCGGCCCCCACGAACGCCTGCGGGGGGGGAAATTCCCCCCCACACCCCCCCACGTGGAGGGGTGTACAAAATTCATGGGGTATACATCCAGCTGAAACAAAGACCTCTAAATAATCATGCTCCACACCCAACATGGTCAACCTGCTGAGAAGTAAACCAACATGACAACAAAACAAGTATAACATCATAATGACATAACACCCGTACTTCTTATTGGAGCTTTATAACATAGCTCATGGCAATATTTACATCCATATAAATATGTACATATACCAAACATCACCAAAACATGTACCAAAAACATATACCAAATATATATACAAAAACATCTGCTCAACCAGCTAATAAAGAATGATAGATAGCTCGAATTTGATCCACCAACTCCCATGGAGCTTCATTGGGCCCAAAGTGATTTATTGCACTTTAACCTACTCTATTGGTCGGTTCTGATGCATGAACATATTTCTCTACAAAATGCATTGTGGTTCCAGTTGAAATTCTTCGTCTGGCTCAACCACCATATATGCACATATACTCAGTTGTGAATGTAGATAATTTGAAACTTATGAGTCTTTCGTGCTAGAATAAGAAGAGGAATAGGTCCTACCTTTTGTAGAGGATTCATCACTAGATGATCATGAAGATTTGACAAAAGATACATTTTTTCAGAAGAGGTCCTAATTTAGAAGATAGGGGCAACATGACCTATGAAAGACTGGGTTTAAGAGACAACTTTGAGGAAAAGCTAAATGGTACACTTGAGAGAAGGTTTAGGAAAATTTTCCTCACCTCATTTAGTAGAAAATTTTGGGGACCAAAAGGGAGGTTTGATTTGGATTGGATCATTATAATTTTATTCATCCATATCGATGCATTTAGAATGGAAAAAGTGGAGGAATCAATTCAGAGGACCATTTTCACCGGCATGACCCAATTTGGCACAATAAGGTCTGAAATCTTTGGGTAGAATGATGGGGCATAAAAAATGTCTTTTAGGGTTAAAACGTTTTATATTTAGTTCCACAAAATTCCATGTTATTCTACACACAGATATATTTCCAACATTACAATAAGTGCGCCAATCATAGTCTATATACAAATTTTATGCCACTCAGAATTTGACCTTCCAATTTTCACACCTATAATTCGGGAGGACTGTCGCATCAGTCCCCATTATTGATGGAAAACGTGCTAGAAACATGATTGTGATGTAAAATAATCTAGAAGAGTCTATATTGTAACTCTACTTAGGATTTAATGTAGTAAAACTTAACCACTAGTTGGTTGTCAGGATATGTTATAACCGAGCCACTAGGAGGAAGAGGAATTCCATTCTTTTAAGAGAATTTTTTTCCATAGCTGAGAAAATATAGCCATGAGAGATAGGATGAAGAGAAAATAGAGAGGATATATGCACTGTAGTAGCCGATGAGCCACATGCATTACTTATTTTTACCTACATCCTTAATTTCTAAAGAGAGAAAGACTATGAAGCTACCTCATCGTCCAGTTGGGTTTCCTCCCGAAAGGGTTTCCTAGAGCATATTTGTTTTCTTATTTTTTTGTGTGATACTATTTTTTCATCCCCTACTTTTATTCATAATTTCCATTCACATGCATACACTAATTATAGTTAACTTTATAGATCTGAAGGTTTAAATAAATTGTAACAGTGTAGAAATTTTAGAATTTTAATATAATATTATCATATCTATTGTGATAAATTGCCTAGTGGAATATCCATGATAGTTTATGGATCACCAGAAAAGTGGCCATCCTCCTTTATGACAACTTCCACATGTAAAAAAATGTTGTGCTTCTCTAAGAGATCCAAGTAAGATATACTAGTAAGCTTTGGAATCAATTACTTGTGATGGACACTTTAGCTTTTTTCCTTGATTTTTGTCTTAATTGGTTGGAAGAAGGTAAAATATATGAGAGTGGCATATATGAAATTTTTATTTGTCAAATTTTATTACAAACTAGAACAAGATCGAGACTCCTCTTAAATTTTACATATTCCATTGCAATTGGGTGCATTTTTTGGTGGTATATGACACCCAATTTTGAAAGTTGAATGCAAAAAAAATGGAAAAACTTGAGGGATTATTAGAGTTATTGAGCACTATAATGAAATCTATTGTTCATGAAAAATTCCAAATCGTCAAGGACACACTATCTGACATCCGAACATGTTTACAAAATTCTGAAAGGAAATTTGATTTTTTGGAGCTCGAGTCACATTTGCAAAAGGATAAATTACGTGACCTAAATATGAGTTGTAAATCAGAACCTGTTTTTGTTTAGAAAATTTTTTAAAGTCTTAATTCCACTTGCAGTAAAATATGGATCGGTCCATTTCAGGAAAAAAATTGGATGTAGCTAAAAGTCATGTTCAGTGCTCCAACAAGAAAAGGGTATGTAAGGGTCATTTGTATACAAATGTGAAACCTACAATTCCCAACACATTCATTATACCTTCTAAAGAAATTGTGCAAAACAAATATAGAACTAGTGTGGGATATAATAAGGATATATTCTTTTCATGTTCCTAATTTTTCAAAGCCTGTACAGTTTCATAGTATTGAATTTCTAGGTGGTGTTGTTTGAGAGCCATAACAAATTATAAGATGGAAACATTGTGATATAGTTGGAAATATGAAAGTTCACTATTATGATATCCATCCTTGTCAACATTGTGGAAACATGAATCATAATTCAAGAAGATGTGTCAAGCATAAGACTAGTGTAAGAGACAAAAGTAGTTTTGGTGCTTCTTGGGACTGGTCTAAAACTACCAATAAAATTTACAGGTCATACCACAGGTTATGTTCAAAAGTATTGACTAACCTTGCAGTGAAGAGTACTTCTTATTCTGACCCTGTATCTCACAATGGGGGTTTGATGGAATTTATGGTTTGCTACAAGTTCAACAACTTATTAAATGTGCCCGAGTCAAATATAATCCGAGTTGTACTGCTACAACCTAGAGTCCAAGTTCAAAAATTAGATTCAAATTTGTAAACATAGCTGTTTTGATTTATGCTCCATCAACATTATAATCTATGAACATGATTTCATGTTTTTGTCATGTTGATATTTGTGAAGGAGCACTTCCACTAGCAAAAGATACCAAAATAGGAATTGTTCCTCGAACTTCTTTGATAGTTCCAAATTGGTTTTTTTGAGGAATTGTTATTATAGTTCATAGTTGGTGGTCATATGTGAATTATCACTCGTTATGACCTTTTATTTCTACCACATTTTGGTATTGTTTATGGTTTTCTCTTAAAAAATGCCATCCTTAGTTTGTGGTGATCCTTGAAAACTATTTTTGAGAGACATTCAACTCTTTGTGATGCATTTGTTTGCATTCTTAGCTCTCATTATACTTTGATACATCCCTTCAGATTAAGGGGGGAATGTTAGACACCTAATCCTTGGGTTATGATTTGGGATATGGTGTTTTATGACAATTAGTTCTTAAAGTCTAATAAGCCTAGGAAATTGAATCAACAATTTACCTATTATGTTTATATGTGTACTATGTACATCATTCTTATGATCATTTAAATATATAGTTGAATGTGTTTCCAACAGCTATGCACAGGGCGGAATAAACTCCATGATAGGAAAACTTCTACTATTGATGAGAAATGCAAGTATTTATAAATCTGAAATATCGGTACCAGACAATTATGTGAAGGAAACTTATTAATTGAATAGTAAAACTAATTTATGTAATAATGTACAATAATAATCCCAACGTATTATTTAAAATTCACACATTAATCTTGAGGGATGTTTGACATGCCATGTAACATTCTAAACTTCTCACATCCCAGTGCTTTGGTGAATATATTGTTAATTTGTTCTAAAGTGGAACAATGTGTCAGATGAATAACTTTGGCCTCTACATAATGTCAAATCAAGTGATATTCAGTTTTAATATGCTTGCTTAAATCATGAATTTTGGATTATTTTCTAACTAAATTTGTGGAAGAATTGCCAACAAATAGAGGAGTTGAATCCTTTTATTTCTCCTATAAATCTTCAAGTATTTTGTGAATCCAAATCATTTATTTTGTTTCTTGAGACAATGTAACATATTCAGCTTCGGTGGTAGAATCAGCAGGAAAAAAAAATCTTATGTGGTCTCCAACTTATACTTTTGGATTAAAGATTCATCAAATAACCAGAAGTAGACATCCCATTCTCCTTATCTCCATTATAATCAGAATCTGAATTGAAAATGAGATGGAAATTTGTTGGGGAAAATACTAAGGGGTGTCGGGGGGTGGGGTTGTGGTGAATCAATATTTAAAAATCATCAATTACTTTTTCATTTCGTATTCAGATTTCTATACGCGACTTTAATGAATTGAACGTCATTATTTGTAAGACAACTAGCGTATATCCAGTGAACTTATAATTCAGTTAATCCATCATATGTTTGTCTTCATCCAGTGCATTAGTAATTTATTAACCATTAGATAAATAGTAACCAGGTGCAACAATAATAGAGTAAACCATCACACATAAAAAACACAAATGAACACCAAGATTTAAGGTGGAAACCAAATGTGGGAGAAAAAAGACTTGTTGTTGTCATCTCTATCTTATTTTAATACAAAGAAAACATGTTTACAATCTTGTATTGGTGTAGGATCATACCATTATGAAAGCACCCACCTGCAGAAGGCTACAACCTTCTCTTGTTCTCCAGCTTGTATTGGAAGGGAGTTACAACCCCCTGGCTCTTGTATTGGTTGATATGTTTACCAATACATAGGTGTTATGAAACCACCTCAAGAAAAGATAGAAAAGATAGATCAACGCCTTAGAATTCAGCCTCTTCGAGGGGGCAACCTCCTTTACATTACATAAATGAACAATTCTTGGATGATACAAATGACAAAACCTCCTTTCTATATATAGGAGTCTAAGGAGTCACAATATAATCCAGCCGACCTAACAATAATAATATAAAGCCACAAAAATAACAATAGAGGGATTCTATGGGGCACAGAAATAACAATATGGGGGTAATAGGGGCACAACAATATAAATAAGGGGTATAACTACAATAGTAATGGGGTAATCACTAGTATTATAGGGACCCAACATGCCCCTCTCCTTCAAAAAAGTGTTGTCCTCAACGCTTGAGTAGTTCTGGATACTTCTGCATAAAATTCTCATCCTCCCATGTGGAATCTTCAGCGGATAAGTTCTTCCACTTGATAAGATACTCTGAAATTGATCGATTTCGTAGCTGTCGAGTTCTTGTTTCTGTGACTGCTTCCGGTTCCAATATAATTTTTCCTTCCTCGTCAAGTTCTGGCAATATTGTTTGAACTGGGAGCTTGTCGCCTATAACCTTCTTTAAACATGAAACATGGAAAACTGGGTGCAATCGAGAAGCTGCAGGAAGCTCCAATTTGTATGCCATAGTACCAATCTTTTGCAACACCTTGTACGGACCATAATACTTTGGTGATAATTTATTATCCTTCTTAGCTTGCTTTAGGGACATTTGCTTATATGGTTGTAGCCGTAGGAATACCCAATCACCTACATCAAAACTTCTTTCACTGCGATGTTGATCTGCCTGTTGTTTCATTCTATTTTGTGCCAACACGAGGTTATCCTTTAAGAGTTGGAGGACTTGTTGTTGATGTTCGATGTGATGTTCCACTGCCTGAACCTTAGAATTTTCTCTTAAATATGATGTGATGGATGGTGGTTGATACCCATAAAGTGCCATAAATGGGGTCATTTTTGTTGCTGTATGGAAGGAAGTGTTATACCACCATTCAGCCAGAGGCAACCATTTGACCCATTGTGTCTGTTTATCAGATACAAAGCAACGAAGATTACTATCTCAGTTTGCCCATCAGATTGAGGATGATAAGATGAGCTATGAGCTAACTGAGTACCAAGACAAGAAAATAATTTGTCCAAAAATTTCCAGTGAAAATGGGATCTCTGTCACTTACAATAATCTTTGGGTTTCCATGTAGCTTTTGAATTGTTTCCATAAATGCAGTAGAAACTGTACTGGCTTTAAATGGATGTGATAATGCACAAAAGTGTGCATACTTGGTAAGTCTGTCAACTACCACCATGATGACACTCTTTCCCTCAGACTTGGGTAAACCTGTGATAAAATCCATTGAAACCTCCTCCCAACGTTGGCTTGGAATGGATAAAGGTTGTAATAGACCCGGTGTCTTAATTGTTTCAACTTTATTTTGTTGGCAAACCAAACATTCCGCCACAAACTTTTGAATATCTGATTTAAGGCCATCCCAAAAAAATTCCTTCTTAACCCTGTGGTAAGTTTTTAAAAATCCTGAGTGCCCTCCTAAGGGAGAAGTGTGCAATTCCATAAGAATCTTTTGTTTTAGCTGGGAATTCTTACAGAGGTATAAGCGATCTTTGTACCATAACGAATCATTTTGCCAGCTAAATGTATCAGAAGTACTGGAATCTTGTTGTAGCTTTCGAATAAGTGCCCACACTTCTTCGTCATTCTTCCATTCCTCCTTTGCTTCGTTTATCCAATCTGGTTGGATAATAGAAATGGCACACAACAATGCTTCCACATCCTCATCCTTTCTTGAGAGTGCATCTGCCACCACATTTTGCTTCCCTTTTTTGTAGATGATTTCAAAGTCATAACCCAACATCTTTGTGACCCACTTTTGTTGCTCTTCAGAGGATAATCTTTGTTCTAAAAAGTATTTAAGGCTATCATGATCCGTTTTTACCTTGAAGTGTCTTCCCATTAGGTAGGGTCGCCATTTCTTAAGTGCATGGAGTATTGCCAACATTTCCTTCTCATAAATAGCTTTGCTTAAAAACTTTCCCTTGATTGGACGACTTTCAAAAGCAATGGGTCTTTCATCTTGCATTAGAACAGCACCAATTCCATTTCCTGAAGCATCACATTCCACAATAAAGGTTTTTGTGAAGTCCGGTGTAGCTAAGACCGGTGCTTGGCACATTGCCTCTTTAAGATGTTCAAAGGCCTTTGTTGCTTCCGGAGTCCATGAAAATGAATCTTTCTTCAATAATGTTGTTAGAGGTGCTGCTATTCTCCCATAATTCTTAACAAACTTGCGATAATACCCTGTCAACCCAAGAAATCCTCGCAGATGCTTTATGGATGTGGGGATTTTCCATTCCTTAATGGCTTTAATTTTGCTAGGGTCTACCTTAACTCCTTCATGAGATACAATATGACCCAAATATTCCACCTCCTGGACTCCAAAGAAACATTTGGATCTTTTTGCATATAATTGTTTCTCCTCCAATAGTTGTAGCACCCTGTCAACATGTTCAACATGATCCTTCCAAGACTTGCTGTAGATTAGTATATCATCAAAAAATACTAACACAAATTTTCTAAGGAATGGTTTGAAAATTGAATTCATCAAACCTTGAAATGTTGAAGGTGCATTGGTAAGGCCAAAAGGCATGACCAAAAATTCATAATGACCCTCATGAGTTCTAAATGTCGTTTTCGGAATGTCTTCAATCTTCATTCTGATTTGATGATATCCCGAACGAAGATCCAACTTGGTGAAGTAAATTGATCCATGCAATTCATCCAGTAATTCATCAATGACAGGAATGGGGAACTTATCTTTAATAGTGAGCTTGTTGAGCTCCCTATAATCTGGACACATGCGCCATGATCCATCCTTCTTGTGCACCAATACTACTGGAGCTGAGAAAGAACTTTGACTCGGTTGAATTATACCAGCCTCTAGCATTTCTGCAACCATACGTTCAATTTCACTTTTTTGGACATAGGGATATCTGTACGGCCTGATGTTTGGAGGAACACTTCCTGGAATCAGATGAATAGCATGATCATGATCACGCATAGGTGGGAGACCTTTGGGAGTCTCAAATACCTTGGAATGATTGTCCAGGACTTTTTGGAGATCTGGAGAAATAGATGATTCCAATGTGGAAACATCTAGCGAACATAATTGTGCAATTACACCTCTTTGCTCCTTTTTTAGAAGCTTTGTCATGCCATTAGAGCTGATTATCTTTCCTGGTTTCCCTGCAATACCCCTTAATTCAACTTCCTTTCCTTCCACAGAAAATTTCATGAAAAGTTCTTGAAAATTAAAAGCTATTGTACCCAAGGATTGTAGCCATTGGACTCCTAGTACAACATCAGCACCTCCCATTGGAATGGAAAGCATTGGGCTAGTCAATACATATTCTCCCATGGATAGCTTGATATTATGGCACTTTCCAGAACAATTTATTGTTCCTCCATTTGCAATCATCACTTGACACTCTGGTGCTGGATATAGGAAGCAATTCAATTCTTTTGCTACCCTACAATGAATAAAATTGTGGGTGCTTCCTGAATCAATCAACACTATTACCTTTTTCTTCTTGATTTGTCCTTCTATCTTGATGGTTTGAGTGGTAATTCCCGCCAATGCATTACAAGATATGGTCGGATTTATTTGTTCTTCATCTAGGCTTTGTTCCTGGAATATATCCTCTTCTTTTGACCTTTCTTGCTCCTTTTCTTCTTCCTCTTCACAATCTATGTAGAATAATTTCTTCTCAGCACACTTATGACCTTTTGTGTATTTGCTATCACAATTGTAACAAAGCCCTTTTGCTCTTTTTTCTTCCAATTGTTGTGGTGTCAACCTTGTAGGTTGTGGAAGACTATGGGCAACAACACTTCCGTCTTTATAGTTGTGAATGGTATGCTTCCTAGTTGCCATAATTTTGCTTTCCATTTTTCTTGCTAACCTGAATGCCTTCTCTAATGAATCAGGTTCCCAAAGGCGCACATCATGTTGGATATTATCCTTTAAAGACCCTATGAACACATCAATCCTATGCTCCTCTGGAATATCTTTTACCCTTATGTTCAATTTTTGGAACTCCTCAATGTGCTCCATTATTGAACCCTTTTGTTTGAGACTTATCAATTGGCTAAAAAAAGTGTTGCTTTTTGTATCCTCATAATGTGCTATCAATTCTTCCGTAAAAATTGCCCAAGTGATAAATTGTTTACGAGAACAAAGCCATTGATACCATACAAACTGATTTGGTTCCAAATATAAAGTTGCCATACGTACCTTTTGTGTGTTTTGCACATTATTGAGATCGAAGAATTGCTCCATCTGTAATATCCATGTGGCGGGATCCTTGCCATCAAACTTCCTCATATCGATTTTTGGAACATGGTGAGTCTTCGATCCAACATTAGAGTCTATGGAATCATGATTAACATTTCTTTTGTTCTCATCATGAGTTTCCTTTACTACCTTTTCACCATTAGTGACCCTTTCTTGTAGCAATTTCTTCAATTCTTCCATGTCTGTCTTCAAATCTATCTTCAAATTTACCATCGAATCATCCATCTTAGCTTCCATGCCCTTTATCTTAGATTCCACGCCATTTATCTTAGATTCCACGCCATTTATCTTAGATTCCATGCCACTTATCTTAGCTTCTGTTAGTTTTTGTGAGCGTGACATTTGTTGCACTTGTTCTTGTAATTTTGATATATCATGTAGCATTTCTTCCTCTTCTTCATGAGTCATGCTAGAGCTTTCAGGTTCCTTACTAGGTGTTTGCATTTTCTTTCCTCGGGGCATCAGTTACCGATAATAATGCTTTACTATGCCCTTTGAATTCCGTTAAACCAAGCTTACATACAAATTTTAAAAAAAACTACACACCTTTTTTCACTTTATAGAAGCCTGATATTGAATCTGATGTATCTCTGTAATTTCGGATCATCCAGTTCTGAAATTGCTACCTGTAGTAGCCTTCTGCGTCCTCTTTCCAATGCCACAAGTCTGAGCCAAATTGGATTCTCCAAGAAAGAGTTATGTGAAATCTCCCACAGTGACTTGCTTTTAGACTGGTTCAGTAGAGCGAACTTGTACGACGTGCCACGAGTCACTGTTTCAACCTTTGAATCTGAAACACACATAAAAGAAACTAAAGTCCGTCCTCTTTCTGTACCTTCTTACGAAATTTCAATCCGATCCCCAGAGAGAAAGTTATGACGATTTTCCCCAGGTCACCTGTTTTGAATGTAATTCAGGAGTCTGCAAAAAGACCAACTTCCTCAGATCATATCTCCGCAAATATCATACAAAAAGCTCTGAAATTCGGACCCAAGGTTCAGCGCAATTTCTTCTCAAATGGGTTTTTTTTGCGACTTCTGAAACATCACAGAAAAAAAGTTATAGCGAAAATGCCACGATGACCTGTTTGGAGCAGCGAAACCTAGAATCCAAAGCTCTGATACCAAATGTTATGAAACCAGCTCAAGAAAAGATAGATCAACGCCTTATAATTCAGCCTCTTCGAGGGGGAAACCTCCTTTACATTACATAAATGAACAATTCTTGGATGACACAAATGACAAAACCTCCTTTCTATATATAGGAGTCTAAGGAGTCACAATATAATCCAACCGACCTAACAATAATAATATAAAGCCACAAAAATAACAATAGAGGGATTCTATGGGGCACAGAAATAACAATATGGGGGTAATAGGGGCACAACAATATAAATAAGGGGTATAACTACAATAGTAATGGGGTAATCACTAGTATTATAGGGACCCAACAATAGGTGACAACCTATAGAAGGCTACCACCTTCACTCATTCTCTAGCTACTACTGGAAGGGAGCTTCAACCCCCTAGCTCTTGTACTGGCGGATATGTTTACCAGTATGTAGGTGCCCACCTACAAAAGTCTACTACCTTCACTCTTCCTCTAGGGATCACGTTTCATAAATTTTCATACTGGATACTCCTGGTACACAACAATACAATATGTAGGCCATGTTTCATCAAATTTTCATACTTGACCCATCAGTCACATTGAAGCTCAAAATAAATCACCACTGCAATACAACCAATGACTAAAACCCATCAACACTAAAGCAAATCACAATCAATCAATCTGAACAATCAGATCACTGTGACCAGAATAAAAAGCTGAACCCAAAACTCTGCATCAACAACCAACACAAACTGCAATTTCAATTAACATATTTCATAATGTATACACTACTTTGAAGTGTCGAACTAGTATGTGTACGTGCCTTCAACTAGGCGATCCAGTGTATATATCTGCAGATAATAACTTATAACTTCACAACTATTCTAGACTTCACATATAGACAGATCATAGAATATAAATTATAAAACATGTGTTAGCAATCATATCTAGACTATCCATTATTACGCCACATAATGATAATTCATTTTAGGTCTTATGATCCCAATCCATCATTAGATCTCATCCATCATTAAACACTCAGGTGCATACTTAGTTTAGATTAAGCACATCATCTAAAACCCATAACATTCATATTTACTTTTGATTTAACTCTCAGTAAGATATTCATTACTTGCACACTTAGCCCTTTGTTCTTCTCCTTCTTATATACTTAGATCCTTTTTCAATACCTTATACCAAAACCATAGTTATGTTGCTGGTATTCTTTGATGGTATCAATATTCTTTGTCACGCTCATTACCATGGGTCAATACCATGGTAGGAACCCCTCGTATTCATTAACCTTAATTTTCCATCCCATATGCTCTTTTCCTTCTGTGAACGTGCGTGCATATGTATACTCTCCTTTTGTTCTATGAATGTGCTTGTATACACTACTTGGACTAGGTGAATGAGTGTATACAACTTAAACCATTCTCTTTCTTCAATTTATGGATTCTAATATGTAATCCTTTATTGTTACCTTTGAATTGACCTGTTGCACTGGGAACTGCCATCATACATCATTGAATCATTTCTGAGTATCATATATGTGAGTTTCCATCAAGGAAAACACTTGTACCATAATTCCAACAAAATCTGCAGGTTTCGAATATTTGATGCCATATGTTTGGGTGTCTTTGAAATAATTGAGAACTAATTTTTCTACAATTTAATGACCTTCACAGGGCTAATTCATGAACCTGGAAACTATTCCTATAGAAAAAGATATATCATGACAAGTAGTAGTCAGAAAATTTGAACATCCAACAAGTTTCGTGTACTTTGTTGGATTGTCAAATGCACTTCCCTCAGTCAAACTAAGCTTCAAAGTTTACTCCATTGGAGTAGAGATGGGGTTACAATCTTGCATTCCAAAATTATTTAATAATTGTCCAATATAATTCTTCTGAGAAATAAAAATGCATTTGGGTTTTTGATCAACTTCAATTCCTAAATAGTAATGCAATAAGCCCAAATCTATCATGTCAAATTTTTTTAGTAACTGTCTTTTAACATATACTATCTAATCATCATTGTTCCCTATAATCATCAAATCATAAACATATACAACCAGATATACAACTGAATTTCCAATTTTCTTAACAAAAAGAGTTGCATCATCTAGATAAAATAACTTATAATTCAACTTGAGAAGGTATTTAGTTAGTTTTTCATACCATGCATGGGATGCCTATTTCAGTCCATACAAATATTTCACCAATTTACATACCTTACACTATTTTCCTTTGACAAAAAAACCCTTTGGATGAGACATATAAACATCTTCCTTCAAATTACCATTCAAAAATGTTGTTTCTACATCCATATGATGTCTCTTACACCCTTTTAAAGATTCAAGAGAAAATAAAGTTCTAATTGTGCCCCATTTCATTGTAGGAGAAAATGCATCCATGTAATCAAAACATTCCTTCTGAGGATATCTTTTTGCTACAAGTCTTTCCTTGTATTTATCAAGTGAACCATCTTCCTCATATTTGATCTTATAAACCCATTTACAACTAATAAGTTTGATGCCAATAGGACGATCCATTAAAATCCATGTCCCATATTTAATTAGTGAATCGTACTCCTTTTTCATCACATCCTTTCATTTATCATACAATTAGAAAATTCTTCAAAAGGATTGGGTTCATTAATTGTACAATAATTAAACGCGGAGTCATGACAAATGTTACCTGAGCTCGAAGTAACATCACCTTCAGAAGAACTTCCTATTTCAAAATCATCATAGTTGCTTGGAAATATTCAAATACGTGTGGATATTTATAAAGGTTGCTAAGTGACTCTGATGGTTGCTCATCCTGAAGTACAGGTTCTTCATGAACACTTTTTGGCCCCATAGAAACAACATCACTCTCCAAATTTTCTTTAGAAAAAACATTCCCATTACTCAAAGATGGAAAAACCATAGACTTATATGAAACGGGAACCCCCCCTTCAGTTTGTGTAAAATGATTATGAGATTCAAAATAAAACTTTTTGAATGAAAATTTCTCTAAATGAGTCAGTTCTATATCAATAGTGGAATTAGCTTTATCGGATTCAACAATAATAACATCTCTGGAAAGAATGGATTTCTTATGTTTTTCATCATATAACCTGTAGGATTTGGAAGTATTAGAATATAATCCCAAGAATATGCATTTTCTACTTCTTTTTGGGTGTGTGATATTATTTCCATGACTTTAGGAGTGGGGTGGGGGTGGGCAGTCAATGCCCCCTTTGTTGCGCAAGGTGCAGCGGGGGTGTCATAGAGGGGAGGAAGCCCCCCTCCACAACGTTTGGCGCAGTGCCCCAAGAAAAAAAATTGGACCCTATATTAGGTGGGTATACGTACCTATGTTTTTGTGCATGGATTTCACACATGTTTTTGGGCATGATGGTTTTCTGCCCATGGTATTTTGTAGATCTGGTGAAGGGAACTATGGTTATGTTCTAATCCAGGGTTAATGGATGGGGTTTCTTCTTCTTTTTTTCGGGGGGAGTCAATGCCCCCTTTGTTGCGCAAGGTGCAGCAGGGGTGTCACAGGGGGGAGGAAGCCCCCCTCCACAACGTATGGTGCAGTGCCCCAAGAAAAAAAAAATTGGACCCTATATTAGGTGGGTATACCTACCTATGTTTTTGTGCATGGATTTCACACATGTTTTTGGGCATGATGGTTTTCTGCCCATGGTATTTTCCAGATCTGGTGAAGGGAACTATGTTTATGTTCTAATCTAGGGTTAATGGATGGGGTTTTATGGATGATTCTGCATGTATATATATGTATTGTAACATTGAAAGGAATATAATGAAAATTCAATTTGGTAGTCTCAGTTTTGGGATCTAGGGGAAAATCTTTGTGTATATCTATTTTTTATTTTATGCTCCCGCCGTTGCTTATTTTTTGTTTTTATAATTCATATCCAGGTAATTTTTTTACAGGGTTAAAACCCACACTTCTGGCACCCAATTTATGTATTTGTTGCTTAGTAATTAAAACATAACATGTAGATCCAAAAAATCTAAAATTCTGAACAATTGGGAGTCTATTATAGAAAATTTCATAATGTGTTTTGTTGTTGGTAACAAAAGAAAGAGAATGATTTCTAATACAAGTTGTATAAAGAATTCCTTCTCTAGAAGACCTTCTATAGAATACATCAACTTCACATTTTTAAAAAACATCATGGATACATCCATATTAACCAATGTCCTATTCATATGCTTTGTAACACAATCATGTTGTAGATTGGTAGGTATTGTAGTTTGATGTTTGATTCCATTGTGATTTAAATATTGTCCAAAAGCATTAGAAGTATATTCACCACTGTTATCAATTATGCTAATTCCAATATTCAATTGAGTTTCATTTCTAATCATTGAATGAATAGTTTTAAAATTTTCAAATACTTGTGACTTATCTTGCAATAGATACACCAAACACATTCTCGAATAATCATCAATAAATGTTAGCATATATTTATTACCATTGGCAGTTGCAATAGGAATAGTTCCACAAATACATGGATGTACGAGACCTAATTTTCTTGATGCTCTAAAAGAACAACTATGAAAAGGTTGCTTACAACGTTTCCCCAAAATACAAGCATCACATGGTGTAATCTTTCTTTGAATTGTAGGGATCCATTTAGTAAGTTGTTGTCTCATAATTCTTATATTGTCATAGATAATGTGACCAAAACGAGCATGCCATAATAAACTAGAAGATAGTGTATAACTTTGATGTACTAAAAGAGCAAAACTATCATGAGAATTTATTACATTAGATGATGTGTCATTCAATTTTAAAAATACACCTTCTTCAATAATGGTCATAATTACTGCATGATCAGATGTTCTACAAATATCTATAATCTGATTGAAGATATGTACGGAATTCCGTTGTTGTCGAATATGTATAAGAGACAATCAATTTATTTGAAATTGTGGAATATAAAGGGAACCCTATAGAACATAATCTGCAAGTTTTGGTATCTTCAGATGGATCAAATCCCTGAAAGCTTAATTTGAGATTTGTCAGAAAAATATACTACCCCTTAAATTTGGTCACTGAATGTTTCAAATATATCTCTCCTAAAATTCATTTGACATGTAGCTCCTGAATCCAATATCCAATTGTCTTTCCATGAAGAAAATCAAATATTAAAAACATCATTAATGTTGAAATTGAAATAAGAAACAATGTAGTGAGCAAACTCATATGGTTTTTCTTTGTCTATAGGTTCTTTTTATTTATTTTAATTATGTTGTTCTCTCTTCTCATTAATCTTATCCCAACAAGTTCTGCAATTAATAAAAGTATGGCCTAATCCTCCACATCTATAACATTTTACATTTTGTTTATTATTTTGAAAATTCTAATGTTGTTTGTCACCTTATTGTTTATCACCTTCATTTTTATTTCCCTCTACCTCTAAAATTTCTTCTACCACAGACTCTAGTAATTTTACCACCTCTAGAAGACTCCCCTTTATATTTTGGTCTTTTTTTGCAACGAAAAAAGTTTCTACTTTAGAATTGGGCAGAGGTTCTTTCTTCCCAAAGTCCTTTTCTCTCCCAAAATTTTTTCTAACTAGTTTATCAAATGTAATATATTTCAATTGTCCACTATCTTAGAGAGATTCTAAGTAGTGTGAATAGACAAGGTGGAGAAATTTAATAAAAGAAGTAAGTTTCAAATCTACTTCAACACCAATGGATTTTATATCATGAAAATAACTTTTATTTGAGAGGTCGTCTTCATGGGATCATTATCTGTCATCTCCAAATTAAATAATCTCAACAACAACTGAATAATTTCATGTTCTAAATTCGAATCATAAATTTCCTCCAACTTTTATAATACTTCAAATGTTGAATCACAAGAAATAGAATATATTCTAACCTCCTCTGTCACTGATGCTGTAATTAAAGCATATGTTTTCTTGGATTTAGTTTTCCAAATTGCAAGTTACTTTTCATTATCGGGTGGCTCAGGATCACTTTCTTTATCATCTTTGTCATTCTTTCCTAAACAAACTCCTCACAAATCATTAAAAATAATTTCACTTTTGATATCCCTAAACCATTCTTGATAATTTTGTTTTTTTCTCAGCGCAACTCCCACTATTGATATCAAAGGAGTCATGATTACAGAACGAATTGAGAAACAAAAAATTGTAAAAAAAATTCAAAAATGATTCCAACTATTTCATTCTACTACTTTAGTTAATGAACCATTCAATTTCCTTGACTATTTTAATTAATGGATAATGGAAGCATTCTCCTTAACAAGCAATCAATTTAAAATATACAAGCTCAATTTTCAGCCTAAAAAAAATAGAATACGAAAATCAGTCTTTTACTCAGATGTGCCACATCCAAAATAGTCAGCGGTTCATCCCACCAACAACTCAACCTTCTGATCCTTTCTGGGACCTTCAAGTTTCTCCATAATTGATATTCATGTGATGAACCTTTGTTATGATATGATCTCTTCATTCAATCTCAAAATAATCATAAGATTCGGGGTCCATTGCACTTCAGATACCAATACAAGCGACGTAGTCAAACACGAACACACATAGGTCCATTGCCAAGACGTTTCTAATGAAGTTGTAGCATCAAATCTACCTAAGGTCGGTTGCTTTGACAAATTTACATGGTCTTTCCTCATATCTGTGTTGGTCTGCAACCATAGAATTATCACAGGAATATCTAATGTTGTTGATCTCAACATCACTACAGTGATTATACTCCAAATATTAGCAGTCTGAATGCTCTACTTGCTCAGGAGACTCCATCTCCATCTTCAATGTCATCATTTCTAACGCTACCAGACATAGGCTCCTTGCCAATACTACCCTATCTATTGAAGGAGACTAGAAATATGAGGGACACATACACATAATCCAAATAATAAAATAGGGTATCCTAGAGAAAGTATCTGACCGCAGTCTCCACAAGCAACACTTTCCGACTTCAAACAACGACCACCTAGCGAAAGAAAAATCAGCAAAGGAAAAATCCTTCACATCTCGACTTTATCATATCCTCAGAACAAAAACTCATGGAGCATTATATAATTTCTTTTGATACAACATTTGAAGAATATCAAAGGTTGAAGGAAAATTATGATTCTCATTCAGAACTTGAAATTATTCAGTTTTTGTTGAGATTTTTTAATTAGGAGATGAAATATAACAATCCCATGAATATGACCTCTAAAATAAAAGATATTGTTAATTATATAAAATCCATTGGTGTTGAACTAGATTTGCAACTGACTTCTTTTATTAAAACTCTCCAATCTATCTATTCACACTAGTTGGAATCTCTCTAGGTTAGTAGACAATTACAAGATATTACATTTGATAAACTTGTGAGAAAAATTGCTTAGAGAGAAATGGACTTTGGGAAGAAAGAGCCTCTACCCAATTCTAACATTAAAAATCTATGCCTTGAACAAAAATACAAAAAATCTCAAGGTGAGTCTTCTAGAGGTGGTAAAAGTACTAGAGGTCATGGTAGAAGAAAATTTAGAGGCAAGGGGAAATAATAATCAAGTTGATAGGCAGCAAGGTGACAAACAACAACAAAAATTTTGAAATAATAAACAAAATGTCAAATGTTATATATATGGAAGAGTAGGCCATACTTTTATTAACTGAGGAACTCCTTGGAAAAATGTCAATGAAAAGAGATAAGAACTTAATGAAAAGAAAGAAAAATCACCTTCAAGTAAATGAAAACCATATGAGTATGCCCACTACATTCTTTCTCATTACAATTTCAACATTAATGATGTTTTTAGTACTGGATTTTCTTCATGGAAAGATGGTTAGATTTTGGATTCAGGATCTACATGTCATATGACTTTTGGGAGAGATCTATTTGAAAATTTTAGTGACCAAGTTGATAGGGTATTATATTTTACTGATAAATATCAAATTTAACCTTCAAGGATTGTATCCATTTGTTTGAATATACCAAAAGTTGTAGATTATGTTCTACTCGATGTGCTTTATATTCCACAATTTCAAAGAACTCTTATGTCTCTTACACATATCCGATAGCAAGGGAATTCGATACATATATTTGATGGTATTATTGAGATACCTAGAGCATCTAGTCATGCAGTCATTATGACTGGTGATGAAGAAGGTCTTCTTTTAAAACAGAATGACACATCATCTACTCTAATAAATTCTCATGATAATTTTTCTCTTTTAATACAGTGAAGTGATACACTATCTTCTATTTTATTATGGCATGCTCATTTTGGTCACATTAACTATGACAATATAATAAATATGAGACAACAAGGTAAAGGTTCGTCTACAATTCCAAGAAAGCTTACACCATGTGATGCTTGTATTTTGGGGTAAAATAGTAAGAATCCTTTTCATAGTTCTTCTTCTAGAGCTTCAAGAAAATTAGGTCTCGTACATTCATATTTATATGGAACTATGCTTGTTGCAACTACCAATGCTAATAAATATATGTTGCCATTTATTGATTATTATTCAAGCATGTGTTGGGTGTATCAGTTGAAAGATAAGTGACAAGTATTTGAAATTTGAAAACCTTTCATTTGATGATCAGAAATGAAACTCAACTAAATATTCACATTCTTAGAACTGATAATGGTGGCTAATATAATTCTAATGATTTTGAACAATATTTAAAGGACAATGACATCAAACATAAGACTACAATACCTTAAAATATGGAACAAAATGGTGTTGTAGAGCATATGAATAGGACATTGCTTAATATGGTTAGGTCCATGATGTTTTACAAAAATGTGAAGTCGACGTTTTGGGGAGAAGTAGTGCTTTGTGAAGCTTATATTAGAAATTTTTGTCCTCCTTTTGTTATCAACAACAAAACTCCTTATGAACTCTGGTATAATAGACTCCCAATTGTTCAACATTTCATAGTTTTAGATCTACATGTTACAGTTTAATTCCTAAGCTACAAAGAAATAAATTGGGTGCCAGAAGTTGAAAATTCATATTTTTGGGATATTCTAATACTTCAAAATCCTACAAGTTATATGATGAAGCAAATAATAAATTCATTCTTTCCAAACATGTTATCTTTTTCATCTAACAAATATAATTCCAATGTTGATAGACTATTGAATCATTTAGAAATATTTGCATCCAAAAAATTTTGTTTTGAATATGATAATGTTGTTCGACATAATCAACATCTTTGTCTCATGATAATTTTTCTAATGAAAAAAATTTGGAGGATAATTTTGTTTCTTTAGGGTCAAAAAGTGTTCTAAAAAAACTTGTACTTCAAGATGAGCAACCACCATAGCCGCTTCAACAACCTTTACGAAGATCCACTTGTGCTCGAATATTTCAAAGAAAGTATGATGATTTTGAAACATGAATTTATTCTAAAGGTGATGTTAGTTCAAATTCAGGTAACATTTCTCATGACTCTGAGTTTAATTATTCTACAACTAGTGACCCTAGTTCTTTTGAAGACGATTCTGAGTGTGATGTATGGAAATATGCGATGAAGAAGGAGTGTGATGCCATCCTTAAAAATTGGACATGGAGGATAGTGGATCCTCCTGCTAGCATCAAACCTAGGGTTTATCAGATGAAATATAAGGTAGTTGATTCGCTTGATAAATACAAGGAAATGCATGTAGAAAAAGGATATGCTCAGAAAGAAGGTGTTGATTACATAAACATATTTGCTCCTACAATGAAATGTGGCATAATTAGAACTTTATTTTCTCTTGTAGCTCAAGAAGGGTCGAATATACATCATATGGATGTAAAAGCAACATTTTTGAATGGTGATTTGAAGGAAGATGTTTATATGTTTCAGCCATAGGGTTTTTATGTCAAAGGAATATCCCATAAGGTATATAAATTGGTGAAAATTTTGTATGGACTAAAACAAGAATCTTATGCATGGTATGAAAAACTAACTAAACACCTTCCTAGTTGAATTATAAGATTTTTGATCTGGATGATGCAACTTTTTTTATTAAGAATATTGGAAAGTTAGTTCTATATCTGGTTGTTTATGTTGATGATTTGATTATTACAAGGAGTAATGATGATTATATAGTGTCAGTTAAAAGAGAGTTACATAAATATTTTGACATGACGGATTTGGGTTTATTGCATTATTATTTAGGAATTGAAGTTGATTAGAAACCCAAATGCATTTTTATTTCTCAAAAGAAGTATATTGGATAACTATTGAACAGTTTTGGAATGCAAGATTATAACACTCTCTACTTCAATGGAGAAAAAATTGAAGCTTACTTCCACTACATGAAATTCATTTGAAGATCCAATAAAGTAGAGACAACTTGTTGGAAGTCTGAATTTTTTGACTATTACTCATCCTCAAATAGACTTTTTTGTAGGGATACTTTCTTGGTTCATGCATAACCTCTTTGAAGGTCATTGGAATAGATCAAAATTAGTGCTCAAATATTTAAAGGGCACTGAAACATATGGCATAAAATATTACAAAGTTGTATATTTCCATCTCATTAACTATTAAGATTTAGATTTTAATGGAGATAAGGAGAATGTGATCTCTAATTCTAGTTATTTGAGGAATCTTGAATTAAAAACTATCAATTGGAGATCACTCAAGAAATTTGTTCCTGTTGATTCTATCACTAAAGCCAAATATATTGCAACAACCTAAGCTACAAAAGAAATCAGTTGGATTCACCAAATGTTTCAAGATTTGTAGGAGAAACAAAAAGCTTTAACTCCTCTATTCATTGATAATTCTTCTTCAATTTAGTTTTCCAATGATCCCAAGTTTAATTATCGAAACAAGCATATTAACACCAATTATCACGTGATTTGACATTATGTAGAGGCAAAAGTTATTCATCAGACACATTGTCCTACTTCAAAGGAGATCACAAATATATTTATCAAAGTAGTGGGAAATGAAAAGTTTGAAAAGTTCATAATGTTACTTGGCATGTGAGATGTCCCTTTTGATTATGGGTGGAATGTTAATTAATCTCTCAAGATTATCATTGTATATTATTAATGTAATAAGTTTCCATTTTTCAGTTAATACGTTGTCCAAACATAATTGTCTGGTACTGATATATCAAATGTATAAATTGTTGATTCTATCATCAATAATATATGTTTTCCCATCGTGGTTTTTATTCCACCCTATGTACAAATTTATTATTATTTATTTTATGTTAAAAATTGAATGAGTTGCACATTTCCTTCTTACTAGTCTTATTAGGAGCTAATTGTTTTTTTCTATGTGTGAGTCTTCAGATATATATATATATATATATAGAGTATTAAAACATGTTTGAGATTTGTAACAATTACATATCTTACTCAATATTGAAAATGTAAGATTGTTTTTCTTTTAATTACAGTATTTATCTTTAACATTGATATTAAATTATCATACTTTACATGGCTATTTAAATATTATATTTATAGCTTAGAGTTAAAGTTAAATATCTATAACACATTTCCTTCATACTGGATTGTAATATAAACAACTGATGAGGAAGCACATTATGAATTAGATTAGTGATGTTTTATAAAAAGTTTGACTAAAACTAAACAAATATATATATATATATTCTTCTTTGTTTTATTGGAAACATTGTTTTTTATTATGGAAATTTTCTTTTTATCTTAAAACATACACGTGTTAACTCAAGGTTTGGCATCAAATAAATTATAAATCACTCTCATATTAAACTATAAAATGCCCTTAGGAACAATATTATTGTATTATATATATATATATATATATATATATATATATATATATATATATATATATATATATTAAATTTCATATTTTTTTAATTTTTTAATATTTTTTCCTTTAAGTATTATTTTCATGTAATTGGGACGTTTATGACCATTATACTTTAAAGGCCTCACACATTTATCATCACCTCTCGTCACAAATGCTAAAATGTATAGAATGAATTAAAGTGCGGTTATAAAGAGAATATTATGAATTTGTTAATAATAATTAAGCAAACATTATTTCAATATTATTAATATTTTTTTATCTTATTCATATAATTAATGTTATAAACTTTTTCACTATATAAAATTTGGTAAATTGTATTCATTTAAATTATAAGTATTTTTTGTTTTCAATGTAAATTATTTAAAAAGTTGTTGACATCACATGAACAATTGCATCAAAAGTCCATAACTCTTCCTAAATAAAATGTAACATCCTTCTGGATACAAACTAAAAACCCTCTATTTTATTTTTACACCAAGGTCTCAAAGTAATTCAAACAATTGTTTTTTCTCTTTTACTTTATTAATCCAAGAGTTATATTAAGAGAGTGGGCTTAGTTAACTTGCCTTATTATCTTGGAATTAGTGCATGCTTGTAGTGTTTATTACCTAGATTAAAGTATAGGAATATATATAAAAAAAATATTTTTTAATTGTGATAATTAACATTACTCCTTGCAACTTATAGACATATATATTAACCATACTTATACTTATGCATAGTTTTTAATATTAGTATTATTATTATCAACATGAGTTTATGGTATAGTTATTTTTATATTGTATGACGGTTTATATTACGCCAATATGCTAACCTATGTTAATACCTTGCTTCTTTATAGCTTCCCCATGAATTGTCTCTCAATTATTTATAGTGTGATGATCAACAGTAAGGATTGGATGTGTTAGGGTAGCCATCTACCCCCACCTCGATGGTCTGCCCTCATTACCACCAATGATTCTAGAGGAAAGGGATTTATCTCTTTATATTCCAAAACTCATTAGGTTTTCATTATTTCTATGTTTCTCCATGGCGTATCGACCTTCTAGTCTCATATATCCAAGGTTCTTGCTATTGGTGTGGCTTTCCATCTTTGGTCAGTTTACCAACAATGTTGTGCAGGTAACTTGGAATTTCATTTCTAGCATTTATAGGACAGGTTATTGGAAATTCAAAGTTGTGAGTCTTGTTTGTTTTCTACAGTACACAATTGACCCTTATTACTTATTTTCCTATCCAAATGATAAGTAATAATGACGAGAGGTGTTTCGGCTTTAATGAGGGTCTCAACTTTGATTTAAGGGTGCGGGATTGTCTACTTGAGGTAACCCCAACTTCGTCAATTTAGAAGTAAAATCTCTCAAACTTAAGGCTCAATAACAAGTTTGCTTGTGATTTACTTATTGTCCCCTTTACTTTCCTTTTGATGGCATTGTTTAATTTATTTTTTTCTTTCTATTTATGTGTATGCGTCACTCACCCCTCCGTCATGGGGAGTAGTCATGGTCATACCATGATGAGCTAAAAGTAATTATTTCGACCAGTGTGGTTTTAATTGCCTTTAGATTTCTTTTAGTTATAGGGAATATTTTTACTAATTTTCACTCTTGTGTTCTTTCCATGGTTGATAGGTCAAGTAAAATTGTTTCTACTGCAGTGGTACTCAGAATTGAATCCAACAAAAGTTATATTTTTTTATTTTTTCTTTTGGTTGTGTTATTTTCTTCCGATTTGGAACATACACCTAAAGGTTAGAACGATCTGTGTTAGAAGGAAAACCCTAACCCTAGGGCTTGGTCTCTCGCCTTCTAGTTAATGCTATAGCCTGTCAACAACTTATCTTATCTTTTGCTGGAACAAATTGTGAAATTATACATGTGCCTAAGCACACCTGCCAATATGGTTATGTTGTATAGTTTTGTTCTACACTTTTTGGTCGTTTTGTGGCTTAGGGTTTAAGCTCCGCTACGTCTATTGTAATCTAAGCATAATAGTAATTTTTTTTCTCGATAATAGAGAACGAAATGTAAATGATTTATATTTTGGTCATTGTGTTTGTTGTAAGCAAAGAATATAAAAGGTGGACATATACATGTAATTTTATCAAACTCTAGAAGGGGCTCTCTCTCATATATATATATATATATATATATATATATATATATATATATATATATATATATATATATATATATATATATATATATAGTTATGGTGTTTGTATGTTTATTATTTGGTCCCATACCAGTTCTCTATGTGATTTAATTTTGTTACTTCCACATTTTTTGTTTTTTTTTTGTTTTTAATTACTTGGAACCATTACTATAGGTAAGATTTTTAATATTTTGCACATTTAACTCTATATGTTCTAAATATTTCTGAGAATTCTATCACTGCCTAGTTTAACAAAAAAAATTCTTTAACATATTAGTCACTTTTCAAAAAAATATTGCATATATAACTTTGTTTGTTCTAAATGTTCTTCTTGGAATTCTATCTCTGCGTATTTTTAGAGAACAATACTTTAACATAAACCTTTTCCTTATTATACACAAAGTAAAAATGTAAAAAATTCCATTCACTGTAAATACTTATTTGAATAATGCAAACTAAGTTTGCCATGAAAAACCACAAAGAAGCAAAGACACTCCTCCCAACCAACAAGATTGATTCTTCTGCAATCAAATTACCTCCGGAGCCATTTTAACATCTTAGGAAGTTATCCTAGTAGTAGCCATCTTGGCCCAACATAGTATTTCCTGTACGAAAACATCCTCCTTTTATTTTGACATCATCCTCTAGAGCGAAACTGATCTTCACAGTGAGTTCATAATGGGGCCTCCTCTAACAAGTTCTCATTCCCAAAGTTTCTTTAGGATTTTCCCCTCTCACCTTCCATGAACCTCCTTCCTCCTTTTGAGAATAAATATTCCTTAGGAGATGAAATCTTGGAAGATGGCTACCTCTTCACAACTACCCATAATTTCGTGAAATGTGAAATCCCCTTTAGTGTATTTTCACCTTGTAATTCTCGTTGTTCACCTCATATACAAATATTTATACTAACATTAAGAAAATATATTTACACACATCAAAAGTTCCTATGAAATGCACAACATGGGTCTTGCGGTTTGTAAAACAATTCTAGAATCATAAAATAAATATTTACATATTTACTGGGGGTGTTACATCCCACTCCCATCAAACCAAACATCGTCCTCGGTATTTCTTATCCCTTGCAATAGGTCTTGACATGCCTCGCACATGAAAGCCTCATCTTCCTAGGTGGCCTCTTCTTGGCTAATTTGTTTACACTGCACTTTAACCGGGTGATTGCTTTCTTCCATAACAATAAAATTTCTCTCTAGTATAGTATGCACAATGGATCGACTATGAATTCTTCATCAGGATTGAACTACGTCCACAACCGCACATCAAGTACTAGTTCTCTATTAAATTCCAATAAAAATAAAAGCTTACATAACTATTTTGGTTTACACTTGCTACTTGAACATTATGCCAGTCAATAACATGCTTAGGGTCATTTATGTCATTTTTTAGCAAAGAAGCATGAATACATTATGTACACATATGCAATTTTCTAGAGCCAATTGGTAAGCTATAGGCCCAACCCTCACAAGTATTTGGCAGGGGAAACAATAGTGGGGAGCTAAGTTCACACAAGTTCCCCATCTTAAAGTGCATTTCTTTGGCTTATCTCTTACATAGACATGACCTTGTACTTGAAACTCCATATAGTTTTGTCATTTATGAGCATATGCTTTTTTATAGTATTGGGTAGCATTTATATTTTCTCATAACTTCTTCATAATCTATTCAATTTGACTTACATGTTCAGTCCCAATACTAATCGGTCTTTAGGATAAATTTAGTTAAAGTGGGTCTTGCATCATCACCCATATAATACTTCAAATGGACTCATCCTTAAGGAAGCATGATAAATTTTATTGTATGAAAATTCCACAAAGCGAAGGCATTATTCCCATTTGGTAGGTTGATGCATGACATACATTTTTAATAGGTCCTCTATTACTTAATTCCCTCTCTCTTTTTTCCCATAAGTTTTTCAATAATAGGTAGTGTTTAATTGCACCTAGGTACCCAATAATGTAGACAAATCATTCCAAAAGGCGGAAGTGAAATTTACATCTCGATTAGATATTATTATTTTAGGTATGTCGTGTCAGATCTGCTAAATATATTAATAGTTTTGATTGCCTTATAAGTAGATTTCATTGGAATGAAATGTGAAGTTTTTCTTAACTCATCAACCACAACCATTATTGAATCATTTTGTCTTTTTTTGGGAAGGATGTTAATCAATTCTATAGTTATAATCTATTATTTCCACTCAAAGATGGGTAAAGGGTGAAATAAACCTGTTGGATGTTGGCATTCTACTTTCACCTTTTGGAACTCTAGACACTTGGTAAATTATTCAACTATTTCCTTCTGCATATTGGGAAAAAAAATATTTTCTTACCACTGTTATTGATTTCTAGTACCAAGGATGTGCATCATAAATTATTTTATGATATTCATCCAAAATTAGTTATTCGATAGATTGTTGATCTAGTACATTTATTTAATCTTTATAAATCAAAAAGCCATTATTATTACATCCATATCCATATGCCTCTACGAACTATTTTCCTACTTAATTTTCTATAGTAAAAATTGGTACCTTTGATCTTTCGAGGCAACATCTTAAATCTAATTTAAAAATTCAATTTTTATTTGGTTGATTGAAATCTCATAAATAAAGTTCGCCTTGCTAGTTAAGGAATCTTATACTTCATTTTCATTTCCTTTCAAATGTTTAATGTCAAATAAAAACTCACATAGGAAAGTGGTCCATCGAGCTCCCTGGGAATTAAGTGTGGGATTATTAAAGAAATTTTCCAAGCTACTATGGTCATTCATTAGGATGAACTTCTTCCCTAATATAGAGTGTCATCATACCTTTAGGGTGAAAACCACTATTATTAGCCCTAGATCATAAGCAGAGTACCTTTTCTCGTGCTCCTTTAGTTTCTAAGACTCATAGGTTATTACCTATCCTTCTTGCATCAAAAATTCCCCTACACCCTCTTGACTAACATCTTTACAAACTAAAAACTATTTTTCAGGGTCAACAATTCTTAAAATAGGGGATGAAGTCAACAGATACTTCAACTAATCAAAAATTTATTGGCAACATCTGGGTGAAATTGAATGATTTCCATTTCTTTTGCAGTGAGGTAATGGGGTAGGCTAATTTCAAAAATCCAGCTATGAAGCAATGATAGTAACCTGCTAAAATCATAAATGATATAATGTCTATAACATTGTTGGGAAGGGGTGATTCCACAATTGTTCTTATCTTTTTAGGGTCCATGTATATCCCTACTTGGGTGATGGCATGCCCCAAGTATTGTATTTGGTACTTATACAACTCATACTTGCATTTCACATAAAATTTATGGTACTGGAGAATTTGCAGTACTATTTGGAGGTGTTTTCTGTGTTCCTCCAATACCTTTGAGTAAACTAGTATGTCATCGATAAAGATTAGCACAAAATTTTCCAAGTATGGGTGTAATATGTTGTTTATTAAAGACATAAATGTGGTTGGGGGATTAGTAAGCCAAAAAGGCAAGATGACAAATCTGTAGTGCCCATAATGTGTCCTAAATGTAGTCTTACAAACATTTTCTTCTTTAATTTGTATTTGATGGTGTCCTGAGTGCAAATCAAACTTTGAAAATATAATTGTGCCCTAAACTTGATTGAACAAATTGTTGATTCAGGTCAGTAGATACTTTTTTTATTGTTAATATATATTTTTATAGATAATCAATACATAATCTCAAATTTCCATATTTCATTTTGACATAAAGTATAGGGGCTCTGCATGGTGATACATGGGGGCAAATATACATTTTGTCCAATAGTCGTTGCAACTGCATTTTTAGCTTAGTTAATTCTAGTATTCCCATGTAATATGGTGCTTTAGATAGTGGTCTTTCTCCTAGATCTTGTTTGATCATAAAATTGATATCTCATTTAGGGGGTAGTCCCAGAATCTCCTCAGGAAGTACGTATATGAATTCTTGAGCAATAGGCCTATTTTTTAGTGTTGTTGACTTTTCTTTAGAATTGTAATATCAGAGCCTTTTCTAATGCATGTCTTCAGTTGTCATGTTGAAATATACCTTACTACTTCAAGTCTTACTATTCCTTGGATATGTTGTCTAATACCTCCTTCCGTGACGTAACCAATAATAGTTATCCTTATAGTTTATTATGGACCAATGCTCATCCAGCCAATCCATACCTATTAAGATGTCACAAGAACCTAAAGGTAGAATATTTAGATTAACCTTAGTTTATTGTCTTGCCAATTCCATTAAGCATGTCATAACTCTTACCTTTACTTTTCTCTTAGCTCCACTGTCCAATTGAGCTATCCATGGGTGTCTAAATTTAGTCACCTATAATTAACATAATTCTACTAATTTTTGGCTAATATAGCTTAGACTTGACCCAGGGTCTATCAAAACTAAAATAGAATGATTACATATCTTACCTTCTAATTCAACCATTGTATATAGATACTCAATTTGTCGGTCCTCCAGAGCATCATTTATTATATGCATACATCTAGCCACATATTCCACTATAAATGCCTCTTAAATGTTTGCTACCTTCTCTATCTTTTCGCGGTACAAACAGTCTCTGAGATAGTGTAATTCTCTATAGCCCCAACACTATATCAATGATTTTATACTTTACTAACTTCAAATTTTCCTATTGCTTCAGGACGGTTGGAGGCATTCTGGGAATTTTGATTACCCCTCCCAGTAATTTTTCTCTACTTTCCTCTGCTAACACTTTTATATCAAAGATTATTTTTATCATTCAGGGGGTACTTCTACCCTTCTTCCTTGTCAATGATTTATTATTTTCTCTTTCTTCTTTTTATTGTTGATAGAAAATGTATTCTTTGAGGATAACTTCATCCATAGTCTTGGGATTACTAAACTCTAAACGCTCTTTCATGATTGATAGACTTCTTATAAATCAGTATACCTTAGTGTTGTCACTGTGACAAACAGCCTCCAAAATTTTTCATACACTTGAATTTTGGAGCCTACCGTGGATCTTGAGATCAAATTTTTTTTAGTTACTTCTAGCTCTGATTATTCTTTGAGCTCCCTTCTTGGATTGGAAGTGTCAAATCACTTACTCAAAAATTTTGATTATGTAACAAGTGCATGAGTACTTTATTTTACACAAGATTGAATAAGCATAGCATGGACCTTCAAAACTGTGTCTATGTGATGTCCAATCCATGTTGACAACTAGTGCACACTAACATAGATAGTTCCTCACTTCTAGTTGTGTGTGTACTTCTATTTCTATGATTTTTGAAAACCATCGCTTCACGTACTTTTGTTTTTGCTAGTGTCGTTTTCATGTTAACTTCACCCTGGCATGTGTTGTTTTCACCATTGTTTGCATATCGCAAGTGTCATCGCACTTTTATTTTCATATAGAAAGTGTTGCCTTTTGGCATAGGAATTGTCGCTTATCGTGTGAAGTGGAGTTTTGGCTTACTTCAAGGGGAAATATTTGTGATAATGATTTTTTCTTATCAGTAAACATGTTCCGCACTAATTTCTAAAGTTTCACGTACCATTGCACAAGTGTCATCATTTTCGTCACAAAGTGTACCTTTAGTGTCGAACTTGGAATGGGTTGTCGCAATGTTATTGCATTTATGAAAGTATGTTGTTCATGTGTTCTAAGTGTTTCATGTTGTGTTGTAAACTGAACTAAGTCTGTAATCATGTTCAATTCTTTCTTTTATTCAACTTCCTCTCATTGATCCAACACTTAGTCAAAATTGGAAAAACTCTTGATTGGGCCACTTAGCCTCATCCAGCACTCCTAAACTACACATTGTGTAGTCTTAGTCCTCATGCAACAACCTTGTCTCCTAGAACTATGTAATGTATAGCCTCTGCCTCCCAGAACTATGTATTTCATAACCTTAGTGCTCAATCCTAGTCCCTGAGTCTCAGAACTGTGTAATCATTCTCTCTAGCCAAGAAAACACTATGCATTGTGAATTCTTTGTCCTCAAGCCTCAGTCTTAAGCTCTTGAACTGCACAATAGTGCAATAACCTGGTCTCCTGTCCTTCCAATACTACACATTTAGCAATTTCACTGCTTAATCTTGGGCCTTGGCCTCCAAAACTATGCAATCATGCTCTCTATCTAGGCTTGAACTACGATTTGGATGGTCTCAGACCTCAAGCCTAGCCCTTGAGATCCTGATCTGTGCAACTCCTCAGTCACATGGCCCCCTTTTCCTTCTAGAATTATGCAGTTATCTAAAATAGTGAAAAACAACTCGACCTAGCTCATTGACTCCCGAAACCGCACAATCTTCTTGCCAAGTCCATCCTGAACTACACATGGTGTAGTCTCAAGGCTCAAGATTCACCCCTAACATCTTGAGCTATGTAATTGTGCAGTCACTAAGCCTCTCCCTCAGCCTGTCACCCGGTTCTAGCTATGTCAGTGAATCATAATGCAACATCTGAGACTAGGGGTTTGTTAGACTGTTGCCATCTTCTCATTAGAAGATTTAAGATGTAGGTACTCTATCATGATATGGAAAGATGATGGAGAAGGAGATGGAGAAAGAGGACATGCTAGAAGACACCTAAGGAGGTAAGGAAATAAAATGATAATCAGGAAAGGAGACAAAGAAACACTAGACTATAACAGAAGATGGAATATCAAGACCACATTGAAGACTCCCTATCTTCAAGTCATAAGAAGGAGGAAGAAGAAGAAAATGCACCATATTTTCAGCGAGACACAAATAAAGAAACAAAAGAAAATGACTTTTCATTTCCATGTCATAATGCATTCCATGTCATCAATGTCATGTCATGTCGTGTCATCTACAATCATGTGCCACATCATTCGCGATCATGTATTTCTATATTGGAAAACATAATGTGAAGTGGAAGTCCAAGAGTCATCTATGTAATGTGAAGAGTCATGTAGGAAGTCAAAAAGTCATGAGAATTTAGACAGACATGAGGTTATTCCAAGAGGCATAAGATAGGTGAAGGATCACCCCATCCGTTATATATACACCCTCATAGGACATGAAAATAACTTTTCACCTTCGCTTCTCCCATAAGGCATCAGGGAGACAGAGTTAGTACTTTTCGAGAGGAAGTCATTGCTCTAATTCTCCACTATTGGAGCTAGTGATTCTCATTGTATTAATGTATCTTGGAGCTTTTACTTAATACTTGAAGCCTAATGGCCAACTTTTCATGCATGGATTGTGAATATTTGTAAGAATGTTATGTGAATATTTATGATTCATGTTTCCTTTCACTTGTACTAAGTTAGTTGAACTATTTCAGTTATTTTGGTGCTTATATAATTAAATATGTTTTGTAATGGTTGTAACAATCATCGCATCTTTGTGGACTATTATTCTTGGTGTTAGGTGGTTATCTTTTCACTTGTGTGTGCCTCTACTAGGGTGGTACTATTACCTCTCCCTTAGAGGCTCACATTTCCTCCCTCCACAGTAGAAGAACCTGGATACACCTACAACTAAACATTCACCAAACACACTTACTTGATTTTCTGAAAGGCGCATATATGCTTCTCTCTCTTGTTGATAGTTAAAGCTAAGGAAAATCTATAAGGAAATATGGCAATCGGGATGATACTCCGAATGGGGCTCCTATTCTAAATGGTGTTAGGTCTATTTGGGACTTAAAATCAAGGATACCCCCTTAGTTGACGTATTTCCAGCACCATCAACAAAATGGTGCTAGAAGGAGGGCTAGACGATAACTTGTGCTCATTGAGTCTATTGTTAATCTCTTATCGTAAATGGGTCATCCTCAAATCATAATCCTAGGGTGTTTTACCAACCTATCCCCTAGTAAAAGTTTAATCCCCGATGAGCCTCTTTATCACTTGTTCCAATTAAAGTTTGATGGTGAGGATGGAACATCCATAGTTGAGCATATTTCTTATTTTCTTAAATTTTGTGAATCTTACGAAATCAATGATGAATATATTGCTTGTGTGGCTTTATTCCTTACCCTTGATGGTCATGTTAATCAATGGTGTCATACTTTACCATCTGCTTCCATCCATTATTTCCACCATTTCCTCTAGGAGCTTTATCAAGCCTTCAATAGGTATGATTATCAGTTCTTAAAAGAATCAATCAGCGAAAAATGAAGCCTAATGAATCAATTAAGAATTTATTTTTATCGATTCCTTCACCTTTATTATGAATTTATTGAAGAAGATACAGATTAGGATTTCTTTAAGCACAAGTTTGAACGTAGAATATGAACCTCCTAATGTGTCTACTTCGAAAACTCCTATAGCCCATGAGACACCCCTAATTTCAGAGGAGGAACTCATTACTCCTTTTTTTCCTTGTCCTCCTTCTTTTCTTGTTCCAATGAGGGTACCTCCCCACAATGATCATAATGTTGGGTTGTGTCATTTCTTCCATTACTAGCCCACGTAGTTAATCGGGGGTTATGGGCGAGGGAGGTCAAAGGGGGTTTGAGGTGTACCCGTAACCCCACTTTATGGGGTTCAGGGCAGCGCCCAGGAAAATTTTGGTTTTGGACCCTATGTTAGGTTGGGCAGACCCACCTATGGTTTTGTGCATGATTTTCACATATGTTTTTTGGACACGATGGTTTTCAGTCCATGGTATTGGATGCAATGGTTTTTCGGTCCATGGTATTGGATGCTTCAGCATGTATAAATATGTATTATAACATTGAAAGGAATACAATGAAAAATCAAGCTGGTAGTCCCGGTTTTGGGATCCAGGGGAAAATCTTTGTGTATATGTGTTTTATGTGTTATGCTCTCACATTGTTTATTTACTATGTTTTAGAATTTGTATGTAGGTAATTTCTGTATGGGGTTAAAACCTATAAATAAAGTTGGTAAATAAATTAATAAAATTCCTAATCCACCTCTTCATCATCCTTCGAATTTTCATGATTTAGATGTAGTGGAATAAATCTCAGAATGCCCTACAGAGATTAGGGTGAAGGTTAATCCTCTCATTCCTCAAGATGATATTAGCACTCTAAACAACAATATTGAATCTGGTTCCATTGAAAGTGTTACTTCTTTAAGGGAAACCAATCATCCTCTATCATATACATGTTATGATTCTGTGTATCATGATTTTCTTGATCAATCTGCTCCACCAACTAGCTCTTCATTCTCTCTTGATTTTCGATATATTTTTTCAAATTGCAATTAGATACAATGCAATCACATTGCACTTGTAGAGGAGGAGGAAAGTGAAGAGACTCTTGATCTCTATTCCATTTCTCAAAGTTCCCCATGTCAAGATGATGCACTTACATTCTTGGATGATTTTCAATATGCTATTCTTGATAGTGAATCAAATGAAATCAATTCTTCCAATCAATCTATAACTTTGGGCAACAATCATTTCGATGATGATGACAATTTTGATGTGTGAGATGATGACTACCCGGGTTTATCATCTGATCTTTCAGTTTCTCACGAAGATTTTAATTTAGATCTTGAATTTGATTTGGTCAAGGAAGATTCTCTTATCAATATTGCCTCTTCATCTAACTATCCTTTATGCTCTAGTGTTTATGATGCATCTACTTGCAGCGAAGATAATCCATTATTTGCAAGTTATTCATCTGACAATTTAACTTCTCAATTGACACAAGGTGGTAAAATTATCCATGATGAAAATGAAAACAATCAAATCATTGAGTACTCTTTCCATCCCTCTTCATCTCTTTCCTTGCATGAAGGCAACTCTTCAAATCATCTTTCTCATGAAATTTCTCTAGTTCATATATCTCCATATTTGTGATTAGAAGAATCTTTCAACTTGAGTAATATGGTTTCTAAAGTTGAGAAATCTGGTTAAATTAGTGATAGACATATATGCCATCCATTGAGCAGTGTTCTTATTGAAACTCGTGATAACATATATCCTCCACCGTTCACAATCTGGTTCAACCTTTGAAAATTGATTTTCCAATATTTAAAGGTTTTGGGACTTGTTAGAAATTCGAGACACTTCAACTTTCATTAGTGGTTATGTCAGGATCTCGTGAATCTGGTAAGCCCCTCGAACTAAGTCAGATCTAGTTTCTCTCACACAATCCTTATATTTGCATGGTTTCACTTGAGGTAAATTTGTTTTTGAAATATGTTGGGTATTTTAGATGTAATTTTTCAAATTTTCAAGATTTCACTTCTGATCAGATTCTAGAATCTTCTTCATTTGATTCATCTTCATGAAAATATCTTGCATCAAACTCAGGTTTTAAATGTGTATCTCTCTTAAATTCATGAAACTGTGAAGTTGATCACCTCAAGTATCATCTTTGGCCGAAGGAATCATATCTATCAAATTTATTTCATGATAAGTGACTCCTAGTTTTCCTTCTGAATATCATATCATGAATATTTTTCTTCATATAACTCAAAATCCTCTTGTGTGCGAATGAATGCATGAGTTATTGTGTCAATAAAATTCTTCCTCGTTCACTATACTCTGACCAATCTCATGTGTTTGTTGTACTGGCATTACTTTTCACTTATTTCAATGATTACAATGCCAATACACTGTGTCATTTGTCATGTGAAGAATATTATTATATTATTCAAATCATTTGTGAATATGCTCAAACTATTTTATCTTTTTTATTTTCTAACCGAGAGTCTTATGCCAAAAATGGTCCATCTCATCATGATATTAGTTGTCATTCGTTTCACCACTTTTGAACCAATATATTCAATGACAGATGTTTTACATCCTTTGATATTCATGGTTCAACATACCACCATCTAGATACTTCTTAAACTGTCAAGCCACTTCAGTCATTGTTGATGGTTATGTTAGGTCCTCACTATCTTGGCATGTTTATTGAATATGATCATATATATTTTCCCTCACGAGATTCTTATCCTCATTTCGCACATTTACTTGAAGATTCATTATTTCAAAGTTTTTATGGAATCTAAGAGGATTGTTTCAAATTTCATAATCCAATCATTGAATGGTAGGAGAAATTTTTCTTAGAAATCTTCATAAAAAATAATAGGTTTCATAATTTTCTTATGCTTTCTAAGAAGGATGACACAAAATAAGGTTCATTCACAAGAATTCTTCAAGGTTTGTCTAATTATGGTTTCCGTTGAAAAGATAAGTATGTGAAATAGATAAAAGTATTGGTTGTGACACATGTTTATACCCATAGGAAAGACCTTCCTTTTGTTGTCCAAGTTCTTTCTGCTCTTATCTTTTCTCTTACACATTAATTATATCAGTTTTAATCAACCATATCTTTGTGATTGCAGGTTAGGAACAATTATAGTGGCTTCACTGGAAATTTCATTATATGTGACCCCGACCTTATAGATGCTTAGGTTAGGAGTAGGCCTAGTTGCATTCTAGTGTCCCCTCTCTTCTACTCATTCTGCACTTGTTCTCTTTAGTATTTCTCATATTTTCTTACTTTTTTTTGTATCATGTTTTTGGTTGGCCCCCTTTTTTTCTTTGGTTTTGCTTCTTGTGGTTTCGTGTCTTTTCCTTTGTGTTCTACTAATAATACTTTGCATGAATGGTGTACTGTTTTGGCCCCAAAGACAATGTGTAAAAGTAGAGAAGGATTTTATGACACTACAACATTTGGATAAATCTCCATCCTTCTTCCTTGTCTTGTTTACACCTTTTGGTTGATGATGTTCTGAAGGAAACTATGATCCTTGTGTTAGGAAAATATGGTCCTCCATGTTTATTCTAGAAACCTAATACCTACACTTGGTTCTTTATGTTTTGGTGTTCTCAGGATGATCCATTCAAGTAGAGGAGGAAAAGGGGAAAATCTAAGCGAGTAAACCAATACCATAGGTCTTATATATGCTTCTCTAAAGGGACAACCTCTCCTTCTCTCAATAAGTTAGGATCCCTCTTCCGCCCATGAAATAAATAAGTGTCGATTCACAATCCTATATAAAATAAATAAGTAAAGGTGAAATAAGAGAAAGGATTCTTGTGTAGAGAGGTAACGCAAGAAAATCCACGAGGGTACTCTATAGGGTCATTGGCATCAGATAAATGTTTGTGTTATTGTGGTGACTATGTCGTGGTACTATCCAAGACTGCTGGTAGTGAAGGAACACGAGAGATGAAAAACCATACTCTAAAAATATAAAGCTCGTGTGCATCATTACCTTATCCTGATTCGAAACATTGTGTGATCAATGATATTATGTTTGTGTTTAACATATTAAAGGTATGAAGGGAACTATGTTTATGCATGGGGTAAGTGGGGAACCATGGTAATCTGAGCAATGAATCAATACTCCCAGAAGAACTACATCGTGTATGAGAGAAATTTCCAAGGCAGAGAAGTTTTATTTTTACCAGTGTGTCGCAAAGTGTTTTCACTGCGACAAACACCCTCCAAAATTTTTCCAACGCTTGAATTTTTGAGCCTACCGTGGCTCTTGCAATCAATTTTTCTATAGTTGCTTCTAGCTCTCATTATTCTTTGAGCTCCCTTCTTGCATTGGAATTGTCGAAGTCACTTGATCACACATGTTTAGTCTATACAAGTGCATGGGTTCATTCTTTTATGCAATATTTAACAAGCATATCAAGGTCCATCAAGATTGTGTCTCTGCGATTTCCAATCCCTATCGATAGTCAATGCGCACTAACATTGTCATTTCTGACTTCTAGTTGCATTTGTACTTCTATTTCGATGATTTTTGCAAGTTGTCACTGCGTGCACTTTTGTTTTCGAGAGTGGAATTTTAATGTTATATTCACCCTTGCATGTGTTATTTTCACCATCATTTGCATATCATAAATGTCGTTTGCACTTTTATTTTCATATAGAAAGTGTCGTCTTTTGGTGTAGAAATTGTCGCTTATCGTGTAAAGTGGAGTTTGTGTTTATTTAAAGGGGAAATATTTGTGATAATGAGATGTTCTTATCATGTATACGTGTTCCGCATGCATTTCCAAAGTTTCACACATTATCGCACAAGTGTCGTCATTGTCATTGCAAATTGTATCTTTAGTGCAGCACTTGGAATGGGTTGTCGCAATGTTATTTCATTGAGGAAAGTATGGTGTTCATGTGTTTTGAGTGTTCCATGTGGTTTCGTCAAGTTAACTAAGTGTGTGATCATGCTCAAGTCTTTCTTTTATTCAAATTCCTCTTAATGATCCAACACTTAGTCAAAATTGGAAAAACTCTTGACCTGACCACTCAGCCCCATCCAGCCTTCCTGAACTGTGCATTGCACAGTCTCAATCCTCAAGAAAGAGCCTTGTATCTTGGAACTATGTAATTTGAAATCCATTCCTCCCAGAACAATGCATTTCACAACCTTAATGCTCAAGCACAACCCGTGAGTCCTAGAAATGTGCAATCTTTCTCTCCAACTAAGCTATCACTACGCATTGTGCCGCCTTAGTCCTCAGGCCTCAATATTGATCTCTTGAACTATGAAATTATGCAATCATTTGGCCTCATATCCTTCCAGTACTGTGCATTTCACAATTTCAATGTTGAATCCCACGCCTTGGCCTTCAAAACTATGCAATCATTCCCTCCAACAAGGCATGAGTTGTGCATTGCATGGTCTCTGACCTCAAGCCTAGCCCTTGAGATCCTGAGATGCAAAAATGCACCATCACCTACCCTGTCTACCTTCCAAAACTCCAGATTTGGATGAAAGAGTGAAAAACCCCTCATCGTGGCTCACTAACTCCAAAAAATGGACAAACTTCTTGCCCAATCCAGCTTGAATTACACATTGCACAGTCTCAAGGCTCAAGCTTCACCTGTGACTTCCCGAGTTGCACAATTGTGTATTCACTAAGCCTCTCCCTCAACCTGTCACCTAGTTTAGGCTTAGTTAGTGGATCGTGAGATAGCATCTGAGACTAGGGGTTTATCGAACTAATGTCGTCTTGTCATGAGTGGATTGCAGATGAAGGTACTCTATCATTCTATCACAAGATGATGAAGAAGGAGATGGAGAAGGAGGACATGCTAGAAGACACCTATGGAGTCGAGGAGATAATATGATAATTAGGAAAGAAGAAAAAGGAACAATGGACTATAGCAAAAGATGGAAAATCAAGACCACATTAAAGACTCCTTATCTTCAAGTCATAAGGAGAAGGAAGAAGAAGAACATGCACCATCTTTTCAACACTTGACTTGACATTTCCATTTCATCATGCAGTCCATGTCATTAGTGTCATTTCCTGGCATGCCATGCACCATCATCTGCCACATCATTCATGATCATGTAACTCTATATTGGAAAATGTATTGTTAAGTGGAAGTCCAAGCATCATCTATGTAACGTGAAGAGTCATGTAGGTATTTGGAAAGTCATGAGAAGTCAAACAATCATGAGGATAGTCCAAGAGTCATAAGGGAGGTGAAGTATCACCCCATTCGTTATATATACACCCTCAATGTACATTCAAAGTAATTTTCACCTTGGCTTCTCCCATTAGGCATCATAGAGAGAACCTTAGTAATTTTGGGAAGCAAGACGTGGCTCCAATTCTTCACTATTAGATCTAGTGATGCTTGTTGTATTCATGTATCTTGGGACTTTTACTTCATAATTTAAGCCTAATAACCGACAAATTTTCATGCATATATTGTGAATATTTGTAATATTATTCTATGAATATTTATGATTCGTGTTTTCTTTCACCTCTACTAAAGTAGTTGAACTATTTATGTTATTTTAGTGCTTATGTAATTGAAGATGTGTTGTAATGGTTGTAATAATCATCGCATCTATGTAGACTATTCTTCTTCATGTCAGGCAATTATCTTTTTTCTTGTGTGTGCCATTACTAGGGTGGTACTATTACCTCTCTCTTAGAGGCTCACCTTTCCTCCATTTTCAATAGAAGAACCTCGATACACATGCAACCAAACATTCGCCAATCACATGTACTTTCTTTCAAAAAGGCACATATACGCTTGTCTCTCTTGCCGACAGTTAAATACATGGAAAATTTATAAGAAAATATGGCAACCGATCTAATACTCTATATGGGGCTCCTATTCCAAATGGTGTGAGGTCTAATTCAGACTTCACATCGAGGAGACCTTCTTGGTTGATGGATATCCACTACCGTGAACACTTAGATTTTTATTCCTTTCATACATGATACATATCTTAGTAAGGAGGTAAATTTTGCAACATATTCATCCATCATCAAGTGACCTAATTAGAGGTCATGAAACTCTTTATCCTTTACATTGTAATATCGTTCAATAAGATACTAATTTCTAGAATGTTGTTGAAATTTTCCCAAGATATTTCTTATTCATTGACCCCAGGAAAACCTTTGACCTCTTCCCATCATAAATTTTTCTTCCCCTAAAGCTAGTAGTTTGCTAAACAAGCCTTCAAATTATTGTCATACTCATATATTTAGAAATACTACCCCTGCCTCAGCTCCTTCCTCTAAGTCTCCATCAAATGTTGCAGGTTTTATCTTCTTGAACTCCCCTTGTAGCTCTATTTTCTGTCTTTAGACATATTTAAATGATTTTCCTTCAAATACATTCTTAGATTCTTCTATTTTTGTTCTGTTATCATCTCCAGGTCCTCATGTAGAAATTTTATTCAATAAAACTATCATCCCTTCGCTTGTGTGATTTAGATCTATTTTCCATTATCTAAGGTTAGGGGTGATGATTTTTTATTTTTCCTATCTACTAAACTCTTAATAATTCTATCTTGATCTCTCATCAATTGTTCATTGTCATCCCTTAAGTTGGTTACTTATGCCCCTAATTTATGCATTGTTTCAAATAACATGGTAGATATAGACTACAATTCTTTACCTAGATACACCCACATTTTAGAATTTGATTCATGTAAAGGTTCAAAACATGGTCATGTAGGTGGGGTGGTCGTATTAAAAATATTCTTTTCTTTGAAAAACAAAATAGTTGGTTTTTAATTTCCCTTAGACAAGCAAGAGTGTTGAACGCTTCATCTTTGACACCACCTGTAACATCCCTCTAGATAAAAAATAAAAGCCCTGTAAAAAAAATTACTTTCAAGGACTGGAAGTAATTTAGATAAGTTATTTTTTTCTTTTACTTTATTAATCAAAGATTTATATAAAGAGAATATGGTTAATTAACTCACCTAGTTATCTTGACATTAGTGCATACTTGTCATGTTTCTTACCTTGATTAAAGTATTAGGAATATATATATAAAAATTTACCTATCAATCGTGAAATTTAACATTAATCCTTGCAACCTATAGACATATATTTATTAAAAATAATAATACCTTTTATCACGCATAGCTCTCAACATTTGTATTATTATTATAAACATGAGTTTATGGTATTGTTATTTTTGTATTATCTGATGGTTTATATTACGCCCATATGTTAACCTATGGTAATTTATTTCTTCCACATGGCTTGATCGCTATCTATCTATCAATTATCCATTGTACAATGATCAATGATAAGGATTGGATGTGGATATGGATGGTGGAGATGAGTGGGTGGACGTGCCCTCACTCTCACTAATGATTCTAGTGGAAAGGGCTTTGTCACTTGGTATTATGAAAGTCATTAGGGTTGCATTGTTTCTATATTTCTCCACGGCATATCTACCTTTTATTCTTGTATATCCTAGGTTGTCACTATTGGCATGGCTTTCCACCTTTGCTTAGCTTACCATCCACTATGTGCAAGTAACTTGGAACAACATTTCTAGCGTTTACAGGACTTAGGTTATATAAATTCAAAGTTATTAGTCCTATTTGTTTTCTATGGTACAAAATTAACCCTTCTTACTTCATTTCCAATCCAAATGATGAGGAATAATAGCAAGATGTGTCTCGGCCTTGACAGGGGTCTCAACTTCGATTTAGGGGTGCAAGGTTGTCTACTTGTTGTAATGCCCACTTTGTCAATTTGTAGGTAAAATATCTCGATCAAAAGGCTCAATCACAAATTTTCTTGTCATTTAATTAATGTCCCTCTTACTTTCCCTCTAATGGTGTTAGCTATTTTTTTCTTTCTATTTTTGTTTCATTTTCCTCCAAGTTGGTGCATACACCAACATGTTAGAATGAAATTTTTTAGAAGAAAAACCATAACCTTATGGTTTGCTCTCACGCCTTATAGTTTATACTATAACATGTCAATAGTTTATATTATCTTTTGTAGGAGCATATTGTGAAATTATGCATGTATCTACGCACACATGCCAGCATGGTCATGTGTTGTTTAGGTTGTCTAGTTATATTCTCCACTTTTCAATCATTGTGTGGCTTAGGGCTTAATTTTTGTGGCCTCTATTGTAATTCGAGCATAATAGTGAATTTTTTTCTCTCTTTTCGGTAATATAGAATGAAATGTAAATCATTTATTTTCTGATCATTGTGCTTACTATAAGTAAAGGAAAGAAAAAGGTGGACGTGTATATGTAATTTTATCAAACTCTCAAATGGTGTCTTTCATATATATATATATATATATATATATATATTCCAGTTATAATGTTTGTATCTTTACTATCTGGTCTGATACCAGTTTTCTATGTGTTTTAATTTGTTAGTTCCACATTCTTTGTTTTTTTCTTAAATACTTGGAACCTTTCCTACAATAAATATTTTAAATCTTTTGCATGTATAACTCTGTATGTTCTAAATATTTTTGGGAATTCTATCTCTACCTCATTTCAAAGAAAAAAATAATTTAATATAAACCCTTTTCAAAATAATCTTGAATATATAACTTCGTATGTTCTAAATGCTTTTCTTATAATTCCATTTTTGACTAATTTAACAAAAAAAAGAATTTAACATAAATTGTTGGAGTGTCTTCTTTTTGAAGGGATACAAAAAGAAACCACATTAGACTGTGGATGACAAACAATCTTAACAATAAAAATGGTTGTAAAACAGTGTGGATCTGCAACAAATGATAGAAACAAATGCTACCAAAGTATGATCTATGCAACAGAAATAGTTAAACAATAAAATGGAACAAAAAAATAAGCATAAATAACTCCAATAATCAAATGGAAACCAGATATATAAAGAATATATTTTATTAATTGACACCTGTGAAGGGAACAAATAATGTTACCATTCCCCCTCTATGGGATGGGTTCTTGGCTATCCTCAATGTCTTCCACTCTATAGAGTCTCTCTCATCTGCAATGTGTAAACCCAGCAAACAAAATGTTTGAGCTCAATGGGAACTCAAATAAAAAAGGCAAATGGTGAGTGACAGTGATTATAATCAAATTTATGACAATGAGTGCAATAATGGAAAGGATCCAAAGTGAAGAATGGATGGAAAACCCTTCAATTTGTAACAAAATATTAGGTTATTCTCGAATAACGGAAAATAATAAAAATATTATAAACCATTTGGAATATTTTATTATATTTGGTTGGAGGGAAAAAGTATTTAAATTGGTTAAAACACTTTTAGTTAGAAATAATAAATAAATAAATTATTTGTTTATCTTCTCAAGGAATGTGGTCAAGGAATAATAAATAAATAATGATTTTTTTAAGTATTCCTAGAGGATTTAGTCAAACTTGACAAGGAATAATAACTAATTAATTGTTCATATATATATATATATATATATATATATATATAGATATATATATATATATATATATGATTTACCTAATTAGTTCTCATGACTCGGTCAAATATGACAAGGAATATTTGTCAAACAATGGTTTAATTAATTATTCCTAGAAGATAATTAAATAAATAATGATTTATTTAATTATTCTTCATGGGTTTAACCATAAATAACTTAACAAATGTGGTATATTAAGTAATTTCTTATAGTGAAAGCAATTTTACTATGGTAAAATTGGCCCTACATGATGTACTTCGATCCATCTAGTAAGTTATGGCTAGATGATCATTTTTTTGGTGAAAACAGACTGTCCCCCAATGTATGAGTGTTAGGAGAAAAACATATGACCAAAAGACGTTGTAAAGACACAATCACTAGACACCGAAGGGGGGAGACAGAGAGAGAGACGAATGGAGATGAATCAAAAGAGGATAGTGACTAAATGGGTGAGACCAACTAACTAATTTAAGTCTCCTTTTATGATGTGGTACATGATCTCAGTGAGGCAGGGGAGGCATACCTATACCCACCAAGATAACTTAGTATAAAGAATAATGATGAATAAAGAAAAATGAAGCGAGTGCTAAAGTACATGCTGAATGGTACATGACCTGTTGGCATAAATGAACTAGAAAATAATACAATGTATCCCATACAGATAATGCACCTGGAAAAACATAAGCCAGGACTAAATACAATATCATCTAAGTACATGAGACATAATGGCCCTTCCCTAAAGAAATGGGTGGGAGGGGGGGTATAACAACCAAGCAAGCCTTGATGAATAGGAAAGGCCTCTACAAAATTGAATGGATCATTTGAAGGAGACTTACATGCTATGAGCGCTGCAAGTGGCACGAACTGAACCCATAAAATCTGTGGAATGGCATCTAAGGTTGTAGCATAATATGAAGTCATCTGGGTGTGTGGAGGGCTACCCGAAGGGCCACCCCATCATGAGGTCTGAAACATATCACACACACCCAGGAATCACTGGTACAATCTGTTGCATCAATGAACCATCAAGTGTATGAATCACGAGCATGAAACAATCAATTCAGAGGGAAATAACGATTCCCTTTTCTTGATCCAAGGCACCGAACAAGAGTGGAAGCTAGAACCAAGATTCACAACCCTCTAGGCCTTTTTTCTGGAATAGATGTGTTGATGTCGATAGAATAGGGCCCGCAATAGGTGAGCCAATGAGGATCCTCAACTAAGGCATGAGGGAAAATAGTATTTTGACTGATGGACTAACACCAGGGAAAATGGGGAAAATGGGGCTGAGGGACAAACATGCGACTTCCCTTGTCAGAGCATAAAGTGCGTGGTTGACCTGGAAGCGACTGACTCGACTCTGGAGGGGATGGTGGACAGTATGGCTGAAGACCAAAATGGGAAACACGGGATGAATGGTATGCATAAATGGATGGAATAATGTGACATGGTACAATGGGATGTGAAACAGAGTCTATGGATGAAAAGGTGACTCATCATGATGCTGCCACACAAAATAGGCCTGATGGGTACCATGTAATGTTGAGTAAATGATGGTTTCTCATGACGAAAACTAAAACGTGATCAGATTATGAGCACCAAGGGAAGGTGATCCACAAAGTAGAAGTGATGCATATGAAGAAATTCGATTTTTTGAGAGGAGACAAAGTGACCCTTCTTGGAAAAATGGCTTCTAGGTGAAGTGTCAAATCATAAAAAATGAAGAGAGACCAATTATGTTACTCGATGAGGGATTTCCAATGGTGCTAACAGTTCATAAAATTGAGCTACAGTTTGGTCACAATGGATGACAGAAGAACTATGGGTTTTTCTAGAAAAGCATTTTTTCCCTCCAATTTAATTCATTTGCTAAGTGAGTTGTGGTGACTTTGGAGAGAAGGAGAAGGCCCTAAATCTTGTGGTGATCATAGTAGACAAACTGAATGTTGGAATCAGTATCTGCGACTTTCAGGTAGGTGGCCTTACTTATCTCTTCAATTTTAGTGGTTTAATTGTTGATTTTAGTGTCTTACATCTTCCGGGTAGACCCCTGCTACTCCTCACAGCCATCTCGCTCTTTTTTGGGCCTAAAGTGCAATCTGGCTCATAGAAATTGGTCAAAAACCTACGAGCTCACCCTTTTTTGGTTGAAAACTACGAGCTGGACCTAAGAGGGAGGGTGATTTACTGGCCTAGTGGGGGTTGGAGGTTGAACAATCAAGACCAGTGTTTTCATCTCTGAACTGACAATACATGTGGTGTTTCACAAGTATGGTAGAGTTGAAAATCAGCTGGAACAAATGATATTTGGATGCCCTTCAATCTGATATTCATTGGAATCAGGTGGTTTGAGGGGCGCTAGCTCACTACGGGGTTCTCAAGCTATTAGAGAACCCATTGATGAGGGCAGGTGAGCCCTTGTTGTCGAGGATTGTGAGCTATTGGGATCCCAACCAGGAGGTCTTTATGGTGCAAGGGCACAGGATCAAGTTCACTTTCCAAGACATTTATTTCTTGACCGAACTCCCCCCTGGGGGTGGTGGGGGATATACATTCGATGTTGCCTCATGGGAGGAACATCTCAGAGTTCGTGGATCACCATTTTCCATGGGGTGTTCGTGTTAAGGGCATGACCATCCCGATTAGTGATCTAGAGAGGCTAGAGACATGGGTTTCTGCCACAACAATGTTATGGATTTTGGGTAGCCAGGAGTTCCACCACATCACTGGTGGGCATATGATGCTTGTTGAGAGTGTATTGGCAGGGACCTACTATTGGTGGGCCCAAATTATGTTGTTGTTAGTGAAATGACACCTAAGTCTATGCAGGAGACAAGTGAACCATGATTGTGCATTCAGTACAGTGCTATGTGATTTCTTCTTTGAGAAGATACCCACCATCCGCCCTCATGTATAGATCTGGGATGGGGGCCCACAAGAGCCCAAGATGCGCCATTGGTGGTAGCTACTCTGGAGACAGGGAGGGGGGGGGGGTCGGGCATGTGTTCCAACCTAAATTTTTCGCACATTGGGATCATATGCCCCTATACATAGATGATTATTACTATAATGGGATGAACTGCCAAGGTGATCTTGACCTACCACTTCCACCTGGACCAACATGGGGAACAGAAGGTAAGTGTTAAGTTGTTATTTTTATGGTGAATTTCATATTTTTATCACATGTATATGGTACTGAGTGGAAAATATGTGGTATGCAGATATAGCACTGGTGAAACTGATAGGATATGTAGGCTGACCTGCAATGCCTGGGCTGCAGATCAAGGAACATCATCATCATGCCAGGTTCTAGACAATCATGCTCTATTTTCTGACATACGTCGTAGATGTGATGTTCTCCTCCATGGAGTTTCTGAGCATGGGTGGCATGAGTTAGACGGTCAGTACGCGAATGAGTGTACAGGTCTTCCCCCAGAGTGGTGAGGGATCATGCGGCACATGGTGATGGTCAGTCAAGCAGTACGTGATCTACGAGAAGTTGGAGTAGAGCATTTTTCGTGGGATCCGCCAGATAGTGACTAGGGACGAGGACATGTGGGCCCCTTTATTTTGATTTTTGAGACATTTTATGGGCATGTCGGATGTATTTAGAGATATGGGCTCCAAACACTTATATGTTTTATGTGATACATAATGTGATTATGCATCCTTTTATATGACGATGATGGTTCGCCATGTGCTTTATTTATGGTTATCTTTTGTGGTATACATGTGATAAATGCCAATCTAGAATGTTATTGTCAATGGTATCTACATAGTTATTTTAGGCTCTAGGAACATGACTAAAAGTAATGGTTTCAAATTCATGTACCAACAACTTAACTCATTGATATTTTCTAAATAGGACTTGGTTATGCACATGATACACACCATTCAATTGCATTACAAGCATCAAGGAATCTAAGCAAACATGAAGATGAAGGATGCGATGAGCAAGGGCATTGACTAACAAACCTATCGCCACATCATATTCGGCCTGGTTATTGGTGGCAGATCCAATGCACATGTCGTTAGCATGAACTAACATATGCAAGGGGGTGAAAATGGCCGATGCTACTAAGGTTATATTCCCAGAGAAGCAACTCGCATCGTCGGCATAACCGATATACAGTGTGGATGATGGATCCACCTAAAAGGCGCAAAATACAACAAATGAGATGATTCAACCTACCTAAATGCATGTCAGAAATAAATACATGCAAATCAATGAGATATGATATGGGTACAATTTATTGAGGTAGAGTGCATTGCGAGGATTAGGAAGAAGTTGGCCTTTGAAATCCTCTAAGAGATATCCCCCCTTGCCTAAGTCATTACGAACGATGTAAGGTCTTAGCCATAATGATGAGTGAGACAACGACAAAGGATATAGTCAAAACCGCGATGCTAAAGGTCATCGTCGATGAGAAGATAGTCAATGGCCTAGTATCGAATACGTTGTCGATCATCACGAGTAAGATGGGGGGGGGAACTTTTGGGTTTGCAAATATTTAATGAAGTATGCACAATGGTGCATATCATCCCAAGGGTAATTAGGGGTAGTCATGGATTCCATGATGTCCTCATTAGAATGGAAGATGGGTGGATGGGAGGAAGATTGACTACATGATGCAGTGGCAGTACCTCATGCATCATCCTGAGAATGAAGGTTAACATAAGCATCATCTGAGGTGTTATATGATGAACTAGTATATGGAAGATCTACCGATGTTGAGACCCGGGTTTCCGACGAGGGAGGTTCGACAGAATCACGTGTGGGAACCTTAGAGAGGTTTTCCTATGAAGATCTCAAGGATGATGATAGGTAAAAGATATGGACCGTGGAGTCTGTCATCTCAACTTCAGGGGGAGGGATCACGATGGTGGGACCAGAGTCCCCTTGTTCTATTATAGGAGTGGGACCAGAACTCACAAGCAGAGGGCTAGATGACCCACTACGAGTTCCCTCGAACTCGTGAACTGCCTGAAGGTATTCATGAAACTTGTCGAGATGAGGACAATGATTGGTATAATGGTCGTAGTTATCACAAAAAGAACAAGGGTGATTCATGCACAATGATTTAAGTTTCTTTGTAGAGTCAAGTAAGGTAACATTGACCATCGGATGGCTAGACTTAGGAAACTTATCGTTGGTTACGGACTTGAGGCGAGGGAGCTCATGATAGTTGTTGGTGGCATTCCTAACAACTTCACACAAACCATAACAAGGTATCGACTTTGTAGGCTTAAAGGTAGTTGGTATTGTCTATGGAGCCTTGTCCTTAGGTTCCTTCTTCTTGGCTTTTCCACCCTATCTGGATCCTTTCGCAACAGGAGTGGGTTCCTGTTGAGGTTGCGGTGGAACTGGAGCAATGACAAGGGTTGTAGGTACTGGTTGAACCAGGGTCAAAGTATGATATGGTATGAGCTAACCAGACAGAATGCTCAGTGGAGGATCAATGTACCAAACTAGGATGCCCAAAGTCATTTTAGGGAGACTCAACGAAGCTATGATAGGGTCAGAAAATATTCCAAGAGAAGGAAACAAGAAAGTTATCTCTCCTACGAGATAATGTCCTAGTGGAACGGTTCCTAGATGGTTAAGACCTGGAGGAAGAGTACCTGATGAGAACAAAGGAGAGGCACCAACAAAAGGAGGAGGTCCTAGAGGGGTAGATCCTTATGGCTCAGCTGAAGTCACAATAGCAGGGTGTTGTCGAACTAACTATTGACCAGAGGTACCAAACTGCTTTTGAGCAGCCTGTGATGCTTGTAACATGTAAACACTCGACAATATAGGCTCAGATATGGGAGTGGGAGAACGAGGTTAACCACCCAACAAGGTGGAATCTTTGTAGACTTTAGGTGAAATACTGGTGAGAGGGAGGGCAGACTGCTTTTCGAACACTAATGAGATAATGGACTTAAGGGAGGTTAAGGATGATGGCTCATAGTACGTCAACTATGATAGGGACGATATTCCCTTCATGGGGGAGGCACACATTGCTTAAAATCATAGACGCGATGGCTAACATGGAATAAGTGTAACTATGACCCAATAGAATCTTGTAATCTAGAGAGGCATCAATAACCTCAATGTCTACAGAAATAGTTTTTCCCGCAATAGCTACTAGACAATTGCAATACATGTCGAGAAACTAGGATGGGTGACCGTCCCAAGCACGGAAAGTGATGGTGGATGGAGACAGTTCAAGTGACTTGAGTTGCTTCCAAACGGTAATAGACATCATGCGGGTGGATGCACCTTCATCAATAATGTGTCAGGAGATGATGGAATTACAAACTTGGACTACTATCTGGAAAGAAACAGATGATGGTAATGGAGGATGTTCTGACGCATCAATATGAAAGACAATCAAATGATCATCTGAAGTATCTACCTTGCCCAAAGTAGTTAGAAGAGCTTTCTTTTGAGATGGGCATGACTGGAGGACCTCTAGCATCGACATGGCGGCATTCCTAGTTTTACACGAATTGCAGAAGTAAATAGTTCCATTCACTGTAAACACCTATTTGAATAATTAAAATTGGCTTCTCTATGAATAACTATAATCAAGTAAATAAACTACTCCCAACCAATGAGATTGATTCTTTTGCAATCAAATATTTTCCCTATCCATTTTCACATCTCAAGAAGTTATCCTCATAGTAACCATGCGGGCCAAACATGGGATTTCTTATAAGACAACATCCTACTTTCCCTATGAAACTATCTTGTAGAGGAGAATTTGTACGACACATGAAAGTGGAAACAAAATTCAATAGTATATTAATTGATGTCAAATAACTATGTACATTATGTACATATAAATACATATAGAAATAATTGAATTAGTTTCTAAGTCTTCTTGGACTCCAATAACTACTAACCATAATACAAACTAATCCAATTGTTAACCCTAAGGATTATTTGTCTAACATTCCCCCCTTAATCCGAAGGGATGTGCCAAAGTCTAAGAAGGAGAGCTCAATATGAAAAAATGTATCTCAGCAAAGAGTTGAATGTCTCTCAAAAAATGGTTTTTAAGGATGACCACAAACCAATATGGGAAAACTCAATGTCTCAAGCAACACCAACTCTAGAACCTTCATTAAAGTTCTTAGAATATAAAAAATGTGGTTTTAAGATGACCACAAACTTTGGAACTATCACAACAATTCCTCAAACAATTCCAAATATGGATGTGCTCAACCAACTCAATCAACTCAACTCTAACTTTGGCTCGCTTGACATCTTTAACTCGAACCTGTACACATTTTACATCATTTATTGATACCATATAATATACATTTGGTTTGGTTTCAATTTGTGTGTTTTATAGTGGTATCAGAGCGGAGGTTTATCCGCTAGCATGACTCACTAGTTTTCTTGTGGCCTACCTGAGCATCAGTGTTGTGTGAAAGAGATAGAGGTTTTTTTATTTAAATGGGTGATTGTTGTTGTTTCTTAAAATGCTAGAGTTTGTGTTCTGTTGGTTGTGTTGTATGTTAGAAATCAAAGGAATGTTGAATGACAATTTTGTTTTACTTATTCAATTAATAACTGGTAGCGACTAATAGTGTTTCTTTATGAAAGAGATGGCATGAATATGACACCGGCGAAATGGAAAGTCGGTAAGCTAGTGGAATTAAGCACTGGTGAAATTTTCAGAACAACAGATCTTCATATCACACTTTAGGTTTAAAAATCAATTTTCATAATTAATTATACAAACACTTCTCAACCTGCATACATAATTGGAATTTATTGCAGAGACGCAATAATAGAAACCATTTACAGTTGTTTTTCCATAAATGGTGATAAGGAAACATAGCTATTTGTCACTTTCTCATATTGAGGACGTAATTCTTGCTGAGCTAGGTTGTCATTGATGTCAATATGGCAATATTCTGGATACTAGAGGATGACATGAAGCCAAGGGGATGCAGAGCAGATTCATGAAGAGACAGGAGCAAAGGTCATCAGGATAGCCGAGCCATATATATATATATATATATATATGAGGAAACAGACATATATGCAAGGAGGTGGTCTTTGAAAGACACTGCCAAGCCAAGAGGAGTAGATGGAGACAAGAGGAGCAGAAAGAGAGAGCCATGTCAAAGCAAGAGGAACGCTGCCTGTAAAACAGGCATATTGGAGCAAATGGAGCAAGAGGAGCCATCGGAGGAGCTATCGGAGCAAACACAGTCGAGAGGAGCAGATGGAGCAAGAGAGGAGCAATATATATGGAGCAAATGGAGCAAATGGACCGAGAGGAGCAGATGGAGCAAGAGGAGCCAAGAGGAGCAATATATATAGAGCCATCGGTATATGCCAAAGAGGAGCAGATGGATATGAGAGGAGTGCACAAAGCCATCAGAGGAGCTAACAGAGCTATCAGAGCCATACAGAGCAATGGAGCAGACAGAGTTAGCGGAGCTATAGGAGCAAACAGAATGGACCGAGAGGAGCAGATGGAGCAAGAGGAGCCAAGAGGAGCCATATATATATTACAAACAAATAGGGCTATCGGAGTCATGTGATTGAAGCCTTGGGAGTCATTTCCTTTTTATACAGACTCCTTAAATCATTTTACAAGTGCTATATCGAATATCTCTGTTTACACAGAGAATTCAAAATATTTCCCTTAGGTGGGACAGTGGCGGAGTTGAAAGAATATTAATTTTGGTCCAGACCCATATCGGGTCCGGAAACCAAATATCGCATCGGAGGAGAGGCCTCGGAACCGCCGAAGTGTATGCTCCAAAATCCCGGAGCCGAAGTATTATGAAGTGCAGCGGATAAGGATTTTGGGTCCAAAATCAATATCGCATCGGAGGAGTGGAGCCTTTCGCAACCACCGAAGTGTATGCTCCGACAGGCCGGAGCCGAACCATTATAAAGGGGAGCATAAAGTAATATCGGGTCCGCAAAGGCCTTTGGGACAGTTAAGTGTAAGCTCCGACTGTCCGGAGCCGAAATATTATAAAACAGAGCCTAAAGGAGCATCGGGTCCGCAGACCCATTACATTGCAAATCTGCCGATAGGGAACTGCCGATAGGCCGGACCCGAAATCTCTTTAGAAGGGAGCTTAAAGGAGTATCGGGTCCACAGACCCATTACATTGCAAATCTGCCGATAGGGAACTGCCGATAGGCCGGACCCGAAATCTCTTTAGAAGGGAGCTTAAAGGAGTGTCGGGTCCGTAGACCCTTTGTATTACAAAGTCGCCGAGGTGAACTGACCGAATTGACGGAGCCGAAATTTGAATAGGCTGGATCATAAAAGGGTGTTGGGTCTGTCGCATCAGAAGAGGTTGTTCTATTGTTTACAGCGAACGCCGATGTTCATCGGACCCGAAACAATATTAAAGGGAGTCTAAAGCCATATCGGGTCTGCACCTCATTGGAGGTCAGGCCTTAAGAGTTTTGTTATGGTTGCAAAATCTAGACCCGCCGAATTTATGAAAGCAGCCATATAATCCTTGAGATCCACGTACATTGAGTCAAGCGGTTTTTATGCTAGTTCTGTGTATTGATATTATATGGTTACATATGGCCATGAGGGGTTTTATGGTAATTCCATATATGTATATAAGTGTGGCGGGTTGATTAAAGCGCTTAGTGATGGTTGATTAGAGGCTCGGTTGGTGGCTTCCGATGGGTGATTAAAAGCACCGATAAAAAGGTGGCTCTGATTCTAAGTAAGTCCAAGGTTTATAGAAGGCACATAGCCTAAGGAAAGCTTTCGATAGACAAAAAAGCGGTGATAAAAGGGTGGCTCCGATTCTTAAGTGTGGAGGTGAAAAATACTGTGAGGAATAGTCCCGATAGTGCGGGAGACCAAATCATGGCAACTATGATTGTGATAAGGACGTGGCTATCCGTTGAAAAATGCCATCCCTGTGTATGCCCACAATCATTGGCAAAGCAGCGCTGTTACAAGTTTTTGAACTTGTGTTCTCTACGGATGACTCGATCCTTGCTCATTGATTCAACGTGTCCTATGAAAACAAATGGACAGAGGAAGCTACAGTGACAAACAAGCCAACAAGTGAGGAAGCTGAAGCAGGTGAGAAGGAAGCCGAAGAGCCAGCAAGAAAGAGGAAACGAATGGACAAAGACAGGTATGCATAAAACAGTAAACAGAGGACTGCATGTAGTGATGGTTGTTGCAAACAAACCAGTATATGAGGTAGAAGAAGCAGCAGAGGTGGTGGAGCATTGTTTGAATTTGCTATTAAGAATGAACTCATGTTAACAGAAAAGATCTCAAGGTTAAACGTATCATATGACGAGGCAACAACTTATCCAACCACCCCATCTGACGCATCACGGCCTCCTTAATGGGTAAAGCTTTCTGAAGAGAATTTGTAGCATACAGTTTCAAGAAGACGAGAGAACACATTACTGGTTGTGGTAATTGTGTTTTGTGTTTTTGGCTCTCTTTCTCCTAGCTTTGTAAATCGGAGAAAGAGAGCCAAAAACACAAAACACAATTACCACAACAAGTAATTGGTTGTGGTAATTGTGTTTTGTGTTTTTGGCTCTCTTTCTCCTAGCTTTGTAAATCGGAGAAAGAGAGCCAAACCCCTCCTTCCTTTCGTCGTCCCTTTGTTCCTCATGCTGACACGTGGCGTCGGATAAGAGCGGCACAACCGGGAGTTCTGCAATCTCGTGCTGACAGGCGTCCACACATTCAGCGGGAAATCCTGCAATTTCTGTTCATTGTTATGATATTGTTCAGATCCCTGTCCCTCTCCCAACTCCGAAACACGCCTTTCATTTCTCCCTTGGCCGTTGGCGCTCTGCAACCTCGCTCTTCTGGTGCTCGAGGTGAAACCTACACTTCCCGGCAGAAACATCTTCATTGAAGCTTTGGAACAGTTCAGAATTCCTCTGAGCAAGAACTCCATAAGATTCCTGTAATAGGTGGACTGAACTGTTTGTTCTTATTGCAATTTCCTGTGGGACGGATCCACCGTCTATTAAAGTCTGGAGTATCTGCAAATGGAAGGGTGGGAGCAACTGCAGCTGTTTATTCTGCAGCCATTCTGGAGTATCTCACTGCAGAGGTTTTAGAACTTGCAGGAAATGCCAGAAAAGATCTCAAGGTTAAACGTATCAAATTCAACCACTTAATACCAGGGTATTGAATACCAGGGTATTGAATACCAGGGTATTCAAAGTGATGGTTGTTGCAAACAAACCAGTATATGAGGTAGAAGAAGCAGCAGAGGTGGTGGAGCATTGTTTGAATTTGCTATTAAGAAATTCTTAGATGTCACTTTCAGCAGGGTACTACCTATATACCAGGGTTCCCCGTACTTGCTTTATTCTGTAAATGGCACTCCCATCTAAGGAAGGATTCATAAAACCAGTGTTGAAAGACTGAAATTGGAGCTATTGCATCAATCCAGAAGACGTTGAACACTTTTTTTATGGAGGCACCTTTTACCAAGCAGGTCTAAAGATGGATACAAGGCCTCTGTAGAGGTTAGCAGGGTACTACCTAGATACCAGGGTTCCCCTTACCTATGCTTTATTCTGTAAATGGCACTCCCAACTACAGGAAGGCTTCATAAAACGAGTATTAGAAGACCAAAATTGTAGCTACTGCAGAAAGCAACTAGCACACGACAGGTATCTTGGATTGTGATCGCTTCTGTTTTTAAGGGTCCGTGACTGGGGACTTTGAATCAGACAGTCTTGTGACAGACAAAACTCAAGGGCAGGCCCTGCTCTCGAGTATCCCGAAATCCATGCTTTGTTATTCGAGCTATTGACGGCGACTCGGCGAGCATGAGGCCGATCCAGGCCTTCTCTTAATCTAACTACTCCCTTCTTCATTAGGTAACGACTGCAACTCTTCTTTAAATACGAACCCTAAAAGCTGTGAATTGCGAGACTTTGTATTGCGATTTTCGTTTTCGATTTTCCGTTGGAATTAGGCTTTAACAGAGATGAAGTCATTTTTTGCTATTATCTATATTTGGGTGCTCTGCGGTCTAATAGTTTTACAGCAAAACACTTGTGCAGCTGTACGTTCTTCTCCAAAGTTTCATACCAAAGGTTTTTTCCTACCGTTGATTTCAATTTTTTCATTCAGGTTCCCCAGTTGGAGCATTTTGTTATATCACGACCTACGCTTCAATCTCACCTTTTCCCCTTTTAGGTATCTTTGCGCAGACCATTGATCATCTAAGTTCACAGAATAACGAGGCTGCCAGAGATGGAACGATCTTAACAGATAAAGTATTTTCACTTGTTCCCGCTATTCTCATTAATATGGTTTTGTATATTTAATTTGATTGTACTTATGATAACAGAAGAAAGTGGTTTTGATTTTCTTGAAGCTTAGGGTTAATGTTTCTGAGGAAGAGTCGTTGACATGGTCTTATACTCAACTTATGTTGCTTGCCACTTCTGGACAGACTGAAGTGAAACAAAGTACTAGAGACAACTATAAGGTTTACTCTTCCGGCTCTCACAGCAGCAAATACATGGAAATGGAGCGCAGAAAATTGATTTATCGCGTTGATTATGACGAGGCAACAACTTATCCAACCACCCCATCTGACGCATCACGGCCTCCTTAATGGGTAAAGCTTTCTGAAGAGAATTTGTAGCATACAGTTTCAAGAAGACGAGAGAACACATTACTGGTTGTGGTAATTTGTTCTGCAGCCTTTGCGGTTGTTGAACACTGTTGGAGCTGCTGTGGGGGTGAAGAACTAGAGTGTGAGGTAGTAAAAGCAGCAGAGGCTGTAGAGGCTGCAGAAGCAGCGGAGGTTATAGAGGCAGCAGCAGCAGAAAAGGTTATTGGAAACTATGCGTGGGCAGTGTGCAAAGCTGTGAAGACTCATCCATAAGAAGACATGGTTGTCATTGATACTGTAGTTTGGAGACTACAGTGAAGCTGTAAATAGACAGAACTCAGCAGAGAAGAGTTCTGAGAGCATAAGGATTGGATTCCTTGGGGTTGGAGCCTTAAAAGTGAGAAGGATGGGAGTCCTTGAGGCTAGTGCCTCAGAAGTGAGATTGGATTGGAGTCCTTGGGGTTAGTGCCTCAAAAGCAGGAAGGATTGAAGTCCTTGGGAGTTGGTGCTCTTAAGTCTAAGATTGGTGTCTTGGGAAAATAGAGTTGGTTCTCTAGAGGTTGGAGCCTCACCAAAGTCCAAGTTGGAGCTTGGCAACCGATTGTGACCATCTATATATTGTATTTATTTTACTGCACAGTTATATTAATAAAAGCATTTATTCTTGTTGTTCATATTGTGTTCTGAATATATATGTTTTAACTGGTAAAACAATAGTGGGAAAAAGAAATACTGATTCACCCTCCCTCTCAGTATTTCCAACAATTGGTATCAGAGCCAAGTTCCTTCATTCAAAGCTTAGCAGCTTGAAGGTTGACTCTCAGAACACAAATGGTGAGATCAAGGAAGAAGTCTCCAATCTTCCTAAGGATGTGTCTCCCTCTACTACTAAAATAGAAGACAATGAATTTGAGGAGGCTCCAAGGCTCAATGAGAATTTTAATATATGGGAAGTAAGAATGAGGAATTTCTTACAGACTCAAGGCTTTGAAGTCTGGAAATCTGTGATTGATGATAGCAGTATGGATGAAAAATCCAAGGAGTACAATGCAAAAGCAGTAAAGGCAATCTTGAATGGGCTACCTGATTCTGTAAAGAACAATCTAGGAAAATTTTCATTAGCAAAGGGTATATGGGACAAACTTCATGACCTTCACTCAAAAGGAGCATTCACCATGAACATCAATCAAGAAGATAATGGAAATCTAGAAGCAAAATCCAGAACCCATCATAGAAGCTGAAAATAAGAATGATGACATCAAGACTGTAGCAGACCAAAAAGATGAAGAGAATGAAAAAGACTTCGTAGAAGAACTCCTTGCTCGACTTATGACTGTCATGGAAGAGAATAATAATTTGAAAAAAGAAAATGAGGCACTTAAGAAGATAGCTCCATTTGGTGACCTAGATCAAACAAGGAAGAAAGTTGATCTCATCAAGCTTCAAGTACAAGAAAGGGATGAAGAGCTTGCCAAGCTTAAGAAGGAATATCATAAAGCAAAGAAGCAGGAAGATATCTTGTCAAGTCAACTTGAACAAAGGCACAAGAGTGTGAACAAACTTGAAGAAGAGATTGGTCAGTACAAGGTAGAGGTCTCCTCCCTTAAGTCTCAATTACAAGAAGCCAGGAAACAGGCACAAGGAGCTGAGAAGAGAATGGAGAGCAGTCAAGCAAAGAATGAAGAAATCTTCAAAATGAATTCAAATATCATCTCCCTTAAAATAGTAGCAGCTGAAGCTACTCGTAGCAAGGAAGAAACTGAGGAACAACTTGCAAAGAAGAATAATGAGTGTGAAATATTGGAAGAAGAGATTTTCCTCCTCAGGAAAAAGGTTGAAGGGATTAACAAAATCATGAAGAGCTCTCAGGCCTTGGATGACATGCTCAGCTATCACAGATTTCCATCTGATAAATCAGGTCTCGGATATGTAGGTGAATCCTCAAACAAGAATGAAAATGCTTCAAACAAAAGAGATGTGAAGAAGCTAGAAAGAAATAGTGATGCTCCCAGTTCCAGCAAAGGCAAGGAGAAAAATCAAAGCTACAATAGAAAAAATCTTGCTCCAAGAAGAAATCTTGCTCCAAGAAGAAAACCCGCTCCAAGAAGAAATATAGATGATGACAAAGATGCGAGAAGCAATGGTTATCATCAAAGGATCTCAAGGCAGCAAGGCTTCAGAAGTACACCAAAGAAACCTCCATCTCCCAGGTACCAAAGTTCATTTTTTGGTTATTGTTATTCCTGTTCCAACTTTGGTCATATGGCAAAAGACTGTAAAGTATATCATAAAGATAGATGTTGTGGTCCCCAACCATCTCATAGAGATAGATGTTATAGCCTCCGACAACCTCCAAGAAACAATTTTGCAAGAGGAAACCATGAATTCTTATTCATGTACAATGTAGAATGCCTCAAGTGTCATAACATTGGTCATATGGCATGAGATTGTAACTTAACATGGGCTCTTACACAAGCTAGAACCATGCAAAAGAAGAAAGTTACACAAGTATGGAGAAGGAAGGAAATACAATCCGAAAGTCCCTTGAGTTCTTCAGCCAACAGCATGTATCATTGGCCTAAATTCTGACAATCTAAGCATTTTATAAGAAGACTCTGCCAAGAGGAGATGATGCATACAGTTAGGGGGAGCCTATCATGTTTCAGAAGCACTCCATTGAAGCATATGATCCTGTAACCATTCTTTGGACTGTTGTTAAAGAAATAGGGCAAACATACATGGTGTTGTTATCACAGAGGTTTATGTCGTAACTCAGGAATTTAATGTGAGAACAGATAAATTCTGGACACTAATAGAGGCAGTCTTCAAACAAATAGATACATCTAGAATGGAGGTTGAAGTAAGAGAAACTAGCAGCATATAACAAACTGAAGCATTGTAAAAGGATGCAGATCAGCAATTGGATTTAAAAGGCAGTCACAAATTGGATATTTGAATCTGCAGAGATATGTACAAGAACGCAAGGAAAAGATGGCTCACAGGAAGGAGAATGTTGTGCAGTCAAGCATAACTGAAGCTGATACATATCACTTCGGGAATATAGCAACAACAAGGCACAACCCCTCACATTTTTTTTTGTCCAAATGCAATGATGATTGAATACTAGATGGCAGTAACTTAAGGGGAAGCACAAAGACACAAATAAACTCAGATCTGAAGAAAGACAATCTCAGTAGCAGTTTCTCTCTTGATTCGAACTATGAAGGTCTCTCAATTCTGCCTATGGAGACATCAATATGGATTGAGCATGAAAGCCTCGACTTGGACACCTGTGTATGGCCATTTGCAATCTGAATGAAAGCATTAAAGTAGAGCATCCTGAAGCATTGTTGAAGCCATGATAAAGCAGTGCTGAGACATGAAGATGATAAAGCATCAATCCTTCTATCTTGAAGAAGAAGAGCACTATGACAGGGGGAGTCACAGAGCCATGAAGATCTACCATTCATGAAGAACAGAAGCAGTTTGATAGGGGGAGTCCCAGAGCATTCCTTTGCCATTGATGTCAAAGGTGGAGAAGGCAGAAGAATATTGCCATCAATAACAAAGGGGGAGATTGTTGAACTAGGTTGTCATTGATGTCAATATGGCAATATTCTGGATACTAGAGGATGACATGAAGCAAAGGGGATGCAGAGCAAATTCATGAAGAGACAGGAGAAAAGGTCATCAGGATAGCCGAGCCATACATATATATATATATCATATATATATGAGGAAACAGACATATATGCAAGGAGGTGGTCTTTGAAAGACACTGCCAAGCCAAGAGGAGTAGATGGAGACGAGAGGAGCAGACATAGAGAGCCATGTCAAAGCAAGAGGAACGCTGCCTGTAAAACAGGCATATCGGAGCAGATGGAGCAAGAGGAGCCATCGGAGGAGCTATCGGAGCAAACAGAGCCGAGAGGAGCAGATGGAGCAAGAGAGGAGCAATATATATGGAGCAAATGGAGCAAATGGACCGAGAGGAGCAGATGGAGCAAGAGGAGCCAAGAGGAGCAATATATATAGAGCCATCGGTATATGCCAAAGAGGAGCAGATGGAGATGAGAGGAGCGCACAAAGCCATCAGAGGAGCTAACAGAGCTATCAGAGCCATACAGAGCAATGGAGCAGACAGAGTTAGCGGAGCTACAGGAGCAAACAGAATGGACCGAGAGGAGAAAATGGAGCAAGAGGAGCTAAGAGGAGCCATATATATATATATATTACAAACAAATAGGGCTATCGGAGTCATGTGATTGAAGCCTTGGGAGTCATTTCCTTTTTATACAGACTCCTTAAATCATTTTACAAGTGCTATATCGAATATCTCTGTTTACACAGAGAATTCAAAATATTTCCCTTAAGTGGGACAGTGGCGGAGTTGAAAGAATATTAATTTTGGTCCAGACCCATATCGGGTCCGGAAACCAAATATCGCATCGGAGGAGAGGCCTCGGAACCGCCGAAGTGTATGCTCCGAAATCCCGGAGCCGAAGTATTATGAAGTGCAGCGGATAAGGATTTTGGGTCCGAAATCAATATCGCATCGGAGGAGTGGAGCCTTTCACAACCACCGAAGTGTATGCTCCGACAGGCCGGAGCCGAACCATTATAAAAGGGAGCATAAAGTAATATCGGGTCCGCTAAGGCCTTTGAGACAGTTAAGTGTAAGTTCCGACTGTCCGGAGCCGAAATATTATAAAACAGAGCCTAAAGGAGCATCGGGTCTGCAAACCCATTACATTTCAAATCTGCCAATAGGGAACTGCCGATAGGCCGGACCCGAAATCTCTTTAGAAGGGAGCTTAAAGGAGTATCGGGTCCGCAGACCCATTACATTGCAAATCTGCAGATAGGGAACTGCCGATAGGCCGGACCCGAAATCTCTTTAGAAGGGAGCTTAAAGGAGTGTCGAGTCCCCAGACCCTTTGTATTACAAAGTCGCCGAGGTGAACTCACCGAATTAACAGAGCCGAAATTTGAATAGGCTGGATCATAAAAGGGTGTCGGGTCCGTCGCATCGGAAGAGGTTGTTCTATTGTTTACAGCGAATGCCGATGTTCATCGGACCCGAAACAATATTAAAGGGAGTCTAAAGCCATATCGGGTCCGCACCTCATCGGAGGTCAGGCCTTAAGAGTTTTGTTATGGTTGCGAAATCCGGACCCACCGAATTTATGAAAGGAGCCATATAATCCTTGAGATCCGTGTACATTGAGTCAAGCGGTTTTTATGCTAGTTCTGTGTATTGATATTATATGGTTACATATGGCCATGAGGGGTTTTATGGTAATTCCATATATGTCTATAAGTGTGGCGGGTTGATTAAAGCGCTCGGTGATGGTTGATTAGAGGCTCGGTTGGTGGCTTCCAATGGGTGATTAAAAGCGCCGATAAAAAGGTGGCTCCGATTCTAAGTAAGTCCAAGGTTTATAGAAGGCACATAGCCTAAGGAAAGCTTTCGATAGACATAAAAGCGGTGATAAAAGGGTGGCTCCGATTCTTAAGTGTGGAGGCAAAAAATACTGTGAGGAACAGTCCCGATAGTGCGGGAGACCAAATCATGGCGACTATGATTGTGATAAGGACGTGGTTGTCCGTTAAAAAATGCCATCCCTGTGTATGCCCACAATCATTGGCAAAGCAGCGCTGTTACAAGTTTTTGAACTTGTGTTCTCTACGGATGACTCGATCCTTGCTCATTGATTCAACGTGTCCTGTGAAAACGAATGGACAGAGGAAGCTACAGCGACAAACAAGCCAACAAGTGAGGAAGTTGAAGCAGGCGAGAAGGAAGCCGAAGAGCCAGCAAGAAAGAGGAAACGAATGGACAAAGACAGGTATGCATAAAACAGTAAACAGAGGACTGCATGTTGTGATGGTTGTTGCAAACAAACCAGTATATGAGGTAGCAGAAGCAGCAGAGGTGGTGGAGCATTGTTTGAATTTGCTAGTGAACACTGTTGCGGCTGTTGAACACTGTCGGAGCTGCTGTTGGGGTGAAGAACCAGAGTGTGAGGTAGTAAAAGCAGTAGAGGCTATATAGGCTGCAGAAGCAGCGGAGGTTATAGAGGCAGCAGCAGCAGAAAAGGCTATTGGAAACTATGCGTGGGCAGTGTGCAGAGCTGTGAAGACTCATCCATAAGAAGACATGGTTGTCATTGATACTGTAGTTTGGAGACTGCAGTGAAGCTGTAAATAGACAGAACTCAGCAGAGAAGAGTTCTGAGAGCAGAAGGATTGGAGTCCTTGGGGTTGGAGCCTTAAAAGTGAGAAGGATGGGAGTCCTTGAGGCTAGTGCCTCAGAAGTGAGATTGGATTGGAGTCCTTGGGGTTAGTGCCTCAAAAGCAGGAAGGAGTGAAGTCCTTGGGAGTTGGTTCTCTTAAGTCCAAGATTGGTGCCTTGGGAAAATAGAGTTGGTGCTCTGGAGGTTGGAGCCTCACCAAAGTCCAAGTTGGAGATTGGCAACCGATTGTGACCATATATATATTGTATTTATTTTACTACACAGTTATATTAATAAAAGCATTTATTCTTGTTGTTCATATTGTGTTCTTAATATATATGTTTTAATTGGTAAAACAATAGTGGGAAAAATAAATACTGATTCACCCCCCCTCTCAGTATTTCCAACAATTCTCAATTTATACCAAATCCCTATCCTAGTGAATATAAGTTAAATGGAAGACATTATATGATTTTAGAATCAATGTTTCTTTTTATGAATCATTGTTTATCACTGAGCCAATGTACTAAAATATTCAATGGAGGTGTTATTTGAGTTTTTGATTAATATGATTAGCGATAGGTTACTATTTTTCATAGAAAGGTATACATCCTTGAATGAATTTCGACTTTTGAAATGAAATTAAGATTTGAATCAGGCTACTGCAAGATTTGAATAACGTTAACAATTGTCTCACGTTGAAGCACGTGAAGTTCGTCTTAGAGGAATGAATTGAAGATCCGTTTCAATACCTACAACTGTTGCAAGGAGCGTGAAGTGGCGTGATAGATATTTATTACTATAGTTCCAATGCAGGCAAGCTGTCAGTTGTCTCTCCACTCCTTCCAATGTCAAATCCTGTGACAAGAGGGGCTGCGAAATCCCGTCAATAAGCCCTCAAGTGGGGGCTTACTACTGTGGTTCACTAAATGTCAAACACCCTATGGTTTTTTGATTGCATATGTTACTATAAAAACCAAAGAAAAATCATTAGTGTGCGTGTGCCGAAATTCCAAAAAATTTGTGAGAGAACTAATCCAAGCCTTGAATCTTTTTTTATATTCATCTGTTGTTGTGCTATTTGAATCAGTGAGGTGATGAAATTTTGTAATTTTGAAGGCAAAGCAGTGGTGTGGTCAAGTATATATCTCTTGCTACATGGATGGATTTCAATCATCGGCAGTGGTATATGCATTTAAGGAAATTCAAACTGTTCATCTTTCTCGCATAAACTTGCCTACCGAGAGCAGTGAAACAGAGATACAATTTATTTAATTAAGTGAATTAAAATAAATTTGAAGTATGAGGTTTATTCAATGTTTTATTAGTTGGAATTAGAATATTTGGGATATATGGATATTTTGGATATGTGCTCAAATTGAAGTTATAGAAGAGGTATTGTGGTTGGCAAACTTTATATAGTTATTTTGTAGATTCAAGGTCACAGGTTAAAATCCTTCACAAGATAATTTTAGAAGATTTTTTTGTGTTTTTTACAACAAAATTTATTAAAGTTGAAAAGTAAAAGTCTATATTGAAGATTCAAAGTTAAATTTATGTTTTAGATGGGTGCATAATCGGTTGAACCCGACACCCAGTCAAATGATCATAACATTTTTTGTATTGGGTGCATTTTCGGTGGTAGCAGACACCCCTTTTTAAAAGATGATTGCTGGAGAAAATGGCCAAACTCGTTGATTTTCTACAGTTATTGAAAAAATTAATGTCTTCTACTATTCATAATAGTTTCCAATTCATCAAGGACACGCTCTCTGACATCCAATCATGTTTGAAAAACGCTAAAAGAATAATTGAATACTTGGAGCTAGAATCTCAATTCCAGCGAAATGAACTACATGATTTACAAAAGAAGAATTATGAACCTATTTTTGTTCAGAAGAACAATTTTTTTGAGCTTGATCATCAGCTAGATAATTATCAGAGTAATGAATTCATTTCAAGAGCAAAATTGGGTGCAACGGAAAGTCATGTTCAGGAAAGTGTATGCAAGAGTCATTTTCATACAAATGTGAAGCCTGTAGTTACCAAAACTTTTATAAGGCCATGGGAAGAGATTAATAACAATAAACATGGAACTTGTTTGGATTACAACAAGTATATTATGGATGTACCTTTTCACATTCCATATTTTTCTAAACCTATACAATTTCGAAGGGTTGGAATTTTTGGATGGTGTTGTCCCAGAACAAGTTACTAGATGCCAACAGTGTAACAGAGTTGGACATGTGAAAGATCAATGTTTTGATCTTCACCTGTGTGAGCATTGTGGAAAGTGAAATCACCATAAAAATAGATGTTTCAGAAAGAAGACTATTGCAAGAGAGAAACTAAATTCCGGATAGATTGTTTCTTGGGATTGGACGAAAACAACCAAGAAGATTTACAGGGCATAGTGAAGAATATGTTCGAGAGTGACAACTAGCCTTGCAGTCATGAATAATAGTTCTCACCCTGTATCCTACAAGGGGAGATTTTTTTATCGTCTACTAGATGTTCGAGTTCGAGATGTCAGACAAGCTTGAGTCAGAGTTGAGATGGTTGATTTGATTGAGCAATTCCATATTTAGAATTGTTTGAGGAACTGTTGTGATAATTCCAAAGTTTTTGGTCACCTTAAAACCACATTTTTTATTGTCCTGAGAACTGCTATGAAGGTTACAGAGTTGGCATTAGTTGAGATCTTGAGTTCTCCCATATTGATTTATGGTCATCCTTAAAAGCCATTTCTTGAGAGACATTCGGCTCTTGGCTGAGATGCATTTTTTCATTTTGAGCTCTCATTCTTGGTCTTTGGTACATGCCATCAGACTAAGCGGGGGGATGTTAGATAGCTAATGTGTGGGATTAAGCTTGGTTCAGTTTTGGTAGTTATTGAATTCCAAGAACACTTGGAAACTAATTCCATTGTTTCTTGTATGTATTAATATGTACACATTGCACATCATTTATTGATATCATTGCTCAACGAACTCAATCAACTCAACTATGACTCAGACTCGCTTGACATATTGAACTAGAACTTGTAGTAGACCATCAACAACTCTCCCCTTGTCAAATACAAGGTGAGAAGTATTCTTCATCACTCTTGAACATATTCTTTGGTATGACCTGTAAATATTCTCGGTTGTCTTCATAAAATCCAAGAAAGCAATCCATCTGAAATTTAGCTTCTCTCTTGCAGTAGTCTTCTTTCTCGAACATCTACTTTTATGATGATTTTTCTTTTCACAATTCTCTCACGGGTGAAGATCAAAACATTGATCTTTCACATGTCCAACTCTATTACACTATTGGCATCTATCAACTTGCTCTGGAACAAAACCATCTAGAAATCCAACACTTCGGAGTTGTATAGGTTTAGCAAAATCTAGAATGTGAAAAGATACATCTAGAATATCCTTGTTGTAACCCAAAGAAGTTTTTTTTATCGTTTGTAAGCTCTTCCCATGGTCTTATAAAACTTTTGGTAATGATAGGCTTCACATTTGTATGTAAATGAGTCTCTCATACATTTTCACGAACATGACTTCCAAAGTACCCAAATTTACTCTTGAAATGTCTTTACAAATATGATTAAAATTTGACAGTTTATGAGTGTCAAGATCAAAAAGAGAATTCTGAACAAAAACAAGTTCATAATGAGAATGCTTCTGCCGAAGTTCGTCTCTTTGGAATTGAGATTCCGAGTTGCAAAAACTCGATCTTCTCTTGTGCATTTTGCAAATAAATTTGAATGCCAGACATGGTTTCTTTACTGATTTAGACACTATTGTGAACCGTAGACAACATTAAACTTTTTAATAATTGTAACAAATCATCAATTTTGGCAGTGTTCTTCAGCAATCAACTTTGAAAAAAAAAAAAAAGGTGTCGACTACCACCGAAAACGAACCCAATATATTTGCAGTGATTTAACCAGGTTTCAGGTTCAACTGACCATGCACCCATTTACAATATAGAATTAATAATGATATAATTAAACTAAAAATTATGTCCTCTTAATAACTTCCAAAATTATCTCCCTTTTGTAAAAAAAAAAAAAAATAATTAATTAATTAATTAATTACCAAACATCTGAAATCATGTCCTCTTCTTCTTGCCCAACCAAAATGTCAAAACTTCCAAAATAATCTTCCTTTTGTAAAAAATTAAATTACCAAATATACAAATTTGAACTTGTGACCTTGTAATTTAACAAACCAAATGAGTTCTTCTAAACACCATGCTTTTTTCCTTTCTTCATTTTACACTTATATTTTGTAATTTAACCCAATAAAAATCAATGTTTAAACATGATATCAACTTCTTAGCTGTTATGGCATTTTGTTGGTGGAAAAAATGACTACTAACATTTAAACTTTCATTGTTCTTAGGATGGCTTATTCAGCTTATACATATGTATAAGGGACATAATAAAATGAACAATTTTTTTGCCTCTAACTCGGGAACAATTTATTATCCATATACTCTCCCTGTTCTTTCTCTCGCGACACTTTCACGACATACAAATCTATTTCCTCTGTCGTTCCCTATGTTATGAAACAATTAACTTTTATTTCCTAGGGTACATACAACATACAAGCTCTTGCTTCACCTCTCAGATGGATTTCATATCCAACTCATCTTAAAACAATAGCATCGGTCAATTAAATATCCCAAAAACAACATCCAACGACCTCAGAGAGTGCCAGTTTTGATGCGTTCTGTGGAAAAAAAACGACATTGCATCATTTTAATAAAAACCAATCAAACTACTTCCCTGGATGGCCATCCAAGACTGTGAGACATTGCCAACTAAATAACAGACTACCAACAAAATAGTGGATAAGGATTGTGACAAGGAGGCCTGTAAAGATGCTCATTTCTTAGCTAATCTCTTGAATAAATAGGCATGTAAACAACAGTGAAGTTTTGCCCGAATAACGAATTTCAGTTTCATTTTCTCCAAAAATTGAGCCAACACTTTCAGTTATACTCGGGCTGACATCTCATTCTCAAGCAAAAGAAAGATGCAGGAAAGGTGCAGGCAAGGAACCACAATTTTCATGACTAAATTATTTAGATCTGAATGTTTGGTTACAAAGGAACTTACTCATTGACAATTATCATAACCAAATTCTTTATTTCATTCCTGGTAATGTTGGAGCCATATTTTAAAAAACCTTGGCATTGCTCGAACTATGATAGCAATCTATTGTAGCCAATGTGTGCTAAAAGATAGCACAACAAATTACTCTGTTGCATTTGGCTTCCGCACAAAGCTTGATCAATACACAACACTTATCTCGTCTAATTGATGTCGTACTTGTACAAACCTGATGAATTATGTGTGTTCCCTCCTCTCAGAAAGCATTGCATAACAGGGATTAATTACAGTTGAACTGGTACATGGTATTCAACCAATCGCTTCGTAGATCACATGAGGCTAATGGCGACTGCTTTTCGCATAACTTGGAAACACTATAAAATAAATGCTAGATATCTATTTGTGCACCTCGGAAAGAAGAGATGATTCTTTTCCTCTTACAAAAACACGCATGATGAAGGAAAACACAGATAAAATTTGATGGTAATAAAACAACGAACAAAAACCCAAACAGGGTGCAGTGAGAAGAATTGTGTGTTAATAACGACTCTGTGTCTTGTGTGAGTATGTTGCATGTTTTTTTCTTCCAGATATAAGTATTTTCTCCTTAAACATAGATACGGCCTTACCAGCCAGTTCAACGAAATCATTCACAGCAGGGCGCAAATAGGCTGGTAGACCAGGAATGCATTTTACTTGAATTTGATTGTAAGCAGTCTCGATTCACAACAATGTTGTTCACATCTCAGTTCATACTCAGTCCAGTGTTTCAAATTTCGCCAAATTTCTTTGAATCATGGAAGATTCAACATTCACTTTAATGATCAAACCCCCACTTCCAATGTACCTCTCGTGAAAACCTTTATTGCTTTCACATTCCATGCAGCAAGTGCAACATTGCATCATTAAAACGAACACCATTCCAACACCTCCAAGCAGGTCTTCAAACAATGCTTCCAAGCAACAACTTCTTCAACCAGGAAGCACTCAACTCTTCTTCAACCAGGAAGCACTCAGCAACAACTTCTTCAACCAGGAAGCACTCAACTCTTCTTCAACCAGGAAGCACTCAACTCTAATGGCAGTCCACCAAGAAAGAGGAGCACTCAATAAGGCCACAAACAGGTGGTTACTCAACAAGGCACTCAACTCTTCTTCAACCAGGAAGCACTCAGCAACAACTTCTTCAACCAGGAAGCACTCAACTCTTCTTCAACCAGGAAGCACTCAACTCTAATGGCAGTCCACCAAGAAAGAGGAGCGCTCAATAAGGCCACAAACAGGTGGTTACTCAACAAGTCAAATGAACTACTCACTCTGATACCATTGTAAGACACACGAAACTGGAAACCAAATTCAATAGTATACTAATTGATCTCAAAGAATTATGTACACGGTGTAGATATAAAAGAATTATCTACACGGTGTAGATATAAATACATGTTGAAACCATTGAATTAGTTTTCGATTCTGGTTGAACTCTAATAACTATTAACTATAATACAAACTAATCCAATCATCCAATCGTTACCCCTCAGAATTAGTTGTCTAACAAAAATGAGCTTCACATCTAAATTCTTAATGAGACCTCCTCCAACAAGCTCTCATTCTTATGCTAACCTCCTATATCGTAGCGGAGGAAATGTCAGATGGCAACTACTTATGCCCATATTCTGGTAATTCCCTAACATATGAAATCTTATTTAGTTTCTTTTCCTTTTCAATTATGGTGGCTAACCTCACATAATCTTTTTTATATTAAACATTAAAATAAAAAATTATATATCACATGAAAAGTTCCTATTCGATCTTAACATGGGTCTCGCAGTTTCTAAAACAAGTTTAGTAGCATAAAAGAACTATTCACATATTTACTTGGATGTTACACAAAATCATTCCTATATTTTAATTTTGAAAGATAGAAAGTATTAATATATTTTTAAAATATAATAATTTCTATATTGATATACATTATTATGTATTTAATTTAAGTTACCTAGTTTTACCACTTTCTCTTACACCCACTTTCTCTTACACCAAAATTTGGATTTGGTGAAAAAAATTAAAATAACATTTTTGAAAATAATAAAATAATTTATACAAATTATTTAAACCATATATCTTATATTAATATAAAAGTTAAAAAAAATAATAATAATAATTATTAGTAAAGCATTGTTGTTAAAAAAATATTAAATGCTTAGAAATACCATTTACACCATAAATATTTTTAAGGGATGATTTTTTTATTTTTATTTTTATGTTCTATGTTAAATGAAAGTATATCATTCCTCTGTATAATGTTTAGTATGCCAGCACATCATTTCATGTTGACCGTCACATTATAACTTTCCTTAGAGCATCATTTCTTCTTCATCCAAGTCCTGTTGCGAACATTATTTGACAGTAGGGAGTGTGTTTGCCGACAAAGTACTCAAAGTCAATGTTTTTTATACTAGTTTTACATAGTGCAGCATTGGGCCCTATTTCCTAGGTATTTCATTTAATTTTCCCGTCTTTGTATGCGGGGTCTAGTACCCTGGAAATTTTTTAATTTGGTTTAAATAAGGCCATCTTCTATAGTTATTTAAAGTTACAAAAAGGTTTGTTGTACTCTCTAGGCTTCATGGCGAGATGGGTTGGTTTCCTTTTTAAGTTTTTTGGATGAATTTCTTGTCTATTGGAATCATAAGGGTTGCAAAATATTTGTTCAACATCTAACTATGGATTATCGTTTTCCTTTATTGCAACATATATTTGTCAATTGCGGTAAGGTTGTTTCTTTTCTCTCTGTTATCTAATGCATCGATTATGGGTACTCTCCCTTGCGTATGGGGGTTTGATTCTTTGCAGGGTGTCATCCATATATCCCTACGCCATTTTTCTAGAGGATTTTTAGGGAGGGGCTATCTATAGTGTTGTGTGGTTTTTGGTGACATTGTTATATTTTTTCCAAGTCTATTACACTCATTTTTTTATAAAATCTTTCTAGAGTTGTTAATTTTTCCAATTCGATGCATATATATATATATGGATTTTAGATGGAAAGAGGTTTGTTGATTTTTTATTTATTTTTTAATTGAGGGCATAGATTTATTCTCGAGGGAATATGCCCAATATATGCTTTGTGTTAATGTTTATCAAAGATTGTAGTGTATTGATTTCCCCAATTCGTAGCATATATATATGAACTTTAGATGGAAGGAGGTTTGTTGATTTTTTATTTATTTTTTAATTGAGGGCTTAGATTTATTTTAAGGGAATATGTCCAACATATGCTTTGTATTAATGTTTATCAACGATTGTAATGTATTTTAGTGTATTACAGAGTTTGTTGGATTGCATTCAAAAATTATATTCATGTCATGTGGCTCACCAAATTTCCTAGGGATTTGATTTTATTCCAATTCTAATACGTTCCTCCATGTTGACATTATTCCAATTCTACTAAGTTCCTCATTATTATTTATAACATTCATTTATATATAAGCAAAATTTATTTAGCAAAATGGTCCATTACTTTTAATAAATTTAAAAGATTATATTCATGCCACGTGGCTCCCCACCCACCAATTTCTTGGGGATTTGAGATCTAATTCTAATAAGTTCCTCCATGTTGAGGTTATTCCAATTCTAATAAGTTACTCATTATCATTTATAATATTCATTTATATCTAAGAAAGTTTTATTTAGCAAAATGATCCATTACTTTTAATAAATTTAAAAATTATATTCTTGGCACGTGGTTCCCCATCCACCAATTCCCTAGCAATTTGAGATTATTTCAACTCTAATAAGTTCCTCCATGTTGAGATTATTCCAATTCTAAAAAGTTCCTCATTATTATTTATAACATTCATTTATATATAATCAAATTTTATTTAGCAAAATGGTCCATTACTTTTAATAAATTTAAAAAATTAGATTTCACTCACTCCCACCCACCAATTTCCTAGGATTTGAGATTTTCCCAATTCTAATAAGTTCCTCCATGTTGATATTATTCCAATTCTAGTAAGTTAATCAATATTATTTATAACATTCATTTATATATAAACAAATTTTATTTAGCAAAATAGTCCATTACTTTTAATAAATTTAAAAAATTAGATTCGTGCCATGTGGCTCCCCACCTACCAATTTCCTAGGGATTTAAGATTATTCCAATTCTAATAAGCTCCTCATTATTATTTATAGCATTCATTTATATATAAGAAAAATTATTTAGCGAAATGGTCCATTACTTTTAATAAATTTTAAAAAATAGGTTCATGCAAAGAGGCTCCCCACCCACCAGTTTCCTAGTGGTTTGAGATTATTCCAATTCTAATAAGTTCCTCCATGATAAGTTCCTCATTATTATTTATAACATTCACTTATATATAATGAAATATATAACAAAGAATTTTCCTATGTCTTCACTATGGTGAAAATAAATTCCATCCATTCTGGCGTTAAAATGTCCCTCAACGTGGTCGAAGATCATATTGTCTACTCCAATCTTCTGTTCATGCTAGAAGAATGTGGGCTACAAGTTGTGAATGCTATGTCTCCTTCGATTAATAACAAATTTTTCCATACCATATATAACAAGGCATTCTCCTATAATCGTGGCAACAAATTACTTCCCTATCTACTTTACCAGTATATGAACATACATATATTTGTACGTTGACATAGGTGTCTGATAGTGGAAAATTTAACGTGGAAAACCTCTATCAGAAGATTGGGAATTTGATATTGGATCACGAGGCCACCTTATGGGACCTTGAGTCTCGAGAGGAATATGTGTTGCCACACAAATGAGGAGTATAATGTTTCACCAGCTTATGCCACAAATCTCGATGAGATGAATTATGTGTCCACTATAAATTTAGTAATTGAGTCTAGTTTAGATGTTAATGATTTGAGGGAGAGTTCTATGGAAGGTTTCTTTACTTTTAAAATCCAAATGTATAAAAGTAGCTCAACTATTAATTTGGTATGTCCTAGGTTTTCAGTGTAGTATTAGTGTAGAATTAGGTAAAGTAGCCTGAATGAATGTGTGCTCTAAAATTAATTAGCAATCATTTAATAAAAAATTTGAAATTGCAAGTTGATCTTATTAGTTTTTTCTTTAAAGATCAATATTGATCTATTTTAATCACAAAGAAGTGTTTAGAGTGATAATTTATTATTGTGTAATGTTTTTTAAAAGGCAAAATTTGAAAAAAAAATGTTTGCATCTCAAAGATAAAATTGACAAAAAAATTAGCCCAAATATAAAATAGTAACATTACTTGAAGTGCTTAAAAATGTTTTAACCATGAAAATTTAATTCTTTTCATTGTACATATTAGTTGACATTGAAATATTTTGCTTATATGACATTGAAATATTTTAGTTATGAAGTACATTGTTTATATTAATAAGTTCCATGGTAAGTTCCTCCATGATTAATAAATTATAAAATATATAAATTATGGTTGATGTGTTGAAATGTATTTTTATTTTTAAAATTTGAAATGCATTATATTGTAAATTGATTATGAGTAAAACAAATGAAGTAAAAATATAAAATTGTTTTTTTATTTAATTATCAATTTTTGAAATATATCATACATTAAAAAATTGTAAATTTAAAATATAAAATTGCTTTTTTCTATTTAATTATCAATTTTTGAAATATATCATACATTAAAAAATTGAAAATTTATAGTTTTAAAATTCCATCAATAGTGTTTCACCTGATATAATTTAAAAATAATTAATATATTGAAATGAGATTATAGTAAATGAATTTATCAATTTTTGTTTCATTTTATTTTGTATGAATTTATTTTTGAAAAATTCATTATATATTATTCATGTGTTTTTGAGATTTTTCACTATATTTTGATTTCTTTTCATTAAAAAAGTCTATAAAACAATAATTTATAGGGTTTATTAATCTAAGGTTTCATATCCTTGGGTACAATATTATTCATAGGGTTTATAATATCAATTTTTAGGTTTAATATAAATCTATTGGGTTTATAATCATGGTCAACCATTGTCCAACGTCCAATGTCACATTGCGATAAAGATTTTTTCAATATGAAAATCAACCAATGTCGCATTGTGACAAGCGTTGTCTCAATATTAAAATCAACCATGGTCAACCATGTTCCAATGTCACATTGTGACAAAGGTTGTCCCAACCATGGTCAAACTTGGTCAATCATCATCAACCATGCTCAATAACCATGGTCACATTGTTACAAAGACTGTCTCTTGGTCCAATGTCACATTGTCACAACCATGGTCCAACATTGGATTGTGACATAGATTATCTCAATATGGAGATCAACCATGGTCAACTATCATTAGCCATTATCCAACGTCACATTGTGACAAACATTGTCTCAATATGAAAATCAATCATGGTCAACCATATTCCAATGTCGAATTGTGACAAATATTTATCTTAGGGTTTATATTCCTTATGTTTATAATATTTATCCCTTGGGTTTAATATTATTTCCATCAGTTTATAATCCCTTTGTTTTATTATTCCCTTGGGTTTAATATTATTCTATTGGGTTTATAATACCTTTAGGTTCAATCATGGTCAACCATGTTCAAGAACCATGACCAACCATGGTCACATTGTGACAAAGACTATCTCTTGGTCCAATGTCACATTGTGACAAAGACTATCTCTTGTTCCAATGTCACATTGTGACAAAGACTATCTCTTGGTCCAATGTCACATTATCACAACCATGGTCATCTATGCTCAACCATGGTCCAACATCGCATTGTGACAAATATTTTCTCAATATGGAGATCAACCATGGTCAATGATGATCAACCATTGTCCAACATCACATTGTGACAAGCATTATCGAATTATGAAAATGAATCATGGTATTCCAAAGTTGCATTGTGACAAAAATTTATCTTAGGGTTTATATTCTTTGGGTTTATAATATTTATCCCTTGGGTTTAACATTATTCCCTTGTGTTTATTATTACCTTCGGTTTATAATATTTATCCCTTGGGTTTTATATACCTTGGGTTTATAATATTAATCCCTTGGGTTTATAATATTAATCCCTTGGGTTTAATATTATTCCATTGTGTTCATATTGTCAAACTATTGGGGTTTTAATCCCTTAGGTTTTTAGTATTAATCCCTTGGGTTTATTATTCCCTTGAGTTTATAATATTAGACCCTTTAGGGTTTATATACCTTGTATTTATAATATTAATCCCTTAGGTTTAATATTATTCCCTTAGGTTTATAACACCTTTAGGTTTTAGAATTAATCCCTTGGGTTTATTATTCCCTTTGGTCTATAATATCAATCCATTGGGTTTATTTGGTTCGTATTCCTAGGGTATAATATTATTCATAGAGCTTAATATAAATCCCTTAGGTTTACAATCACGGTCACCTGTGGTCAATGATGATCTAAGTGTTGAGATTGCAACAAGATGATGGAGCTTAGTGAAAAGAGTCGCCTTCACTAAGTGGGCCCGCAGGCTATTTTTGGCGCAAGTCTATTTTTAGACTATGTCTATTTTTAGACATATGGATCATGTCTATGTTTATGGATGATTGATCAAGTTGGGAAAAATAGATGGACTTCTATTTTTGATGAAAGTGTGAGTGATCACAGTGTGAGTGATCAAAGTCTATTTTTAGACTGGCTGTCAAAAATAGAAATGTCAAATATTATTATCTCACAATAATATTTGGACTATAAACTTAATCTTATTCTCTTGGAGCACTTCAGTTTGAGCTACAGAAGTGGCACATGCAGCTGTCAGAAGGAAATATGCTTTTCTTATGAGTCAGTTGAGTTGTTGCATGCATGACTTCAGTTAGAACTCAATCAGTTGAGTTTGGTGGAGTTGATTGTGGAGTTGATGGAGTTGTGTTCAGTTTAGCTTTGTTAAACTGGTTGTATTTAGTCTAACTGGAAAATAGACTAGAGATGAGTTGGGTGAATTAGTTATTAATTAATTCACAAGTTATTAACTCATAATACAACTAATGAATACATCAGTTAACTCAATTGCATGTTAGTGCATGTTCAGTTCAACAGGGACAAGTGGTAGAGAATCAGATTGCTATCAGTTGTGACTATAGTTGTGCATCAGATCTTGCACAATCAAAGGATTGAGTATGCCAATGAGTTTGCTCACGTATTTGGCCCACATTTTAGCCTTTGCTCACGTCCACAAAGAGTGAGTGACTATTTTGCAGGTGAAAAACGAGTTTGGGAAGCTATTATCATCAGTTCTTGAGCAGGTATTGAGCAGTGGAGGCAGGCAAGCAGTGGAAGAGATTTGGAGATCAGATCTGAGCTGTATTGTGTGTAACAGAGGTGGAGATACTTGTGAGAAGTATTATGCTGTGTAATGTTACATGACTCAATCATTAATATACAGATAGTTGGGGTTTTTAGCGAGATGCTTTCCCCGGGATACATACTGTGTTAATGTGTGAATGCTCTTGATGTTTTATTGTTATTGATGCTGCTATATTGTTGATCAACGTAGAGGAGCTTATGTATTGTGTATGTTTTCCGCAATAGTACATGATCAGGATAATCTCCATTGAATATGTGTTAAATTATTCAAAATTTCTACATGGTATCAGAGCGGCTTGATTTGTAGAAGAGATTTTTTACAGGATATCAAGTGAGGATTGATCATCAGATCTACTATTCAGGAAGTGTTTACATTCTATTTCTTCAGGCAGAGTCTGTAATCGGGCCAGGTAGCCTCTGGATTCATCCTTCCTTTGGAAGGTGAAATATCCGGTAAAAGCCCATACATTCAATCTCTGTACGAGAAATATTTTGTTCTCACGAATTCTAGATCGGAAGCAGTTGAGTTGGTTGCTGGTGGAATTCGAATTTGCAGCAGTGTTTTCTTGGTGACAACGCAGCAATGTCTTTCAACGGATTGCGATTGGAGTATGCTCTTGAGGGCAGCTCAAACTATAGTGCATGGAAGGACAAGATGGAGGCAGTATTGGATGATAACGGGCTGAAGGAGTTCATAGATACGGATATCCCAAAGCCTACTGATGCTACTCAAGCTGATGCTTGGCAAAAGAAGATCGCAAAATGTCGAAGGATTCTGTTGGAGGGCGTGAAGGATCACATTGTGTCCAGCCTCCATGGAAAGGCTACTCCATATTTGATGTGGAAATCATTAACAGAATTATTCCAAAGCAAGAGCGATCAGAGGAAGCTGGCGCTCAAAGATAAACTTAGAAACATCAAATGCGAGAAGGGTGACAGTATTCCCAAGTATCTCACGAAGTTCACTCAGTGTCGAGATGAGCTGGGAAGTGTGGGGGTTACTGTTGATGATGAGGACTTGGTGAGCTTGGCTCTCCTTGGTCTTCCGAAGAGTTGGCATTCCTATCAGGACTCTGTCAATGGTCGGGAGAAGTTGCCAGGATGGGAAAGACTATGGTCAGATCTTGTGCAGGAGGAGATCAGGCGGAGTACCAGGGACAGATCTTCATCAAAGGGAGCTGATGAAGAGAATTGTGCTTTGGCTGCCAAAGCAAAGAAAGGGAAGAGCAAGAAAGCTTCTCAGTCTGGTGCGAAAGGCAAGAAGCAGGATATGTCCAAGGTGAAGTGTTTTCACTGTCACCAGCATGGACACTACACCACAAATTGTCTGCAGAAGAAGAAGAACAAGCAAGCTGCTGGATCTGCAGGGGGAGAGGCCTTAGCTTCTCAGTTTGAGCTTGATTTTTCATTGATCGCATGCTTGGTTTCAAGTGTGATGGGATCAGTGTGGTTCTTGGACAGTGGTGCGTCTTTTCACATGACGGGAGATAGAGATTTGTTCTCTGATCTGGAGGACAAAGATCTTGGAGTGCACATCAAGATGGGTGATGATGGTAGATACAGTGCGACCGGTATCGGTACCATTTCCTTTGAGAGGGAGTCTGGTAAACCCTTTGTATTGAAGGAAGTCATGCATGTTCTAGGATTGAAGAAGAATCTCATCTCAGTGGCGATGTTAGAAGACAAGGGGTATGATGTTGTTTTCAGCGAGGGAAAGGCCTTCCTGCGCAGCAAGACAACTGGTGAGACCCGGAAGATAGGGGTTCAAGTGAGGAACCTTTATCAGTTGCATGTAGATGGATGCGCAGCAATGGCAGGCAAGGCAGAAGGATTGGTGAGCCGGGATGATGGCGAGTTGTGGCACAGGAGATTGGGTCACCTTCACCATGGAGCCTTGAAGATACTGCAGCAGATCACTACAGGGCTTCCTAAAGGCACACTTGCGCAGTCAAATCAGTGCAAGGGGTGTACTTTGGGGAAGTTTGTGAAAGCCACCTTTCATGAGAAGGATAGTCGCGCCACGACGATCCTTGAGAGAATTCACACAGACGTGTGTGGACCTTTCTCAGTTGCTTCGACAGCAAAACACAGGTATTATGTGATTTTTGTTGATGATTTCTCTCGTAAGTGCTGGATCTTCTTCATGCAGAAGAAGAGCGAGACATATTCAAAGTTCTGTGAATTCAAAGCACTGGTCGAGAAGGAGTCGGGGAAGAAGGTGAAGGCTCTTAGGAGCGATAATGGTGGTGAATACATCTCGGACGAGTTCAAGGATTTCTGCAAGGCAGAAGGGATTCGTAGAGAGCTCATAGCTCCCCATAACCCACAGCAGAACGGGGTAGCTGAGCGGAAGAACAGAACGATTGTGGGTGTTGCACGGGCAATGTTGCATGATCAGGGCCTACCCCTTCACTTGTGGGCGGAAGCATGCAATACAGTAGTTTATGTGCAGAACCGTTGTCCTCATAGGATACTTGGCATGAGTACACCCGAGGAGGCTTATTCTGGTAAGAAGCCTGATCTTTCTCATTTGAGGATTTTTGGTGCTAACGTTTACATGCATGTGACGAAGGATGCCGGAAAGAAGTTGGAGCCGACTGCAGAGGTTGGGATATTTGTGGGGTACACTGATACGCCCCACAACTATCGTGTGTATTTGCCAGACAGTGGTAAAACTGTTGTGCGACGGGATATAAAATTTCAGGAGGAGAAAGCCATGAAGTGTTCGCTTGAGAGGGAGCTACACTTGCATGCAGATGAGGAGCTATTAGTTCCTAAGGATGAGCTTCAGGACGAGGTTCATGGAGTGGAAGAGACCACTCATGCAGCGCCAACCATCAGAGGGCGAAAGCGCTTGACAGAAGCTGAGCGACTGGCTCAAGATGCAAAGAAAGTTGTAGGACCACCTACAGCCCAATGCAGGCAGAGACAATCACCTGATCGGTACACTGGATACATGGCTCTTATGAGCAAGTGTGTTGTGACTGAGCCATCCTCTTTCGAGGAAGCTGTGGAGGATCCCGCATGGGTAGACGCCATGGTGGAAGAGTATGATTCTATTGTCAGAAACAGTGCATGGGAGATTGTTCCTAGACCGGAAGGGAAATCAGTGGTGGGTTCGAGATGGATCTACAAAGTTAAGCAGGCAGCTGACGGGAGTGTGGAGAAGTACAAGGCAAGATTTGTTGCCCGAGGCTTTTCACGGATTGAGGGGATCGATTATGAGGAGACCTTTGCACCTGTCGCAAGGTATTCTTCCATACGGACGATTCTTGCTCTCTCAGCGCAGATGGGATGGCACATTCATCAGATGGATGTGAAGACTGCATTCCTCAACGGAGTCATTGAGGAGGAGGTGTACATTGAGCAACCCGAGGGCTTTGAAGTCTTCAGCAGCGAGTCGCATGTGTGCAGGCTCAAGAGAGCGTTGTATGGGTTGAAGCAAGCACCACGTGCTTGGTACACACGGATAGACAGCTATTTCACAGGACTTGGATTCTCCAAGAGCGAGGCGGATCCGAACCTATACCAGATTGTGGTGGAGGGTAAGTTGCTTATCATTGTACTGTATGTTGATGATTTGATTCTAACGGGTGATGAGCTGTTGATACTGTCATGCAAGAAGGATCTTGCTACAGAGTTTGAGATGAAGGATTTGGGCCTCCTTCACTATTTCCTAGGATTGGAAATATGGCAGCGCAGTGGTGGACTGTTTGTTTCTCAGGGCAAGTATGCTCGGGAGATACTGGAGAAGTTCAACATGCATGGCTGCAAGCCTGTTGATACTCCTCTTCCTGGAGGTTGGAGGAAGGAGGATGCCACTTCGGGAGAAGAAGTGGATGCCACTGTTTATCGACAGTTGGTGGGGTCGCTGATGTATTTGGTCAATACACGACCTGATATATGCTATGCAGTTAACCAGCTTTCACAAGCTATGGTTAAGCCTACCAAGCTCTTCTGGAAGGCGGGCAAGCATGTATTGAGCCACTTGAGAGGCACATCGGGATATGGATCTTGGTACAGGCAGGAGGATGCAGAGTGGGTAGGGAGCCCAACGGACAGAAAGAGCACATCAGGAGGGGTCTTCAGTATCGGATCGACAGTAGTTTCTTGGTACAGCAGGAAGCAGAGATCTGTGTGGATGAGGATGATCTTGGTCGGGTTTTTCGGGTCCAAGCACATCAGGTACCATCATATCAGAGATTGTGTGCAACGGAGGATCATGTTACTTTCGTACATTCCAACGGAGGATCAGGATGCTGATATTCTGACGAAGGCTCTCACCAGGAGCAAATTCGAGTACCACCGAGGCAGGATAGGGGTTGCTGATAATCCATATCTTGTCGAGAGGGAGTGTTGAGATTGCAACAAGATGATGGAGCTTAGTGAAAAGAGTCGCCTTCACTAAGTGGGCCCGCAGGCTATTTTTGGCGCAAGTCTATTTTTAGACTATGTCTATTTTTAGACATATGGATCATGTCTATGTTTATGGATGATTGATCAAGTTGGGAAAAATAGATGGACTTCTATTTTTGATGAAAGTGTGAGTGATCACAGTGTGAGTGATCAAAGTCTATTTTTAGACTGGCTGTCAAAAATAGAAAAGTCAAATATTATTATCTCACAATAATATTTGGACTATAAACTTAATCTTATTCTCTTGGAGCACTTCAGTTTGAGCTACAGAAGTGGCACATGCAGCTGTCAGAAGGAAATACGCTTTTCTTATGAGTCAGTTGAGTTGTTGCATGCATGACTTCAGTTAGAACTCAATCAGTTGAGTTTGGTGGAGTTGATTGTGGAGTTGATGGAGTTGTGTTCAGTTTAGCTTTGTTAAACTGGTTGTATTTAGTCTAACTGGAAAATAGACTAGAGATGAGTTGGGTGAATTAGTTATTAATTAATTCACAAGTTATTAACTCATAATACAACTAATGAATACATCAGTTAACTCAGTTGCATGTCAGTGCATGTTCAGTTCAACAGGGACAAGTGGTAGAGAATCAGATTGCTATCAGTTGTGACTATAGTTGTGCATCAGATCTTGCACAATCAAAGGATTGAGTATGCCAATGAGTTTGCTCATGTATTTGGCCCACATTTTAGCCTTTACTCACGTCCACAAAGAGTGAGTGACTATTTTGCAGGTGAAAAACGAGTTTGGGAAGCTATTCTCATCAGTTCTTGAGCAGGTATTGAGCAGTGGAGGCAGGCAAGCAATGGAAGAGATTTGGAGATCAGATCTGAGTTGTATTGTGTGTAACAGAGGTGGAGATACTTGTGAGAAGTATTATGCTGTGTAATGTTACATGACTCAATCATTAATATACATATAGTTGGGGTTTTTAGCGAGATGCTTTCCCCGGGATACATACTGTGTTAATGTGTGAATGCTCTTGATGTTTTATTGTTATTGATGCTGCTATATTGTTGATCAACGTAGAGGAGCTTATGTATTGTGTATGTTTTCCGCAATAGTACATGATCAGGATAATCTCCATTGAATATGTGTTAAATTATTCAAAATTTCTACACTAAGGTCACAATGTGCCAAAGGTTGTCTCAATATCAAAAATCAACCATGATCAATCATGGTCAACCATGGTCAATGATAATCTAAGGTCACAATGTGCCAAAGGTTGTCTCAATATCAAAAATCAACCAAGATCAACCATGGTCAACCATGGTCCAACGTCACATTGTAACAAACATCTTCTGAGTATGAAAATCAATAATGGTAAATCATGCTCAACCATGTTTATTTTATGGATTATTTGTCTCAATATGAAAATCAATCATGGTCAACCATCTTCTAACATTGCATTGTGACAAATATTTATGTTAGATTTTATAGTATTTATCTTAGTGTTTATATTCCTTGGATTTAAAATATTTATCCCTTGGGTTTAATATTATTCCCTTGGGTTTATAATATTTATCTTAGGGTTTATATAACTTGTGTTTACAATATTAATCACTTGGGTTTAATATTATTCCCTTGTGTTTATATTATCAATCTATTTGGTTTTTACTATTAATCCTTTAGGTTTATAATAGCAATCCCTTTAGGGTTTATATACCTTGAATTTATAATATGAATCAATTGTGTTTAATATTATTCCCTTGGGTTTATAATAACTTTGGGTTCAATCATGGCCAACCATGGTCGTCAACCATGGTCAAATTATGACAAAGACTATCTTTTGGTCCAACGTCACATTGTATCAATCTGTTGGGTTTTTACTATTAATCCCTTAGGTTTATAATATAAATCCCTTTAGGGTTTATATACCTTGCATTTATAATATTAATCAATTGGGTTTAATGTTATTCCCTTGGGTTTACAATACTTTTGAGTTCAATCATGGCCAACCATGGTCGTCAACCATGGTCAAATTATGACAGAGGCTATCTCTTGGTCCAATGTCACATTGTCACAACAATGGTCATCCATGGTCAACCATGGTTCAATGCTGCATTGGGACAAAGATTATATCAATATGGAGATCAACCATGGCCAATGATGGTCAGCCATTGTCCAACGTCGCATTATGACAAACATTGTCTCAATATGAAAATCAATCATGGTCAACCATATTCCAACGTCGCATTGTGACAAATATTTATCATAAAATATAATATTTCTCTTAGTTTTTATATACCTTGGGTTTATAATATTAATTCCTTAGATTTAATATTATTCCCTTGGGTTTATAGTATCAATCCATTGGGTTTTAAATCCCTTGAGTTTTTAGTATTAATCCCTTGGGTTTATTATTCCCTTGGGTGTATAATATCAATCCCTTTAGGGTTTATATACCTTACATTTATAATATTATTCCCTTTGATTTATAATATCAACCCCTTGGGTTTATTTGGTTCATATTCCTAGGGTATAATATTATTCATAGGGTTTATAATATTAATCCTAGGGTTTAATATAAACTATTTAGGTTTACAATCATGTCATCCCTCGTCAACGATGGTCCAATGTCACAATGTGTGAAATATTGTCTCAATATGAAAATCAACCATGGTCCAACGTCACATTGTGACAAACATCGTCTGAGTATAAACAATCAATAATGGTAAATCATGGTCAAACATGTTGTTTTTAGGGTTTATATTATTTATCTTTGGGTTTTTATACCTTTGGGTTTATAATACTTATTTTAGGGTTTATAATATTTATCTTAGGGTTTTTATACCTTTGGGTTTATAATATTTATTTTAGGGTTTATATACCTTTGGGTTTATAATATTTATCCCTTGCGTTTAACATTATTCCTCTAACATTTACATCTATATCAAGAGTGAAATCAAAAGATGGTTTGCATATTTCACCGCCTTTTTCTTTTCAACATTATGCGAAAATGCAAGACAATGCGAGAAGGGATTGGTTGCAAAAGCATGAATGGTCGTGATCATTATCTTGTTGATTTCAATTGGTGCATATTTTGTCATTGGTCTTGGTGTGTTTTGGAAGAGACGAGCATTTAATAATTGTGTTCTCATGGAGCGTTTAAAGTTTAATTTCCTATCAACCATATTTAAATTGTTTTTTTATTTTTATTAAATGTTTATTTCATAATTACTTCATTATTATTTATTAAATGATTATTAATATAATTGTTGTTATTATCTTTATTTATTTATTATTATTATTATTTAATATAATAGTAATAATATAATATTAGTTATTACTAATATGGCTCTTTTATTTATATTAATATTACTCATAATAATATTAATTATTAATATTATTGATAATTGATATATGTGCTTGATATGGGTCTATCAGCGTTTATCAACCACATTTATTAATGTGGTTGTGCTAGTAGTAGTATTGTAGCTCATCTTCATAGCTTGCCAATTGCAACATTCATCCGCACGGCAATGTAGCCTCATCCACAAATGGTCAAGCACAGAGGAGGATATAGTTTGAGAGCCAATTCACATCCTAAACTCATGCCTCGATGGACTTATGTGGCATCTTTGTTTGATACTATACCACCAAAAGTTCGTGAGGAGATTCGCAAGTTGGAATCTCAGGAATTTAGGGATAAACATTATTTCTTAGATTCTAAGATCGTAAATTAGGATCTAATGTGGATTCCTAGACCTCGTAAATTGAAAAAATATAATTTATTCATTAGAGATAAACTAGTGGACCATTATAGGATTTTTGTAGGATAGGAAGACTTGAATTGCCTATTCAGAAGAATTCGATATTGTTTGGATGATATTCTAGCCCACTTTCAGAAGGTGGAAAGATATGTTGCGTCAAAGTCAGATTCTGACTCAGGGAAAAAAATCCATGCTTGTGGGGTGATCAACACTTCCTTGGTTCAAAATGCACCCAATCTCAACTCAGTCCCTATAGCGAATGGAGTCCCAATGTTTCCAGTGGTGATTTCAAATTGACAGTTCGTGTTTCATCGCTCCCTAGTTTTTGGTTGGTTTTTTTAGTTTGGCTGGCTCTCGCATGCCATGGTGGATTTCATAGCTACTAGAAATACATATTAGCACAGTTTGCACACTTTTGGCCCTACCAATCCTTTAATCACTATGCTCAACCTTCAAGTATTTTGTGTTTTTTTGCTCTTTTTCTTGGTTTTTGTACTCATAAAATGGAGCATTATAATATATATTGAATAGTGTTTAATAGAGAACTCATTTAATGCGGTGGTTATGATATTAGTCTTTAGTAACATCATTGCTCTCATAGTAGTTGCTAGTTTTTATGAACTAAAAAGATATACACTTACAAAGTATCTTGTTCTAACCATATATATCTTACCAAAAAAATTATTATTGGAAATTTTGTGCGATCTATAAAAAAAAAAAAAAACTATAATTATATTACTAATTTCCTTTCCTAACTTGAAAATAAACATATAACTCCATAAAAGTCACCATAAAAATCACCGACTTCTTTTTTATATTATATATATTGGTATGAAAACAATTATAAAAATATCCTAAATCAAAGTGTAAATGACTAACATTGTTATTTAAAAAAATCTTAAATGCTCAAAAATACCATTTTCCATACCATGTATAGTGTTGACAATGAAAGCACATAATTCCTCCATAGTTAACATGATGTCACAACATTATATATTGATATATAATCAATTTCATGATATAATACCTATAATCAATTTCATGATTATTATATTTTTTATTTTTGGAAAAAAAATAACAAAATTAAATTACTAAAATTTACGTAGATATACAGATCTAAATATATATTAATAATTTTTATATATACAAAGAAATTATAATTATATCATTACTTTTTTTTCTCAACTTGAAAATAAACATTTAATTAATATATACTTAATCATTTTCATGATTATTATAATTTTAAAAAAAAAAAAATAGCAACAATTTAATTACTAAAATTTATATAAATATACATAGCCAAAAATATGTGTCATTAATTTATATATATATATATACTATAATTATATTATTAATTTCTTAACTTGAAAATTAACATATAATTGCTATAAAAGACACCAAATTCTTTTTTATCTTTTAAATATTGGTATCGCAGCAATTATAAAAGTAGAGTAGATCAAATTCGTAGGCAATTGACACTCTGTTGACGTTTTAAGGTCTTTAATAAAAACAGGCTGCAGTTGCTTTGAAAATTAGTATTAAGTCATAATCACGAAAAAAAATATTAAGTATTTTTCTAATCAATTAATTTGAATTCGATAGATAATGTGATTTAAATATTAAACAAGGGAGGCTGCATCGCAGCTAGTCCCTGCCTTTTGCTGGGAGAGCCCTAAGTATCGGACAACTCAACCATTTAATAAACGACAAAGGCAATCAACGAAAGCCAGATTGGCACTTCCCCTGTAAAGTCAACAAAAAACTAGAAACAGAACAAGGCTGCAACCAACATAGGGTCATACAAAGTAAATGCAACCTGATAAAACCAAATATCCTTCAACGTAAATGTAATGCCACCTGGTTGCAGCCTTCAAGACCAGCATGGCTTGTAGAATGAAAGTTAAACAGGAGATACTCTGCAAAAAACGCCATTGCTGCAATGATCTCCAGCACTCCATGTGGGAGAGGCAAGTACCTGTTACAAAGCACAACACAAGAAAATCAAATCTTCACAAACTTTAGCAAAATGACTAAATTTTCGAGCTATGTTCACTCAATTTATTTCTAAAAATCGATAATCTAAATCATGCTTCATGGTTCAAATGTGCATTTTTCATTCTTCAAGTGTTCAATGAACACTGAAATTCTTAATCGAACAGTGCATTACATTGTCATTTGTGGACAGTGGTCCGTTAATGAAACTAGTTCTTTTTTGTCGGCATCCGCTAGCAAAAGTGCCCCCAACCGCTTATTACTCCGATACTATAGTGAAAAAATAGAAACTCTGAGGGTCAACAATTGTTTTCAGCCAGCCAGCAGCTCTACATTCCTCATCAGCCAGACAGCGAGGCAATCCACCAACCATTGTAAACCGGCCAGCCATACACTTATAATAAACAAGGCAGCCAAGCCCAGGCAACCATCCATTATAAGCCAGCAGCCAATCAGACATGGCAGGTCTAAAGTCCAGCCAGTAGAATAAGTGCCTAGGCTTGACAGATCGGTGAACACGCACTTTCCCCACCAGTAGGCAGGTATCTAGTCTGTCGGTAAGGGACCCTCCCTGGGCAGGTGTGTTGTCCAGATGCGTAGTTTTATAAACGTAATGAAACGTAATAAAGCACGTATTGGGCTGGCTTGGCTCTGTGATGCATCACAATAAATCAAAAATGATGTTATCTCTCTTTCGTTCATCTTGGATGGGTGATGGCTGTGGATACTCGTAAGTAATAAGAATCAATATTGTTTTCTGGCTCAGAGTAAAGGCATATCAAAAAGGCAGTAAATAGGAAGTATAAACACAACCCGTTCTTTATTGACATTCTTTTTTAATATACTCTACAAGACTTGCATAGTGGCAAATATATGTAAAGTATCAAAGATTTCATGTATGTCGAGGAGTGTGTTAATAAAGTTAAAAAAAAAAACCAAGTGGAACCCAAACAGATCGAATAATATATTTAAACTCAAAGACATGGAATAATATATTTAAACTCAACCTTAAGAAAATCACTTGTTAGTAGGAGTTTGCATGAATTTCACATGTCAGTAGCAGTGCATGCATTTTCCACTAGGCCAGAGTAACCGCAATTACGTGTTATTGCACTTGAGTCCCTTGAGTCCGCATTCCGGTAAGCAGGATAGGATCCGGAGGCATAGGAGTTGAATTAAGATCAAATGCTATCGAGCACGAATCCTTTGTTTGTTTAGTCACGAATCCCTCTTCTTTTGTGTTAATTGCGAATCCCTTCTTGAAAGCCTTATTCCCTGCTTCCTCAACCTAGAAGAGAGCAAGGGCTGCAACAGAGGGTTCCAGAAGGGGAGGGCGGCGACCCTTGCTGAATATCGAGAAGGACGTGGTTTTTGAAGGAGAAGAAAGAAAGGATGTTGATGTAACCGTTCTGAATCAAAGCGACCAGATCATGCATTGTCAGGTGAGAGCCATTGCTTATAATTGAAGTTGTTGGGTCTCGATTGTGTATGGGGAGAATAGCTCCGTTGAGAGGGAATCGCTCTGGAATGACATTGTATCTCAGGCCTCTGTGGTGAGGGGAAATCCATTGATGATTGCTGGGGATTTTCATGCTATCAGAAATCACAACGACAGAGTAAGTGGGTCAACCAGGCTTCAAATACCCATGAAGGCTCATGATGAATCAGTTCGGTCGCCTTCCCATAATCTGTCACAACAATTCTCACTCCTTCACTTCTGCACAGATCTTTATTGGTACATCTTACATCTAATTTTCATCAACATGAATTTGTCACACTAAAATTGAAATTCATCCATAAACTTAAGATTGAAAAATCAGGTGATGAGGGTGAATAGTGCAATGTCAAAACTTATATATCAAAGGCTTGCTATCGCTCTATCTATAGTGACCCGCAAAACTTGTTTAGGTGGTTGTTCGCCTTTGGATCTTCACTTCAATAGTTGTCTAAGATAGCAGCGGCGGTAGATTGGGGAATGCTAATCTCATGGAGGAATTCAAATTTTTCTAGGAAAGCCTCTTCTTTCTGGTCTACATCAAGTGGATTCTTCGCCTAGACAAATCTAGAGATAGAATTCTGGAGAGAATTGATCGTATGCTAGTAAGTGAGGAGCAATCACATCAGTGAAGTCAGAGAAGAGTGGCAGTCAGATGAAATAAAAGAAAAAGCGGAGATACTTATGATCAGACTATGGATAGAGAAAGAAGCGGAGTGTATCTATAAGCTACAAAGCCTCAAGAGATTAGAAGAGAGAATCAGAAAAAAATCAAGGAGGGGAGACAGATGTTTTCACGCCCATTTTCGAAATCAAAAAAGAGGACAATCACATTCCTATTAGTAGGTTGAGGCCAATACCCGCAATCAAGTCATACTCAACTGCAAGAAAGTAATAATCACCAGCGATCAAGTAAGCATCAACTGCTTTACCAAGTTCAAGAAGAACAGTTCCTTGAGCAGATGTGATTGAAAATATTCTTCATTCATCTTCTTGGTCTGCTAAATGAATTGATCCCTGTTGTTCGAGTGCATGCTATTCTTTTGCAATTCCCGCTGGAGTGATGTCTTCCGGTCTAAGGGTAGCTACTACCGTTGTGTAAAGATCAACTCCTGCTGCTATGAGTCTCGTCTTCGTGGAGTTCCTGGATGATAAGGAAGAAAGATGGCTTGGATTTACAGATAGGGGCTTTCTCCAGCCTACCCATGTGTAAAGAAAAGCTGTTGTTGGTTCTTCTTCCTAGTCTAATTCCTACTAGTGCAGGGCCCACGGGGCAAAGTCGTTAGACACAGGGATCTATCCTACATATAAGGAATCACCGATTCTATTAGGTAGGAACTAGAAAGATCAGAAGTTGGTTCTGAGTCAGCGAGTAATCCATAAAAGGCTGTTGAACAGAGTGTCGAAGGGACATAGCCTACCAAATGTGTTCCCGAGTCTGCGGTTCCTTTCGCCAAAGCTTATAAAATACGACTCTTCAGAACTATCATTGCAACGCCATGGGACTGTGGTGACATACGGATCAGAGACAGTGCGGTAGGTGGCCAAAATTTCAAAAAGTGCCAAAATTTCAAGTTAGCTCATCCTGAAGATAGATCGAGGGAAGGTATCAGACAGAGTCTACTTCTTACCACCTTGAATTTCTCGTCTCTGTGCCTTTTGGAGTATGTTCCTTCTGGAGTATGTTTGTTCCAAGTTTATCCTCTCAGTGTTCGTTCCAGAAGAGCCGCCCACCGACTACCGGCTGTTTCTCTTGCTCCAAGTCTGCATCCTGGGGCATATATGAAAAGGGGTAAGTTGTTATTACTCCATAAATACCTCAAATGTAACTTGCTAATACATAATACCTTATGTAACTTGCTAATACATAATACATGTTTGTAGACAACCACCAGGTCAACCGCAGCAAAGGAAACATCAGCTCCTCATCCTCTCAGCGTTCATTTCTAGGTAGGCAGGTACACTCTGCACTTTGTTGTCCTTTGAGTGTCAAAGTTGCTACTGTTATCGATCTTAAACATGAGATTGTAGCCCTCATATTGGCAAGGTATCCTAAAATCAAGTCATCAAATTGGTTGAAATATTCAACTGTGTGTCTGTGTGTGTTTATATACGTTATTAATCTACTAATTCCAATTCTATGTACCGTTTATACTCGATGTCCAACGATATGAGTTGGCTAACTTTGTCTGGGCGGCCAAGCTTCGAATACCCATGAAGGCTCATGATGAAATCAGTTCGGTCGCCTTGCCCATAATCTGTCACAACAATTTTCACTCCTTCGCTTCTGCACAGATCTTTATTGGTACATCTTACATATAATTTTCATCAATATGAATTTGTCACACTAAAATTGAAATTCATCCATAAACTTAAGATTGAAAAATCAGGTGATGAAGGTGGATAATTATAGTAGAATTTGTAGTAGCCAGTTGTGAAATAGTTTTGATGATGATGGTTACCTTGTAGCAGGCACCGCATCCGGTTCCATTTCTGTATAACTGAGCGACAGCAGCTACATCACCTCCATTCATATTTCTGCCAAAGAACCCATATCCACACGCTCCACCGGCACAACTGCAGCAAAGGAAGCCTCAGCTCCTCATTTAGACAACCACTGGCGCAATCGTAGCAAAGGAAACAACCTCGTGGTTCAGACAGTTTTAGGACAGTTTCAGGAAGAGGCACAGACACATACACCTACATCCACCTGTAACACATGCACACATACACCTGTGTGCACCTGTAACGCATGCACGCAAATAAAATGTAGCTGCCTGCTACAGTCACATTATTTAATACCCCATTGTTTATGAGTTACCATTTAATGCTTTCGATTAATACTAGCATTAATTTACCAATTTCAGAATGCCAAGCAAATGTGAAGCAAAGATATAAAAATAGCCTATGGTTTTGCCTCCCCGCCTCGGGAAGAGGCCAAATAAGGTAGGGAAAAAAATACACTATCAAATATGCAGTGTACTTGTAAAAACTTTGCTCATTTCTAAAAACTTTGCTCATTTGTAATTGTAACCAGCTTAAATTAATGTTAAAAAGCCACAATTCGATTACTATAGTAGGGACTAAAAAGACAATCAACCCCATTCAAATGGTTTTTTAATAAACTTAAAATTATTTTGATACGGTCTATCTTGATATTAAAAAAAAAACCAATGAATCCGATCCAAATTGTTATATATGAAACCTAAACTTTATATTAATACTCTATATCAATTGGTCCACTATTTTTCTGCTGAAAAGGGGTTATATCCATTTACTTTCCGAGGGATTCATTTATCCATAAAATGTTGTCTTAGTATTGGCAATGTAAATACATCATTTCTCCATACAATGTTTAACATGCGAACACATCATTTCATATTTGAAAAATATTATAATTAGTTACTAACACAACCACAACTAATAATAAAAACATCATTTCATATTTGAATAATATTATAATTAGTTACTAACACAATCACAACTAATAATAAAAATAAAAATAGGTAATTACTTTTTATTTATATAAATTTTAATTTTAATAATAATTAATATCAATATTAATTATTAAACCTTAATGTTAATATTAAGTTTTATTATCAATTTTAATATTATTATTATTATTATTAATTTTAATAACATTATTATTATTATTTACTAATTTTAATTTAATAATAACTATTATTAATTATTATTCTATTTAATATTAATACTATTAATTAAAAATTAAAATATAATAATAAAGGTAGCATGTGTGCAAAATATTCGACATTGATAATGATATCACATGAGTATTTTAGAATTCAAAAGCAGAACACAAACCAATACTTCTTAATATTAATATATTAAACCTTTGGTGTGTATACGAATTTAATATTTAATGGAGTTATGGCAGTAAACTTACCATACCAATGATTGACACATTAATAGTGGTGGAGTCTCTGTTGTCATAAGATGCAGACAATTTTTCGACATCAATTCCCTTTGACATTGGACAGATTCGAGCCTTCACTGATTCCCCTTGACACTGGCATTCGACAAATTCCAGCCTTCGCTCCTCCCTCTGATCCATCGCCACCTCCAGCACCATCCGTACAAGGTGATTATCATCGTTATCATCTAAAACCATCAAAACAAACCACGTGGAAATTTTAACACCATTAAGAAAAGACTGGATCTCTTTAATTAATTAATATTGCAAATTAAGGATTCATCTTAAAGGATTTAAGCAGACTAAGAATATACCTATACTGGATGATGTCTTCTCCCTTTGGCAAAGTCCCTCACAAGGAACGAAGATCTAGAGAACCTGAATATTGTGGCATCACTGAAGCACAGGAGACCAGAAAATGATTTAACTGGAAAGGAGGCCTATTCACAGGCCTCTTTCCTCTATGGTAGTTCTCCCAATAACCTTGCATGCTCAAAATAAGTTGTTGCAGTCCCAGCTTTTACCTACCAAACAATTGAAGCACTATCTATGGAGAAAACTGAACACAAAAGATTTATGATTTATGATTTCATTCCATATACTGAGATTTATATATAAAGCGGGCTCTAGAAACTACAATGAGTTCATTGACTATTATTATTTCTTACCTAAACTTTCCAGCTATTAATTTTTACAGAGAATCTAGAACAATGATCGTCCTCATAGGAACAATGGGTGTGATTATTATTATTATTACACCTACCCGTAATCACAACTTATATGTTAATTAGCATGTTGGTCTAAGTCTCAACTAGGCTTACAAACATGATTCAAATATTTCATTCTGACTTTCTTTGCTACAGTATATTGATCAAATTTTTTCTTGAACTTGTTGCTTCAAACTTCTTTCTTCTTGTTCTCACTCCAAACAATGAACACTCAATATTTCTCCTAGATGCAACTAGGATGATGCCAATGCATTTCAATGTTATATTCTTCGAGTTTTTAAATATTGTTCAATTGACATTACAACTAAGTTATATTCTTCGAGTTTTTAAATATTGTTCAATTGACATTACAACTGAGTTATATTTTTCTTTTTCTTTTGCTTCTTCCTAGCTCCTACCAATACCTGCACACTTGTAAACATTAGTAAGATTTACACAATCATCATAATTTGAGTTCTTTCCAACTTTATCTCTTTCTTCCTCTACCAAATCGTGATACTCAGCTTCATCTAGCACATGCAATTTATTTGCACCGAGTGTTACTCTTCCACTTAACAAATCATCCACAAGTTTCTTCTTTTGCAGCATTTGTATCCAATCTTCACTTGAAAAGTTTTCATTGTCATATAGTGGTTCATAGGTTGGTGCACATTCATCATTAAATACTGCAACACAAGGAATTTCCTTACTATCACATGTTACTCTATTCTCATCTACCTCCACCATTTTAGTCTTCTTAATCCAAGTTATGATGCTTTTAACACAATCACCAATTTTAACAACACTTTCATCAACTCCTCTCGTTGTACTTCATTTCAAAAATAATACCAAAATATTTTTCCATTACATACTTCACCAAATTCATGCAAAATACTAGACATGATGTTTTCAAAGTGTTGATATAGCTTCATTTCAAAAATAATACCAAAATATTTTTCCATTACATACTTCACCAAATTCATGCAAAATACTAGACATGATGTTTTCAGAGTGTTGATATAATAAGAAGAAATGCTATTGCACCTCTACTCTTATTTCAGAGATTTATAGAAGTTTCTTGAACAAATTACAATAAATCTACTCAACCAAATAATCCTTCTATTTTCATTAAAAATTTTACCTTAAAAAAAAAACAAAAGTAGAATTAATGTTTCAATATTACACTCGTTTCTTCAAATTCTTCCAACTGATCCAAATCTATATTTAGATTTATGTCTTCAGACATGGGTGGGTTATATGGCTGGACATATTTCATATTTATAATAATAAAAGTATTATAATTTTTATTAGTTTTTTTATGTGTTGTTTTGGAATATTATTATAATCAATTTTTTTATATTAATATTAATGTTGCTCACAAGACTAGTTCACCTGGTCAGCATCTTCACAATGCACATTTCCCTTGGTTTTTTGAGCCACATATGTTGCTTCACACATGTGCGTTGTTGCTCCTACTCCACTTACAGTCCTCACCACACGAAGTCCACGCTGGCTGCAACAAGCTTTCCTTCTCCGCTTTCAAGGTGGTAGCAGAGCTCCTTTCGATGGTGGCCTTCAAATAATATTCGACAACTTCGTCAGATCCCGTGATCATCAACGTTCTTCTACAATTCTCCAAAGACATCGTTTTCAACAACACTACTCAAACCCAAAATGGAGACGCCTTTCAACAGATCGACGCTCTGCTACACATGCAACAACAATCTTTCCTTTCTCGACAGATGGAGCAGCTCTCCTTCTTCACACAACATCCGATCTCACGAAAAAATGACACAGACTCTTCTTTAAGGATCGACTGGTACAATCTTCCAATAAATTCAACTGCAGTAAACATTCAACTCTGTCTAAGATTATGACAGAGGAAAACATGCAACTCTCAATGGTTTCTTTCTCTGTTGAGATCTTCCACGTCGGCTCGCTGATCCCTCTTCCACGCGGGCTAGAGGCTTACACTGTATCACAACTTAATCACACCTACACGGGATTGCTTCACCCTTCGATTAAAAAGGAAAACCTTGGCAAACTTCCTTACATAGCTCCTCGCCACGCAACAAGACGTATCCGCCACCTCCACGTAGTGGCATACCGCAACTTCTTATGTGGATCACTTCATGCCATGCTACACAGGCTTCACATTCCAAGCCACACACATTTTACGAATCCACTTGTCTCCACAACAGGAAACTAGCGAAACAATCGCGCCATCCACACGAGCACATCAAGCTCGAGCACACCAAGCTCGACGCTCAGCTCATCGTTTCGTGCGATTTCTGGCACAGTGCAATAGCTTTCCGCACACAGAGAGACCGCAGGCACAGAGTCACTCTACTTCCAGCCTCACAACCCTTAGCTCTTAGTCGGCTCTTAAAGAACATTCTCCAACAGCAGGACATGTGCCCTTCACACCACCGAGGGCTCATGACGATGGCCACCAAGTCCTCACGACTTTAGCTCTGATACTATATCTGAGGAGAAAATTGAACACAAAAGTTTTACAATTTTATTTCACATATTGAGATTTATACATAAAGTGAGTGGTACAAATGGAGTTGTCTAGTGACTTTTTGGAGATTCCGGTGACGGAATCCGGCGGAAGAAATTGAGGTTAAATTTTGATTTGTTGCAGTTAAAATGGTTTTTTAACTGCATAATTGGATTCAGCACCCTGAAAAACCCATGGGACGCCTTGATTGTGCAGAAACTAGCTATCAAACTTCCGCTTCCAATAAATTGCTGCCAGATTTTGACTGGAAAAACCCACCGGAAAGGCTTCCAAAAAATCTCATTATAGACAACTTCGGTAAAAACTACAGTGATTTCATAAAATAATATTATTTCTCATGTGAACTTGCTTACATTAATTCAGACAATATCATTATTTCTTACCTAAACTTGTGGAGAACAAACAATCTAAAACCGCCATCCCATCATGAAAACAATGATCATAATTATTATTCTAACACTATCACAAAATTTGAAACGATCCGATCTCAGAATAACAATCTCAGAATAGTAAAAACTAGCATTCACCTGAAGGAAACGCCATAGATATTTCCAATGGTACTTGCATACAATGACACTTGCATATGTGTTTGGACTTTGCACAAGTTTGAGGCAAAGCAGTTTTCCCAGGCTTATGACAACCATTTTGTATCTTACTAACACACTTTGATTCTACTTCATAAAAATCTAACTTCTTGAGTTGAGATAATCATCAAAACTTAGTTGGTTTGCATGGAATCTAGTCTTCAGCAAATGCAAATTGCAGATTGGTAGATAAGAGGGCATATGACCTATCCTTGTTAATGGGAGGATACTCAAATATACAGCCATGCCCATTGTGACCCTTATGGATCTTTCTTTTGTTTTCTTCATGTAGTTGTTGTATGTGTATATAATGGACACTCTCGTGGAGCATTTTGAATTGTATCGAGTAAACATTTTAAGATGCACTTATTTCAAGACCCGGGAGATGTTGGAGAGTTTTGAACTCGATATGGTCATCATTAGGCCCTCTCTACATGTTCTCCTCTGTGACAACTTTTTCAATCAATTGAAACAAGGCAAAACAGATTGCAAGCCAGAAGCATCTTTAATCCTATTTTGTAGTCTCGTTATATAATGTGTTTCCCTTTACCATTCATTTATCTCAATCTTTAAATTACACATCATGATTTATCAAATCGAAAATCATTCTGAACCATGCAAGCTGTAAAATTCATCCCATTCATTTTTAGTACATAACAAAGTCACCTATGGAGGCAAGATAATTTCAACCACTGATGCCACATCCTATTCTTCAAGACCTATTTTTCGTGTACAGGAAGTGGATCATTAATCCATATAATTAAACCCTTCCCGAGGCACCTTACTGAATAGATAGCATATCTATAGTGGGCACACTTCGCCGGCGTCCAACTTCTGACTATGGGACATCATATTGTATCACATTCAAACATTACTTCTTTGTCTCAAGTACAATAATATATACCCATGATCTGTATCTCTATACGGCAGAATCCAGATAAATGTATCGATCAAGATATATCGTGGTGTTTGGAGCTCTGTGAGACTCTAGAACAGTTGGGCCCTTGCTCTGTTTTGGTTGTTATCTCAGAAGTCATGTTTCCCACATATCCACAAATAGAAATTAGACAAAAGTTGATAACAAGCATTAAGGACCAGAGCATGCTCTTCATCTGAATTTATGGATAACTAGTACCTGTATTCTTTCAGATGTTGCCTTAGATCATTTTTTAGCTGGGTGCCCTCCTCTGCATCCTGGCGAGTTACTTGTGATTCAACTGCCACAGTGTCTAGTGAAGGATGCCTGATTAACCAAAGGTAAGACGAATATCAAAGTCATCCATATGAGAAGCAATTTTAGGAAACAAAAAGGCACTTCAGTAATCATTGAAGGACTACAAAATATCTACCATCAATGAAAGACAGGCCAAGTTTTTGCAATTCAACCAAATGACCAGATGCCCACAAATCTCAGTTTCAGGACCGTTATTCTCAAACGGAAGGTCCGTTTAGGGACCATGTAAAGAGAAGCCAGTGTAAAAGTTTACGAGAAAGCTATATTTATTGTTGGTATCTTTCATCTCCCTTGATGACCTTCGGCTCTTCTCTAAATGAGTCTGATCTATGAGATCCTCTATCAGAAAGTGTGTTTGAGCCTTTACTGGCACTAATGCCATGATCTGATGTTTCTCTGCTAGTAGAGATGCCATTGTATAACCTTCTGGAGTTTGTTGGTCTCTTTTATGGCATTACTTTTGGGCTGTTGCTTCTTTAAAGACGATCTTTCTGGGGATGCATTTGGTTCGAGTTCCACCACTTTCCTCTTCATTTGATCTCTCACGGAAATATGACTTGGAGCTTCTGTAGACAACAGCAGAATCTTCAAAACTTCATAACTACTAACAATAGTTTGGAGAGGTCTTTGTATCCTTCTCATTGCTTCCTTTAAGCCATTTTATAGAAGCTTCATTTGCGCTTCTGCAAATCACCTAAATTTAATGAGTCACTTAATGTTTATTAATTTTCCTTGAAATGTCTTTGGAACCTAAACAAAGTAATACATGGGATTTTGAAAGCTTTACTGTTGGCAAACCAAATTGGCCAATTGGACTTCCTACTTCTATTAATTTTTTCAACTAGAATACATGCCTGATAATCCATGCTTTGTTTATCCCTCAGGATCTGCAACTACCGTTAGTTACAGAACGATGTTCTGAGTATTATGAAATATATGAGAAAATAAATTGCAGTGAATAATGAATTTGGTTTTATAGGGCGATTAAATACTCATTCTATCCATAATAAAATGGGCCTCTCTCTAGTATCTTTATGATCTTTATGGAGTTATTTATGCTAAATAGTAGCTAAAATTTAATCTAAAATCAATAGATGCCATAGTTTACTACTACAGAGAGGAATTTTATGAATCGAAATGAATTGGACTATAAATCTATTGATAGAATTGAATCGGACTAACAGCTACAGATTGAAGCTGAGGCCTCCGAAATCCATAAATCCTGAGCACCTGATCATCTGCAAAATCCAGAGATCTCTCCATACCATTCCAACAATCTTCTGCCTTGTATATGGGGTTATGGTTCCCACTTCAGGGCTGACACCCAGTGAAGTGAGTCACAAATGGCCTCCTCTCTAAAAGCCCAGCCCAAATTTCCTTCAAATAACGCTCTCACTTTTCTGCATACAGTGTGGCACTTTTCTCAGCATATCTGCGCCTCAGCTCTGGATGTTTGGCATCCATGGCATGATATATCTTACTTACATTCTCAAAATTCCCAACAATTTCCAACCAATAATACTGGAAAAAGAAAAAAAAAGTCATTCTCAATATAAATCATGCTGGTCCATTTCTTCTTCTCTTTGATCATAAGATAAATATGTGCAGACTGGTCATCAGATTCAGTTAAAGCTCTGTCAGGCAGCACATCAGTTAAAATCTTAGCAAAGGACTTATACAGAGGACTCTGAGGCCCCATCACAACCCACCTTTCCATGAAATACATTGACCATTCACAGTTTCGCGTAAGAAAAACCCCTGCATTGATTCCCAACCAGCTCCTTTTCTTATAAACATTTTGCTCCCATCCATGGATTATTAAATTGTAGTCCTTGTACTTGTCCAATGCGTGCTCAAATTCCATGTCTGTGATCACAGCATCTGAGTCCATCCACCAAGCTTCAGGGTGAGCCACCATGGCTGCCCTAATCAAAGGAATTTTGTCCCAGAAAGTGAACATTTTATGATTAAGGAGGATTGTGTTGTAAAACATGTCCAAGAAATGGATTTTGCAGTAATATTGCTTGTTCTTGAAGCACCTCAGAAGCAGATGATCCCCAATTGGGTTCTTGCAGGGATAAGGCTGTGAGCCTTTCAAGACCAAGATACGAGGCCTCCCTCCTTCTGCATAGTTCTTTATATGAGGATGGGCCTTCAACCATTTTTGTCTCTTGAGGTCCCAGTTTTTTACAGTGCTCCCCACAGTGTAACTAAAGTCAGAATCAACATAGAAATTATCAGAACTTTCCTCCCACTCATCCATTGACCGATACAAGGATTCCTCTTCTTTCTCATTCATTTCATGTTCATTGCTCTGATTCTGTTGAACAACAGAACTCACATTTTGATTCTGTTGAATAGCAGAACTCACATTGGTATCGTCAAACCTCTGGATCCTGAAATTCCATTGTGCTGAAGATTGTTTTGCTTCAATTGTGACAGCTCTATAAGCAATTCCATAAGACAAAATTCTCCATAAACTCCAATAGAGTACCAGAGCAACAATGACGAGTGCCCAAAACACCAAAAAATCACAAAGTTTCCTCGTCTGCACCATATTGGCAGACATAATTTCAAACTGTGAAGCTTTCACCATGAACCCTCTATTTTTCATGTACAGGAAGTGGATCATTAATCCAGATAATTAAACCCTGCCTGAGGCACCTTACTGAACATATATCATATTTATAGTGGGCACACTTTGCCGGCGTCCAACCTCTGACTATGGGACATCTTATTGTATCACATTCCAACATTACTTCTTTGTCTGAATTACAATAATATATACCCATGATCTGTATCTCTACACTGCAGAATCCAGATAAATGTGTCGATCAAGTTATATCGTGGTGTTTGGAGCTCTGTGAGACTCTAGAAGACTTGGGCCCTTGCTCTGTTTTGGTTGTTATCTCAGAAGTCATGTCTCCCACATATCGACAAATAGAAATTAGACAAAAGTTGATAACAAGCATTGAGGACCAGAGCATGCTCTTCATCTGAATTTATGGATAACTAGTACCTGTATTCTTTCAGATGTTGCCTTAGATCAATTGTTAGCTGGGTGCTCTCCTCTGCATCCTGGCGAGTTACTTATCAATTTTTAGTTGGGTGCTCTCCTCTGCATCCTGGCAAGTTACTTGTGATTCAACTACCACAGTGTCTAGTGAAGACCGCCTGATTAACCAAAGGTAAGACGAATATCAAAGTCATCCATATGAGAAGCAAATTTTCGGAAACATAAAGGCACTTCAGTAATCATTGAAGGACTACAAAATATCCACCATCGATGAAAGACAGGCCAAGTTTTTGCAATTCAGCCAAGTTTTTGCAATTCAACCAAATGACCAGATGCCCACAAATCTCAGTTTCAGGACCATTATTTTCAAACGGAAGGTCCGTTTTGGGACCATGTAAAGAGAAGCCAGTGTAAAAGTTTACGAGAAAGCTATATTGGTATCTTTCATCTCCCTTGATGATCTTCGGCTCTTCTCTAAATGAGTCTGATCTATGAGATCCTCTATCAGAAAGTGTGTTTGAGCCTTTACTGGCACTAATGCCATGATCTGATGTTTCTCTGCTAGTAGAGATGTCATTGTGTAACCTTCTGAGTTTGTTGGTCTCTTTTAACCCTTTGGATGGAGGTTTCATGGCATTACTTTTTAAAGACTTGATCTTTCTGGGGATGCATTTGGCTCGAGTTCCACCACTTTCCTCTTCATTTGATCTCTCACGGAAATATGACTGGGAGCTTCTGTAGATAACAACAGAATATTCAAAACTCCATAACTATTAACAATAGTTTGGAGAGGCCTTTGTACCCTTCTCATTGCTTCCTTTAAGCCATTTGATAGAAGCCTCATTTGTGCTTAGCAAATCACCTAAATTTAATGACTCACTCAATGTTTATTAATATTTTCTTTGAAAAATCTTTGGAACCTTTACGGTTAGCAAACCAAATTGGCCAATTGGACTTCCTACTTCTATTAATTTTTTCAGCTAGAATACATGCCTGATAATCCACGCTTTGTTTATCCCTCAGCATCTGCAACTACTGTTAGTTACAGAATGATGTTCTGAGTATTATGAAATATATGAGAAAATAAATTGCACTGAATAATGAATTTGGTTTTACAGGGCTATTAAATACTCATTCTATCCATAATAAAATGGGCCTCTCTCTAGTATCTTTATGGAGTTATTTATGCTAAATAGTAGCTAAAATCTGATGTAAAATGAATAGATGCCATTATTTACTACTACAGAGAGGAATTTTATGAATCGAAATGACTTGGACTATAAATCTATTGATCGATCTGAATCGGACTAACAGCTACAGATTGACGCTGAGGCCTCCGAAATCCATAAATCCTGAGCACCTGATAATCTGCAAAATCCAGAGATCTCTCCGTACCATTCCAACAATCTTCTGCCTTGTATATGGGGTTATGGTGCCCACTGCATGGCTAACACCCAATGAAGTGAGTCACAAATGGCCTCCTCTCTAAAAGCCCAGCCCAAATTTCCTTCAAATAACGCTCTCGCTTCTCTGCATACAGTGTGGCACTTTTCTCAGCATATATGCGCCTCAGCTCTGGATGTTTGGCATCCATGGCATCATATATCTTACTTACATTCTCAAAATTCCCAACAATGTCCAACCAATAATACTGAAAAAAATAGTCATTCTCAATATAAATCATGCTGGTCCATTTCTTCTTCTCTTTGATCATAAGATAAACAAGTGCAGACTGGTCATCAGATTCAGTTAGAGTTTTGTCAGGCAGCACATCAGTTAAAATCTTAGCAAAGGACTCATACAGACGACTCTGAGACCCCATCACAGCCCACCTCTCCATGAAATCCATTGGCCATTCACAGTTTCGCATAAGAAAAACCCCTGCATTGATTCCCAACCAGCTGCTTTTCTTATAAACATTTTGCTCCCATCCATGGACTATTAAATTGTAGTCCTTGTACTTGTCCAATGGGTGCTCAAATTCCATGTCTGTGATCACAGCATCTGAGTCCATCCACCATATCCACTCAGCTTCAGGGTGAGCCACCATGGCTGCCCTAATCAAAGGAATTTTGGCACAGAAAGTGAAAATTTTCTGATTAAGGAGGATTGTGTTGTGAAACATGTCCAAGCCACGGATTCTGCAGCAATCCTGCTTGTTCTTGAAGCACCTCAGAAGCAGATGATCCCCAATTGGGTTCTTGCAAGGATAAGGCTGTGAGCCTGTCAAGACCAAGATACGAGGCCTCCCTCCTTCTGTATAGTTCTTTATATGAGGATGGGCCTTCAACCATTTTTGTCTCTTGAGGTCCCTGTTTTTAACAGTGCTCCCCATAGTGTAACTAAAGTCAGAATCAGCATAGAAATTATCAAAACTTTCCTCCCACTCATCCATTGACCGATACAAGGATTCCTCTTCTTTCTCATTCATTTCATGTTCATTGCTCTGAAACCCCGTGCAAAAGCTACTCAGGTGGCTCAGCAAAATAGGAGAACCTCAGCCGCACTGTTGAAGGTAGGCGCGAAACAGAGGGCAGCTACGGTTCAATCCCCAGCCTCTCCGCTTCCCTAACCCTGGAATAACCAGCTACAAATATTAAGTTTCTAGGGTTTCGCTGCTCCATGAAAAATATTAAGTTTCAACTGTTATTTTTTAGTTATAACTATATTTTTATTAAGTGTGAAACAGTAAATAACAGTTATAACTATATTTTTATTAACAGTGTCAAACAGTTTAATCGTCTAACATCATCAGATCGGACGAATCATAGTAAAACAACTCATACAAAAACGCCTTACCGTAATTAGAGATAATGTAATTAAAATGAATCATAGTAAGACAACTAATACAAAAACGCCTTACCGTAATTAGAGATAATGTAATTAAAAATTGTAATTTATTATTAAAATAATAACGTAATGAAAATTGAAACGAAACGATTTCGGATACTAAAGATTACGGATAATGTAATTAAAATTTTTAATTTATTACTAGAGAACTAACGTAAAAGATAAAGAGAATGAAATAAGTTTTAAGGATTTATGGCGCTATACGAGTAAAAATATCCTATCAAAATGAAATCAGGACTATACACTTCATTTATTTTTTCAAAAGAATATTATAAATTAATATTATATATCCACCAATTTAATAATAAAAAAATTAAATATATATTCAATTAATTGTTGAAATATATTTAACTGAGTTTTTCGTTTTAATTTATTATAAAGATTCTAAATTTTATGGAAGTATAATATTCTGTCCAATTGAATTTAAATTTATAACTTCTTAGAAAAAAAATGCCATACTCTTAACCATTAACCGTCACCTGAAAAACTGAGTGGTTTTCGTGGGCTGTTTTGTCAGTTTTGCACGTGAGTGCATGTTGTAACGGTAGGGGCAGTGGGTTTGCACGTTCCCGGGTTGTTTTCGAATTTGCGGAGCTGCAACATGCTCAGCGTATTCAAATTCATGGCGATTAATCAAAAATGATTTGATGGTTGTCACTCTAGTTTTGAAATGTATTTGTAATATATGTAATAAAAATAAAATCATAATACTTCTATAGAAAACTAACCCCATCCATTAAAAAAAACCATCAAAAATACGAAAATCCACTCGACTTAAACACCAAAAATGATTTAAAAACTTACATTATCTAGATAATCTTCGGCAAAATCACATAATCAATCTTTTGTCGACGCGTTTCGAACCAACCAGTGTGGTTCACTTGTCCTGACGATGAACCACACTGGTTGGTTCCAAACGCGTCGACAAAAGATTGATTATGTAATTTTGCCGAAGATTATCTAGACAATATTATGGATCACAGAAGTCTAAATTCCTTAACTTACATTACAACAAATTTCAAACGTAGAAATTTCATACTCTATTACTTACGCTAGCCAAAGTTGCCTTTGCATATCCGAAGTTATACCTTACACGTCTACAAACAATCCCTATCTCAGCGACTTTCATATCGACCGTTCCAAGTCAGCTTTCTGTCGACCAACGAGGCGAATTAAAAGGAATCCATGGTGGATTCAAACTCCACGTGCTAATAACCCGTTGTCGTTGATTGGACGCAATTATTCTAAAAGGAATTGGTTTTAGTGTGAGTTTTTGGAAGTTTTCATAGTGGGTTTTTCTTATCAAATTTCATTTTAGATAGGAATTTATTGAAACACAAGTTTGATGGGAATCTATATAGTCAAAAAACTAGTTTAAATAACACAAATCAAAATTTCACCTAAAATTTTTCCACAATCACATTAAAAACAACTCCATTCTAAAAAAATAAAAATTTACTTTTTTGAAAATAATTCGAACGTGTATTTCTCATTTTTTTAAATAGCCTAAAGTGTACTATACACTACTCTTAAAAATACTATAAAATAAACTATTTTGTTTTATGGGTGAATTGGTGAGTATAAGATATTAGTGTTAGTGATAAAGTCAAATTTGAAAACTTTTAACTAAAGTATGCAGTTAATTATTTTATTAATTATTTTATGATTAAACTCCAAAATGTTTTCAAAATGGCAATTTAAAAAATACATTAATTCGTTTTATGTATGGGAAGAAAAAATATATATAGTTAAAATTGGTGAGTATAAAATATTAGTTTTTTTTATGTTTCAAACTTTGTGCTATTAGTAAAAGATAATATTTACATTGATAGTATAGATTTTGGAATCCAAAAAGACTAACGTGGAGTATTATCGTTCAACCAAGCAAAACAAAAACTAAACACTATGACTATGAAAGCAATAAACCAAAAATTAATATCATTTACATTCATAACCTGCACTTATGACAAAATCTTGCAACATAAACTTAAGAGCTCAGAAACTTGAACCACCTGTTGTAGCGGCTACAACCACCCTCCAAAATTTTGTCTTCTCTTCATTTTGGAGCCTCCCTCCTCGAAATCATAGCAGTTATCCTACAATGATCAGGTACTTGTGTTTATTTGATTTCATCTTATGCTTAACAGCTTGTGTTCTCTCACTTGTCCCGTTGGTCAACCACAAGCTAACCGAGCACTTGGTTCACATCCAGTGAATGGGCTGTCGGGCAAAACTATGCAATCCTAGAGGGAAGTTTGTTTTTCTCTCAGGAATTGTGCAGAGCAACCCAACAGATCCCCTACACTCAAAAATTGCGTAGAGCAAACCAGCCAACACTGCTCTCAAGAATTACGAAGATTAGGCCAGTCGACACCAGAGCAAGCCAGCTGGCACTGCTCTCAAGAAATGCGCAGAACTGGCCAGCAACATTGCTCTGCAAAATTGCATAGCGCTGGCCAGTCATCCAGGCCCACTCAGCTTAGAAACAACGTATAATATTTTCCCTCAGTGACTATCTGTTGCATGTGCCGAAAGGTTGCCCGGTTCCATCTAGAACTGCGTAATCCTTCTTACATGTCGGGCATCTTTTCCCAAAAAAGCAAAGAAGAAAAAAGCAAAAAAGCATCCCTATATTTTAGTGATTTATTTTTAGCTATAGGAGTTACATGCAAATTCAATTTTAGAAACTCCCCACCAAGTGTCGCTTTTTCTTACATTTTTGGCATGCGCATCATAAACCCTAAGTTCGACAAATCTATTTAAGTGATGCCTTAGAGCTCATCCTTCACATTCGATATTGGAGCTCTGGCATTCCCGAGGCATTTAGGAACCTTCGACATAGTCGACACAACTTTTTCGGGTAAGTTTTGCTTTTCATGCCTTTTGCGGCTTTTTATTTTTCAGCTTGTATGAGTGTTGTTTCTCTTGTTTTATTAAACGACCACTGGATTTTCAATGTGTTTTAGCTTGTAGAAGTGTTGTTTCAAGTTTTTCATTACCTTTGCTTACTATCGCATGCATAACATTGTTTATGCACTAATAGTTGTCGTTGTGATGACTCTCTTCACGAGCTTCTTGGTTTTGCCATTTGATTGATTTCTGCACTTGCCTAAATTGTATGCATGTCTATTCACTTATATATGCACCAACTTTGCACAAACATTCATTCCTTCGTGTTTTCAAGTTTCCATTGGGCAGATCTGGGTTGTCTTGGCCTACATCTTGTTTCTTCCAGCATGCTCTGTGCATTCCTGTCTTGCCTCCAGGAATTGCGTAGAGGCTATCCACACTACCTCCCAGTTGTGCTCTACGCAATCCTGGGAGGCAGTGCCCCATTCTTGCCCACTGGAACTGTGTAATGTACAGTTCCAGCCAGCAACCTAGCCTGACTGATCTACACATTGCGCAGTTTCAGTGAGCAGTGAGCCTCTCTAGACTACACATTGTGCAATTCCATTCAGCAGTGAGCGTCACTAGCATCTAAGATATGCAATGCATAGCTCCAACTAACAGTCTCCCAGCCTCCCAGAGTCAATGCTGCGCAATCTTGCCCAGCGATCCCTAGTTTGTTGCCCTATTGATTCTCAAGTTGCTTTACGTTTTTAGCTAACATTGTCTTGTCGTGAGTGTCCTCTCTGTCTCCAGGTACCACAGGGTTTTCGAGCAACTTCTCAGAAGTGCATGTATCATGGCCTCTAAGAGAGTTGGATCAAAAGACACAGTTGCATTAGGGGAGTTTTGAAGTCTAAAATGCGTCTCCTAAGGAAATTATAAAATAATAGTGGAAATAATAAAATAAGATTATATTACATCATCAAATTTTAGAGGGAAAAAATCAAGAAATATTTTTTCAACATGTATTTTAATCTCCCTATGAATTTACTCAAATTTTGAGCAGAAACACTCGTTGGATGCAAAATTTTATTCCTCATCCAAGGAGTACCCATTTTGCATACTTTCGATGGACCCTACTACATGAAAATGAGAAATACATGAAAAGTGTGATTGCAATCACGTTTTTTCATGTATTCCTCATTTTCTTGTAGCAGGGTCCATCAAAAGTATGCAACATGGGTACTCCTTAGATGAGGAATTAAATTTTGCATCCAACGAGTACTCCCACTCAAAATTTGAGTAAAAATTTAAGGAGATAAGTTGAAAATACAAGTTCAAAAAATAGTTTTTATTTTTATTTTTTATTATATATTTTTACTTTTTTACTCCAAAAATGGTGAATCATCCCCCATGGTTGAAATCATCATCTTGAACCCTCTTGGTTCTTATAAAGTTTATTTTGGTTGTACATTTTTCTTAGGAGGCCCATTTTAGACCTCAAAATTCCCCTAATGAAACCAATACTAGAAATGTGGTTGAGCAGGGGTCTATGAGCTTGCCCTTGTACATAGACACACACTCGTTCATTGAGAAAGACATCAAGATCACATGGCAAGACATCAACACTATATTCGCAGGCAACTTGGAGGAGAATATGGAGGACCGAAAGGTCTATGTCAATATTCGTAAGTCAAGATTGTATAAGGTTGCATGCAGGTATCCCACCTTCCCATAAGCAAATGTGATCCACTGGATTGTCTCACACACTGATCCTGAGACGATGATACTAAGCAGTGCGAGTGGAGTAGATTTTTCTTCCTTCAAGATGAAAGATTATTATCAGATGTACCATTTGTCGTAGTCAATGAACGGGATGGATGCACCATTCTACACTCCCAACAATAGCACAAACACAAGAGACATCTTGAAGTGTTGAGTAAAGGAGCCATTAGATTTCAAGATGGCACCCAACCATATAGACAAGACGAAGACACTCAAGAAGGCATACCAATTCTTGGTCATCTTCGCATGCCACTTGTATGCCAAGAAAGTACGAAGACCTTCCCGTAGAGTTGGCTTGCTATGTTGGATTAGCTAGCAAGCAAAGGCAAATCTTTCAACTGGTCTGACATGTTCGCTCTCCAGCTGAACATGCATGTAGCCAATGACCTAAGTCCACCCAAGGATCAGCAAGCAAGATTCTTCATGTTTGCCTACCTTCTCGATGCAATCTGTGCCCGTAAATGGTTTCTTGGTATGGGTTTGGCATGGACACCTTTAGAGAATGTTGTGAATGTATATTGCAACTTTATCTTAGAGTGCAACTACCGAGGAGTCAAGGTTGGACTATCTGACCACTTCATCGCCCCTCTGTACATGATGATATTTGAACAAGATCTGCCTTGCATGTCCCAGGTAGCAATGGAGGCGTTGCTAAACATTTCCGATTGGTACACCTCACCACATGGCACCTTCATCAAGATGTAAAATGCATAGAAGGCTCTGCATGTGTTGCTGATGTTTTCCATGGACAAACTAGTCATGCAAGAGGTTTCATACCACATCTTGACAGGGTTATTAGCTAGATCGCATAGGAAGAAGAAGGCACCATGGCCTACACTTCCCTTGTGAATTAGGTTGTACGCGATCCGGAGTTAGAAAAAAGCAGATGACGAGGTCAAGAACTTCAAGAATTTTAAGTTCGGCACCAAATTTTTCAATCCGTACGATCCACATGGCTTATGCAAGGACCATTGTGTGAGAGTGTACTATTCTTGGATCCGCGGGGTGTGTCATGGGCTAGAGGAAGACCCATGGAGATATTGGTATAACTCCTCTAGGCTCAATGAACCGGTCAACATGGCAGTCGAGTGGCTAGCAGCACTCAAGGCAGCAACACCACAGGGAGTAGCAACAACAACAACAACAAGAAGCAACAAACTTGTTCAAGACAAAGGCAAGAGGAAGATTGCCAAAAGTAGAGAGACAGAGAAAAACTACAAGTTTAAGGAAGACCCACTTGGGGAAAGAGTAGATTTTGAGATAGATGCAAAGAGGTGACAATGCAACAGGAGAGTACCAAAAGAAAGAGGGAGAAGCAAAGACTGAAAGAACCAGAGACGAAGTTGCAGGAAGTAGAGCAGAAGCTCAAAGAATAACAAGAGTTACGCAAAAGAGAGAAGGAAGCGCATTATGAACAGGAACAGGGACAGAACAAGAGGAAGTGTAAGGCGCATAGGCAACAAAAACAGTGTCAGTATAGGTTGAAGACTCTAAACTAATAGCATATGAGGAATAGGGTGAGTAGTTGTAGGAACAGGAACTTGCTCCGCAAGATGAACCGATGGTAGAATATATGGACATGGAGATGGAGCAGCCGGAACAGGATCAGGACACTGAACTCATGCCAAAAGAAACCGAGGTCACCCCATAGGGTTCACCAGCTCCAGCAGTAGAGCAAGTCCCAAGTGAACAAGGCGATACCATTCTCCTTGATGATAATATGGGAACATTTGTGCACAAAATTGCCTTTGACGAGTCACAACACAAAGTTGTACAAGCACGTAGAATGCACACCCCAGATGAATATGCATCACCTCTCCACTTTGAAGAATGGGTGATTGTGTCAGATGTGTGAAGAAATCTAGCTACCTTGGGTGATGCTACAAAGGCTTATGTTGAATCCACGAGCTCGAGTGTGAAGTTCTTGATAGAAGAAAACAAGTGCATGGCTAAGGCATTACAAGCAACCAGGTAGAGAGAGGAACAATCAACAGGATCCGCCAGGGTAGAGATGAAGAAAGCGATACTTTTCGAAGTATCGACTCTTGAGACAGTCACATAGAGACTGTATGACATGTTCATCATTGTGCACAAGGAAATAGTCCATATACATGGTCATCAGGAGCGCTGCACCAAGATAACACGAACACTCACATATATATATGCCTCTTTTGATCATGTATAGACACATATAGTGAGGTATAAGGGAGCCCCACTTCACTTACACGAGATGATGAAGTTGCAGGTAGAGTTGGATAAACCACGCATCAGGAGTTTGATCCGGAACTATGAAGAACTCCCACCACTCATCACTAGTGTTGAGGCTTCGTACACATGGTTTTTCAGGAGTTTGGATGTCATGGTGAGAAAGTATGACACCCCGTCGATTGGTACACTCACCAAGGCCAAAGAGATGAACCAAAGACTAGAGCTTCACGCGTACTTTGATAAGTTTATGCTAATGGACACCAATGTAGATAACATGCGGATGTGCATTGCCAGTATGGCCTTTCTCAACACTAAGCTACACATGTTACATGACAAGTTGAATAGAGGTTTGAAATCAACATACCTAGAACCAATGGAGGCAAGAATTTGTTTCCAGGGATACATCATCAAAGAGTATGCGGTCACCATTGCACACTATAAAGCATGGCATCAGTTCATCATGGAGGATCACCAAGAGGATGTTGATGAGTTGGTCTTTCTACAGTAATCCGAGTCTTAGTGTTGTCTTGTCTTTCTGACTCAAGCCTATTTTTGTCCCACGTGGGTATATGTGGAAAATGTATTTTTGTAAACATGATGTAAAGTTAAATTCCAAGTGTCACTAGTGGAATGTAAATAGTCATATGTAATGTAACGAGTTATGGAATGAAGTTGAAGAGTCATGAGGGTAGTCAAAGAGTCTCAAATGGGAATGTCAAGGGTCACCCCACCCTTTGTTATAAATAGAACCTCATAACTCATAGAACGAGATTTTGGGAGCCAATCTTCTGTTAAGCATTGCTTAGAGAAGGGCTTGGACAATATTGTGATGAGCCTTTGCTTCTCCACAATGGAGATCGAGTACATATCTTTGGAGGAGAAGGCAATGTTGATTGTAACGTTCCACTATTGGGGCTAACAGTTGTCATGGTGGTATGGATGCATGGAACTTTCACTTTTATATAATATAACATAGTCGACACTTTTTCATGCATATGTTGTTATTTTAGTTCGACTATTCTGGCTACTTTAGCAATGTATGTTATCTAACATATGCATTTTTGTATGAACTATTTTGTATATGATTCTATGAATCTTGTTGAAGTCATGTTGTTGGTTTAACCCATCACTTTGGATTGTTGACTATTCTACTTTCTAGCTTGTGATGTCATTCATCTCGTGTGTTCCTTTCAGGTTTCGTACTATTACAGGATTCTAAGGGACACACTTCCTTCCCCCCCCCCAGCCCCACCACCCCTAGTGTGTTAGAACCTCCCCATGCATCTCTCTTAACTCATTGCAAGGTCACACATTTGCTTCCGACAAAGATATCACGCTTACTCTGTGCGCTATCGTAGTCAAGGCATAACTTTATTACCCATTGCTAAGACTCCTACTCCAAATGGTCTGAGGTCTAGTTTGAATTTATTACCGAGGGGATCCCCTGACATGTTAGCGAGTCCAACACTGTCAAAATTTCTCGCGCTATAAGGAGGGCCAGATGACAAGCTGAGTCCTCAAAATATGTTTTGAATCCATGCACATCTATCATGACTTATGTTATAGTTCACCCTCCGAGATGTATGTCTTATGGAAATGTGTTTGAAGTCTCGAGGGAGTTCTGGGATCTCTTGTCACAATACACATATGAAGGTGAAGGCAGAATAACTTGGCCTAGGCATAGAGTTTCTTTCGAGGATCTCTATGATACCTTGGAAGACCCTGAGGATTATGTGGCCTGCTCATTGTTCGCATTCATGCTTCGAGGGAACCCATTGCAATGGTGTGTCACATTGCTTGATAAATCTATTCACTCTTTCAACCAATTCGTTGAAGAGATAGACTGTGCTTTCCATAATTTTGACGAAAGCTCATGATGAATCCTTGTTGCAATTTTGTGAATGTTTTTGTAATCTCGCATTTCAATTTGCAGAGGATGGAATTGATTGGAAATTTCTTTGTGAAAGATTTCACTTTCTTCTTCACATATCTAAAAATCCACAAGTGTTAGAACCGTTCAAACCCATCCCATCATGCCTCGGTGTTAGAGACACTAAATCCAAGGAAGAAAAGGTTGTTGTCACAAGTGACTATTTGTCCTCATCTCATCAAACAAATCTAGCCCCATAGTGCGAGGTGGGAGAAGGTGTGCACCCATCTGTTGAAATGTCACATCCTCCCACCCCACCTGCTCTTGATTTCTCCGTAGATTTGGCTTGTGAGGTTGTTGGTTGTCACTTGGAATTATTTTTTCCTCAACCTTTGTCCCCACATTCTATTGATCCTACAGATTGTACTGTCATGTGTTCTTCCGTTCTAGACTCCACACTTGTTGTTCTCGAGGATCAAGTTGTCGACGGTGTTGGTGTTGGAAAGCCAACATGTGCTATCATTTATGATGAGTATGTGTGGGAATCTAAAGAAGAGCCTGCGATGAAGGATGACCTCCTTCTTTCCACATCTCATCTGATTTTCCCTGACATCTTCGGTGATTCTGCCATTTTTAATTTTCCATGTGAGAATTCATTCCCAGATGTGTCTACTTCTGATCATTCATAAAACACACTGGATGTCAGTCTGTCATTGCATAGTAGAGAGGACACATTTGTGTTTGCAAATCCACTCAATATTTCATCTTTCATTTCCAGAAATGTAGAGGGTGAACATTCTTGCTTCTCATCAACCCTTCTATACGATTCATCAGATCATGAGGATGCTGATGAATTTTTCAATTTTTCTGATTGTGGTTGTCGTGATCTCTTTCCTCCCTCGTTTCATCATGATGATAATTCATTAACTGTTGATATTTCTAAGCCGCCCCTCTTCGATGATCTATCTGTTGATGAAGTGGAAACCCCACAAGTTGTCGATGCACTTTAGCCCGAGTTGATGGTTATGTCAGGCCCTCGCTGTCTCGAGGTCGATTCCACTTCAGATCAAAAATTTGTTGAAATAAAAAAGGCTCCTCATCACTCTCTTGTTTACATTGAAGATCAATCTAGTTCACATCCTCCATCGGAATCACATGATACTATTGCTCATGCATTGGAGGAATCATACACAACGAGCACTCTTGCTAAACATAAGTTGTCTTTCTTTCTTATGTTTACTCATTTTTCATGATCAAAAGAGTGTATGTGCTTATTGTCTACTCGCATTGTGTTGCATACCCGTGATAGGTCCGCAAAATTTTTATCTTGCGCTTTTATTCTTTTCTTTTTATGGACATTTTAAAACTTGGAGCATGTTGGCCTTCACTGTTATATATTTCATGTTTGTTGGTTTACATTCTTACCTTTCTCGTAAACCATGCCTTCACCAACATGGGTCAACCAATGCGTTGATGGTTGCATTGGAAATATCACTTTACGTGAAGAGGTCCATGGACTGTTTAGTTTAGGAGTAGGAGTAGTGCTTGTTTCCTTGTTTCCTTTGTTTTCATGCTTTCTTTGTTTACTTTCTTTGCATTGCTTATTTATTTTCTTTGCCTTTATTTCATTTACTTCTATTTTTTTCTTGTTTTTTTGTTTTTTTGCTTATGCACCCATAGGTTTAGTTTCACATGAAACTGTGTGTGGCTCTCGAGATAAGAAAGGTAAAGTACAAGGGCACTTGTACATCTATCAACACTTGGTTATCTATTTTCCTCTCTCTTTATGAAGATCTTGTTGTCTTGAGTTGATGATATCCTAATGGAAAATATGTTTGGTTCAGAATGAATCTTGGTGGAAACACAACGCTTGCACTTTTAACTAGTACCACCTACTCTAATCAGTTCTTCTGGGTTAACCCTTCTCAACTCAGTCAAGTAGAGTAAGGTGAGGGGGAAAACCTTAACAAGTATTGTCAGAGGTATATATAAAATATTTCTCTAAAGGGACAACCTATTCTGCTCTCAATAAGTTGGGATCCCACTTTCGCCTCTGAAATAAATAAGTGCCTATGCACGGTTCTTTGAAAAATGAAAAAAATGAAAAGTGAAAAAATAATTAAGGTGAAATAAGATAAAGGCTTCTTGTGAAGAGAGGTGATGCAAGTAACTCTGTTGGGATACTTACTAGGCTCGCTACAGTAGAGAGATACTTGTGTCCCTGTGTGACTACGTCGGGGTACTGTCAAGGCCTGTTGGTAGTGAAGCAACACCAGAGATGAAACTAAGACTCTGACATCTATATTACTTTTGCACCAACATTTCCCTCATCCCTAATTGAAACAAATCAACTGACTTGGCTTGGTATGTGTGTTGACCGATCAAGAGAATGGCAGGGACTGTATCTTTAACTCAAGCTTAGTGTCGAAGCCATGATGATCAAAGAATCAAACAATAATTTTAGAGGAGTTATACTTGATTTTCGTGAACAAGGTCCATACAGAGAGTTGGAGTTCTACAAGTGTGTCACCAAACTTGTAGTGGTTACAACCATCCTCCAAAATTTTAACTTCGATTTGTTTTGGAGCCTCCCTCCTCAAAATCATATTAGCAATCTTGCACTAATTAGGTACTTGTGTTTATTTGATTTAATATAACGCTTAACAACTTGTGCTCACTCACTTGCCCTGTAGGTCAACCATAAGTTGATCCAGCACTTGATTCACATCCATTCAATGGGTTTTCAGGCCAAACTATGCAATCTTGGAGGGAAGTGTGTCCTCCCCTCAGGAATTATGCAGAGCATCCCAACTGCTTCCCTACACTCAAAAATTTCGTAGAGCAGGCCAACCGACATTGCTCTCTAGTATTACACAGAGTAGGCCAATTGACACTACTCTCAAAAATTATGCAGAACAAGCCAGCCGACATTATTCTCCATAAATGTGCAGAACTGGCCAGCAACACTGCTCTGTAAAATTGCACAGAGTTGGCCAGCCAGCCAGACAGACTCAACCCATAAATAATGCAGAAGATTTTCCCTTAGTAATTGTTTATTGCATGTGCCGACAGGTTGCACGGTTCCCTCCAGAACTGTGCAATCCTTCCTTGCACATCACACAAATTTTCCTGAAAAATCAAAAAAGAAAAAAGTGAAAAAGCATCCCTAGATTTTAGGGATCTATTTTTAGTAGTGGGGGTTACATGCAAAGTCGATTTTAGAAACTCCCCACCAAGTGTCGCTTTTTCCTAGACCTGTGGCATGTGCGTCATAAACCTTTAGTTCACTAAGTCTATTTAAATGATGGCTCAAAGCTTGTTCTTCACATTCAATCTTAGAGCTCTAGCATTCCTAAGGCATCTAGGAACCTTCGGCACAGTCAACACAACTTTTCTAGGTAAGTTTTACTTTTCATGCCTTTTGTCGCTTTCTCTGTCACTTTTTATTTTTCGTCTTGTATGAGTGTTGTTTCTCTTTTCTTATTAAACGACTGCTAGTGTTTCAATGTGTTTTAGATTGTAGAAGTGTTGTTCAAGTTTTTCATTACCTTTCCCTAGTGTCACATGCATAACACTGTTTGTGCACTAATAGTCGTCGTTTCAGTGACTCCCTTAATGAGATTCTTGGTTTTGTCATTTGACAAATTTTTGCGCTCGCCTGAATTGCATGCATGTCTATTCACTCAGATATCCAACATATTTTCACACTCATTTAGTCCTTCACATTTTCAAGTTGCCATTGGGCATATCCGGGCTATCTTGGACCAAATCTTGTTTCTCCCAAGATGCTCTGTGCATTCCTGGAAGCCAAGGCTCTGCCTTGCCTCTCAGAATTGTGTAGAGGTTGTCTGCACTACCTCCCAATTGTTCTCTACACAATCGTGGGAGGCAATGCCCTAGCCTTTCCCACTAGAACTGCACAATGCGTGTTATCGGGAAAACTAGTTTCCATTCAGAGCTGCTAGTCCCACTAAGACAAGTAGCTATCTTAGAAACAAACAAACTAAAGTTACTTGTGTTTTCCTTTATGAGAGATAGATGAGAGGGAAGCAGAGAGTACCAACCTCAGTCTTTCGCTAGTCTCCTTGCTTGTTTCCTCTCTCCCTTGATAGAGATTTCGCCACTCCTTTCTCACTTGTCCCGCTTCAAAGAACACCTATAGAGTCAAAGCAGAAAAATACCATCAAAGCATAGATATCTATAACCATAAACAATGTAGGATCAAATGTATATTAACCTTATAAATGCATATACAAATACAAGATTCAGAGATATACAAGCATATGGAGGAAAAGTCAAATAGCTTTATTGATAGAAGTAGTAGAAGAGAGGATTACAACCAAGTTGTCTGATCCAGCATCATCCTCCCAGCATGAAAGCCCTCTTCACCTCATACAAAGCAAGATCACCCAACAATGTCTTCAAAGAGAAACCAACAACACTTCCTTGAAAATTACAAAATTCCAGCCTCTAGATCTCTAGGATGAGGGATCCATATATACATGTTTGCAGGAGAGTGAGTCAGCTTCTGGGATTTTGATTAGTGTCATTTCATTGATAGTTCTTGGTTCCAATTGGAGATTTCATGATCTCTTACTCATCCTTGGGCGAATTCAGAGATGCAAGTGTCATATGAGCAGTTTTTAGAAGATTCTTTGAGTTTCCACCTAGCAAACTGCTTCTGCCATTTGTCTGCTCTCGTTCATCGCACCCTACAGAAGGGATTTCTAGTATGCATCGCATCCCCTATGTGTAATAGGTGAGATGCATCACACCCTATGCATGGAGTAGTCTGTATTGTCCAGTTTTGACCAGTTCTGAGTAGTTTTTTAGGGAGAACTTCTGGGAAATGATGTAATCAGCTGACCTTGTTCCTTTAGGGTATGAAACGACACTTTTAGGGTTTTAGAAGCCCTTGGTTTATGGACATATATGATTGGGGTTGCAGTGCCCAAATATGTCTATAAAAATGCGCACTTCCAGTTAGCAACCCATCCTGACTGATCTGCGCATTATGCATGTTTAGTTAATAGTCAGCCTCTCTGGACTATGCATTGCGCAATTATAGTTAGCAGTGAGCCTCACTGGCAGCTAATATTGTGCAATGGGTAGTTCCAGCTAACAGTCTCCCAGCCTCCCAGAGTCAATGCTCCGCAATCTTGCCCAGTGGTCGCTAGTTTGTTGCCCAAATGATTCTCTAGTTTGCTTTATGTTTTTAACTAACATTGTCTTGTCGTTAGTGTCTTATCTGTCTCCAAGTACCAAAGGGTTTTCAAGTAGCTTCTCAGCAGTACAGGTACCATGGCCTCCAAGAGAGCTGGATCAAAAGACACAGTTGAAAGAAATACTGGAGATGTGGTTGAGTAGGGGTCTATGAGCTTGCCCGTGTACACATACACACACCTGTTCATTGAGAAAGACATTAAGATCACATGGAAAGACATCAACACTACATTTGCAGGTAGCTTTGTTGAGAATCTAGAGGATTGACAGGTCTATGTCAATATTCATAAGTCAGGATGGTACAAGGTTGCATGCAAGTATCCCACCTTGCCATGCATAATTGTGATACACTAGATTGTCTCACACACTGATCCTAAGACGATGATACTGAGCAGTCCCAATGGAGTAGATCCTGCTTCCCTCAGGATGGAATATTATCAGAAGATGTACCATTTTCTATAGCTCGTGAATAGGATGGATGCACTATTCTACACTCCCAACAGCAACATAAACACAAGAGACATCTTGAAGCATTGGGTAAGGGAGTCATCAGAGTTCAAGATGGAACCCAACCATATATACAAGACGAAGACACTCAGGAAGGCATACCAATTATTGGTCATCTTTGCATGTCACTTGTATGCCCAAGGGAGTATGGAGACCTGCCCGCAGATTTGGGTTGCTATGTTGGGTCAACTTGCAAGTGAAGGCAAATATTTCAACTGGTCTGACATGTTGGCTCTTCAACTAAAAGTGCATTTATCCAATGCCTGGAGTCTATGAAAGGATCAACAAGAAATATTCTTCATGTTTGCCTACCTTCTCGATGCAACCTATGCCTGTCAAAAGTTTCCTAGTATAGTTTGGGCATGGATGCCTTCAGAAAATGTTGTGAATGTATATTACAAGTTGCTCTCAAAGCGCAGTTTCCGAGTGGTCATGGCTGGACTATCTGACTGCTTGATCACCCCTCTGTACACGATGATATTTGAACAATATCTACCTTGCATGTCCCATGCATCAACGGAGGCTTTTATAAACATTACAAATTGGTATGCCTCGCTTGATAACACCTTCATCAGGATGTACAATGCGAAGAAGGATCCCATGTGTTGCCGTGGTTTGCCACGGAGAAAAGGTCATGCAGGAAGTTTCATACCACACCTTAACAGGGTTATCATCTAGATTGCACAAGAAGAATAAGGCACCATGTCCTACGCTTCCTTTATGAATTGGGTTGTACGCGATCAAGAGTTTGAAAGAACTGAATGTCGAGGTTGAGGACTTCAAAAATTTAAGTTTGACACCAAGACTTTCAATTCGTACGATCCACATGGCTTATACAGGGACCATTGTGTGATAGTGTACCATTCTTGGATCCACAGGGCATGTCATTGGCTAGAGGAAGACACATGGAGATATTTTTATAACTCTTCTAGGCTTAACGAATCAGTTAGCATGGCAGTAGAGTGGCTAGCAACAATCAAGGTAGTAATACCACAAGGAGCAGCAACAATAACAACAAGAAGTAGAAAACCTGTGCAAGACAAAGGCAAGAGGAAGATTGCCAAAATAATAGAGATGGAGCTGTTAGCATTGCTACATGTTTGAGCATTTTTGAGGGTCAAGGACAGCTTGACCGTGGTGTTTTCTGAAAAGAAGGGGCTAGCAACAGTTCATTCAATATTTCCCCTTCCATTTGCTTTACCCTTATAACCCTGCCACCTCTGTTTCCTCCCTCCTCTTAAATCCTCCTTATTCTCTTTAAATCCCTTTATCCTTGTTTTGGTTACAAATCCCCGCCTAAACCTTTTTAACCGACCCCGGGGATATTTTGTTTTAACATTATTAAACCACTTAAACTTTGTTTAAAAGGCTTTTGGGCATTTTGTGTTTTAATATTGTAAACCCCGTTAACCTTAAAAATCCCATAATAACTTTATAAACCTTGATAACCGTTTTAACCTTATATAAACCCATTTTTTCATAAACCCGCAGGCCCTCACCTGTCATATCAACCCAAGAGCACGTGCCTTTTACCGTGACCATCTGATCATCCTGCCTGTTGATCCGACGCCATACGCTTCCCCCTGGTCCGCCAACCCACTCGTCCTTTAGCCCACAGGGAAGCGGTTCATGCCAGCCACGTGTTTTAATCTGATTGCGTCGCATCGTTATATACGGAAACCACCTTTCCCGTAAAACGGTGCAGAGAAACCACTACTGCCCTTCTGGTACAGCTCCCCGCCCATTATTTGTTGTGCACCTTCCGCTCCCGTCAGCTGTTGGATCTGCTGCCCGCGATCCAACGACCCTTATTCATCTGATCTTGTTCGCTTCTGATAGCAGCTCGATCTTTCTCACTGCAATCCAACGGCCCAAATCTGTCTCCGCCCGTCTTCCCCGATAATGCCCTCCAGTCCAATCTGTACCATTCGTTTTCGTGATCCGACGGCTAATATTGATCCCTATGCCCCTGTGTCTTCCATCGCCTCCCGCCATCAAATCTAGGCCATACATTTTGCCATCCAACAGCTAGCGTTCATCCTCGGCTCTTCGTCCATTTTTAATGTATTTTGTTGTGTTTTTGGCCTGTTTGTGCACACAAAGAAGCAAGAGATGATCCGATTTTCAGTGCGTGAATTCCTCAGTTACCACAGTTAAAGAACAACATGGTCAAGGACGAGAAAGAACTGCCTCGAGCAGTTGAATTCATTCAGCAGTTATGGACATTTATTCATGAAACATTCCACTTGTTCAGAAAGGACATCAAAGTATAGAAAGAGCCATTTTGTTCATTTAAAACATTCAGATTGTAACAGAGGACCCATATCTAATTGTAAATGCGGTTGGTGGTCAGTTATGACACCTCCACGCATAGCCTAGCAGAGCAATTTTGTAAATAGACTCCATATACACCTAGAAAAACAATATAATCAAGTTGATGAGTGATATTCTATTGTAAGCTTCAACTTCAGGAGATTGTAACTACTATGTAACCTGCAGCTTCTGGTCTTCATTTCCGACTAATACAAGCTTCTTTTGCTGTCAATTGCTCATTTTTCACTTCTTTTATGTTCTAGGCCGTGCCTGTCATGCATTATTTCATGTGTTGTTGATATTTAGCGTTAGAGGGGTTGTCATCCCACCTCTGTGTTAGGATTTAGCATGTATCATTGAATTTGTATGCAGGTTTCTGTTGTTTTAGTGCCAGAGAGCTGTCATCCTGTTTGTGCATTAGGAACACAGATTTACAAACCTTTTAACTAGTTGCAACCAGCCATCATAAGGTATTGTGCATCTGCTAGTGTGGTTAGTCTTCTCCATCATCGCATTTTCCTTAAACTGTGAGTAATTGGTGGTCTAAAGCCTTGTAGTCTGGGGGTGTTCACCCATGTCTAAGGTCAATCATAGTAGAAGTGGTTATCTGGCTTGAATATGCAGCATTTATTTCATTCATCCACCATTTATCAACCATTTTGTTGAGTTTGTAATGTTCCTGGGCATCTCTGATATACAACCTAGGAGAGTTTCTTGGGGTGATAACATTAATTGGCGTCGTTGTCGAGGAGAGGAGAATTGAAGCTCAGCTTCCCTGAGAGAACGACACAGCTTCAAGCTTTGATGACAGACAAGGTTTGAACACAGTTTCTGGTTGTAATCATCTGTCTGGTGACTCCACTGGAGGAAGACCATCTTTTGGCGACTCCACATTGAAGTTCTGGCTCAGTTTATGAGACACACTCGAAGAAATCCTTAGAATTACCAGCTGAACTAGTGTCTGAACCTGAGAAGACTGTTAAATCGAACAAAGCTTCATAGAAAGGGGCATCAAGATCAGGTAAGCCTAAGAAATCTTACTCATCTCTGAAAGATAAAGTCATTGCTGAAGATTTACAATTTGAAGAGTTAGAAATCAGCACTGTTAATAAGGAAAAACCTTCAGAGATTAGTTCAGCCCCTTGTTCAGTTAGTTCCCTTTCGAATCTCAGTCCAAAGAAAGCTTCCCAGATAGTCCAAAACATCCCTTTATCTTTGCCATCCATCACCTTACTCCCTACCACTCAATCTGCTAGTATTCTTCCAAATATTTCAATCATGGCAGGATAGCAAGCACCTACGAGGATAGAAAGAATTGTAGCTGCCAGATATGGACCATTGGTATTGCCTGTGCCTCTTAATCCTATGCATGTGGGAGAATATAAAAAATATATGCCTAAATTCATTGGAACAGAGGGAGTAATAGTAGAAGAACACCTTGAAGCTTTTTACAGTTACGCTGATAATTTAGATATAAGTGAAAATGATGTGTGGATGAGAGCTTTTGTCTAGAGCCTTAATGGAGAGGCTAGGAAGTGGTTTAGAGAATTACCCCAGAGATCTATTATAGATATTGAAGCATTAGATGATGCATTTTTGAAGCAATGGGGAGATAAAAAGGACTTGATGTATTACCACACAGAGTTTGGTAACTTGAAGAGGGAAGATGGGAATCAATACCTGATTTTAATAAAGATTCAATAGAATGTATAGTAAGATACCAGCTGAAGTAAAGCCTACCCCCACCTCTACCAAAATCACTTATGCCAATGCTTTTGACTCTTATTTCTGCCTGTTATTGAGAGAACGGAGATGTGCTACGCTGGCAGATATGCAGGATGCAGCCTTAGAAGTTGAATCTAATATCATGGCTGCAGAGAAACTAAAAGGTCAAGCTGATAGGAGAAGACAGAGAAATTAGGCTTCTACTTCTTTTGTATCATCTTCAGAGCCTAAATTAGACAAGATGAACAAAATGATAGAGTCATTGGATGCTGAAATTTCTAAGCTAAAGGTTGAACAAAATTCTAGGAAAACAAGGCAGCAAAGCACATTTGCTCCAAGAAATCAAAATCCATTGAGAAGAGCAAATGAGAAGTTGCAAATAATGCAGAGGGGTGAAGATTCAAAAGAAGATCAGAAATTTAAAGCTCCCTTCCAAAATGCAGTTATGGAGGAGGAACAATTTGAAGAGAATGAGGATGAAATTCACTGCATGGAAGATAAAGGCAGCGCTGCATTTTTGACATTGGCTGAGTATGAACAATCATTGCCACAGGAAAAAAACAGTCAAGAATGGGACAAAGAAGTTGTTCTACAAACTGAACAACAACAGAGATATAATCTGAGATCCAATGCAAAGAATGCCAAGGAGAATTCTGCACAAAGAGCTGCTGTCCAAACAGAACCACAGAATATCAAGCAGAGAAGACTAGCACTTGATCCAGTTATCCTCAAAGCTCTAGTTTAAGAGGTAAAAATTTCTGATAAATCATCTTCTTCTTTCAGCTTTGAGTCAGAAGTTCAGAAATTGAAAATATCTGTGCCCCTGGTTGAGTTGGTGAAGAGTGAAGTATTTAGGAAGCCTATCCTTGAAGCCCTTGAGCTGGAAACCAAACAAACTTCCACTGACTCTGTTAATTTGCAAGATGAAAAGCCTGCCATTGTGCTCAGCCCCATGATTGAACATGCTGATAATAATTCTCCATCTTTTTATGTCTCATTAACGATACATGACAAAATCCTCCACAATTTCCTACTAGACACAGGGGCCAGCCACAATTTGATGCCTAAAGCTGTCATGGAAGAGTTAGGCCTTGATATCACTAGATCCTATCATGATTTATTCTCTTTTGATTCAAGGAAGGTGAAATGTCTTGGATTGATTAAAGATTTGGCCATTACCTTAACTTAGCCGCCCATGAAGAGTATGATGATGGATATTGTGGTAGCAGATGTCCCTCCTAAGTTTGACATGCTAATGTCTAGAGGGTGGATTAAGAGACTAGGTGGGACATTACAGAATGATTTATCTTATGCCACAGTCCCAGTGTTTGGAGGAGAAAGAAGGATATTGTACAGAGAAGCACAGTTGGCATATATCATTAGTGATGAGAAGAATCCTACAAATCATCCTATATATGCCTTAGACACTAGTTTTGGAGCATGTATTCTCCAAATAGAAGAATCTCAGAAGGCCGTAATGCAGCTTAGGAAACCAACAGTTCAGGCTGAGAAAGAGCAAGGAAGTCAGGTTTGGGAGATGTTCTTTGATGGAGCACATTCCAGGGAGACTGTAGGAGCAGGGGTGGTGCTAGTATCTCCAAAGAAAGAAAGTATTCAACTGTCTTTTAAGCTAGTTTTTCAAGTGACAAACAACATAAAAAAGTATGAGGCTCTACTGTTGGGCCTTAGTGCAGCCAAAGACAGAGGAATCAAGAATTTAAAGGTATTTGGAGATGCTGACTTGATAATTTAGCAAGTAAATAAAACATTTCAGGCAAAGCACCCAAGGTTGAAAGCGTACAGAGATGAGGTATGGAGAGTCAGAGATTCTTTTGATTTTTTTTGTATTTCATACATGTCTAGAGCCCAAAATCAGCTTGATGATTCCCTTGTTTTTTCTGCTTTATACCTCCTATCCCTCCCATACTAGTTTATGAAGTCCAAGTGAAATGTAGACCTTCCTTTCCTGACAATGTACACCATTGGAAAGTTTTTGAAAATGATGATGAGTTGAGTAGGTTCTTGCAAGTCATTGATGAGTTTTCTGAGATGCAAATTGACCAAGAAAATGATGCCTTGGAAGAAAACCCCCAGTCCCAGCTTAGAAATAAAATTGGTAAGGAAAACATTATTCAGCTTCCTAGTAATCATATTCCTAAGGGCCTAATTCCTCTTGAAAGACTGTTTGACCAGAATGATGTGCCTTACAAGGCTGCCCAAAAAGAAGACCAATTTGCAGTCTGTAAGCATGATATAGGAAGTCCAGGTCAGCCTAGGTATGTGAATTTGTCCACTCATTTGTCTGCTGATCAAAGTGTTGAGTACTGCAATTTAATGAAGCAATTTGTTGATGTGTTTGCCTGGGAATATAGTGATCTGAAAACATATGATAAGAATATAATTCAACATAAAATCCCTCTGGAAAAAGACACTATTCCTTTCAAACAGAAGCTGAGACCAATAAATCCTATGCTTCTTCCTCTAATTGAAAAAGAAATTAAAAAATTGCTGGCTGCCAAGATCATTGTACCTCTCAGATATTCAAAATGGGTAGCCAATCTAGTGGTGGTGAGGAAGAAGAGTGGAGAAATTAGACTGTGCGTTGATTTTAGAAATTTGAACAAATGCTCAAAGAAGGACAACTATCCTATGCCAAAGATGGAGCATTTGCTCCAAAAAGTCTCAGGAGCTAAAGTGGTGTTATTTTTGGATGGATTTTCAGGCTTCAATCAGATTGTTGTGCACCCGGATGATCAAGAAAAGACTGCATTTACCACTCCTTGGGGCACTTTTATGTATGCCAAAATGCCATTTGGATTGATGAATGCTGGAGCCACCTTTCACAGAGCTATGGATATAGCATTTGTGGGAGAGAAGGATAAATTTGTGCTTATCTACCTTGATGATATAACAGTTTACTCCAGCATCCATCAAAATCATTTGCAGCATTTGAAAAAAATGTTTCTGAAGTGCAGGAGGTTTGGAATTTCAGTCAATCCCAAAAATTCACAATTTGCTTTACATGAAGGCAAGCTGTAGGACATATTGTGTCTATTGCAGGTGTTCAGATTGACCCAGGAAGAGTAAAAGTCATACAATCTTTGTCTATCCCAAGATCAAAGAAGGATATCTAGTCCTTTCTGGGTAAGATAAATTTTGTAAGGAGGTTTATTCCAAATTTTGCAGAGTTGGTTAAGCATGTGACCTCCATGTTGAGGAAATGGTCATAGGTAAGATGGACCGAAACAGCAAGAAAGTCATTTAATTCCATCAAAAAGTCTATAATGGAAGCTCCCACACTAATAAGTCCAGACTACAGCAAGGAGTTCCACATATTTTCTTTTGCCTCTGAAGATACTATTGCAGTTGTTCTATTGCAGGCATATGAAGAAGGTTCAGAGCATCCAGTGGAATTTTTCAGCAAGAATTTGAGGGATGTTGAACTAAGGTATGATATTATAGAAAAATAGGCATATGCTCTTATCAAATCCTTAAAGGCTTTCAGAGTTTATATCTTGCATTCAAAAATAATTTCATATGTACCCTCTGCTGCAATAAAAGATGTTTTAACACAACCTGATGTAGATGGAAGAAGGGCAAAATGGATTACAAAATTGATTGAATTTAATATAGAACTCAAGCCCACAAAATTGGTCAGAGGTCAGGGTCTTGCCAAACTATTAGCTGAGGAAAATTGTAGGTTTTTAGACATTGATTTCTTGTGCACAATGGCATAAAATGGTCAGGCAGAAGAAGAGGAAACAACTGAAATAGTGAAAAAACATTTAGTGGCTGAGAATTTAGCTTCATGTAACTGGTATGTTGAAATAATTAATTTCTTGCTGAAGCTAGAGATTCCTTCAGAATTTACTCAAAGTCAGGCCAGAACTTTAAAGCTTAGGGCAGAAAAATATTGTATCAATGAAAATCTACTCTACTGGAGGGATCCATCTGGTGTGCTTTTAAGGTGTCTGGATAAAGAACAGTCAATAGAAGTCATGCAGTAGTTTCATGACAACATGTGTGGAGGGCACCATTATTGGAAAACCACAGCTCATAAAATTCTCAAAGCTGGGTACTATTGACCCACTTTATTTTCTGATGTGTTTGCTTTTGTTAAATCTTGTGACAGGTGCCAAAGATTTGAAGGAAAACAACAATTGAAATCCCTACCCCTAAAACCAGTTCAAGCAAAAGGACCTTTTTAGCAGTGGGGCTTGGATTTTATTGGAGAAATCAATCCACATTCCAGTGGCCAGCACAGATGGATATTAGTAGCCACTGATTACTTTACTAAGTGGATTGAAGCAGTCCATACAAGGAAGGTTGATCATAATGTGGTCATAAAGTTTTTGATAGAGAATATCTTCAGCAGATTTGGTTGTCCACATAAACTAATCACAGATAATGCAGCAGCCTTCAGGGCCAAAGAGTTTGTGGAAATGTGTGATTCAATGGGCATCAAATTGATTCATTCCATCTCATATTATCCTCAAGGAAATGGTCTAGCAGAATCCTCTAACAAAAGTCTGATAAGGATAATTAAAAAGCTGTTGGAAGACAATAAAAAGAATTTGGATTCAAAGCTCAAGTATGCACTGTGGGCTGACAGAGTGACCATCAAGAAATCCACAAGGAGTTCTCCATTCAAATTGGTGTATGGCACTGAGGCTGTATTCCCAATTCAGTTAACTCTCCCTGTGGCAAAATTCCTTCAAGAAGAGCAGAATGAGGAAGAAGACATGGCAAGAAGAATCACTGATTTGACAGAGTTACATCAGATTAGAGAACAACTGGTGGAAAAGGCTGCAGCACATCAGAAGAGAATCAAGGATGCTTTTGACAAAGGGACAAAAATAGATAATTTTCAGGTTGGAGACTTGGTTCTGAAATGGGATGCATTAAAGAAAAAGAAAGGCAATCATGGAAAGTTTGATGCTTTCTAGATAGGTCCTTTTATCATTTCACAGATTCATGGGAACAACACCTTCATACTGAAAAGTATGGGAGGAGAACCAGTTTTTGACAGCCCAGTTAATGGGCATTTTTTGAAAATTTATATAGTTTAAGGTCTTTTGGCCTTAAAGGCTGTAAATATCTCGTTTTTATCAGTTTTGTGCAGGCAAAGTAGACTCCATGCCCAATGGAATACTAGGAATTTTGGCTAATTTGTTTTCATCTTGAAAGGCATTGATCTGCAGGTTCTTGAGACCTCACAGGGAGGATCTCATCCCCAGAAGGAGCCAAATGTTAGCACTGCTACATGTTTGAGCATTTTTGAAGGTCAAGGACAGCTTGACCGTGGTGTTTTTTGAAAAGAAGGGACTAGCAGCAATTCATTCAATCTTTCCCCTTCCATTTGCTTTACCCTTATAACCCCGCCACCTCCATTTCCTCCCTCCTCTTAAATCCTCCTTATTCTCTTTAAACCCCTTTATCCTTGTTTTGGTTACAAATCCCCACCTAAACCTTTTTAACCAACTCTGAGGATATTTTGTTTTAACATTGTTAAATTGCTTAAACTTTGTTTAAAAGGCTTTTGGGCGTTTTATGTTTTAATATTATAAACCTTGTTAACCTTAAAAACCCCATAATAACTTTATAAACCCTGATAACTGTTTAAACCTTATATAAACCCATTTTTTCATAAACCCGTGGGCCCTCACCTGTCATATCAACCCAGGAGCACGTGCCTTTTACCGTGACCCTCCTATCATCCTGCCTATTGATCCAACACCATACGCTTCCCCCCGCTCCGCCAACCCGCTCGTCCTTTTTCCCACGGGGAAGCGATTCACGCCGGCCATGTGTTTTAATTTGATTACGCCGCATCGTTATATATGGAAACCACCTTTCCCGTAAAGCGGGTGCGAGGAAACCACTTACCGCCCTTCCGGTACGACTCTCTGCCCGTTATTTGTTGTGCACCTTCCGCTCCCATCAGCCATTGGATCTGTCGCCCGCAATCCAATGACCCTCGTTCATCTGATCCTGTTCACTCCTGATAGCCGCCCGATCTTTCTCATTGTGATCCAACGGCCCAAATCTGTCTCCACCCGTCTTCCCCGATAACGCCCTCCGATCTAATCTATACCATTCGTTTTCGTGATCCGATGGTTGCTATTGATCCCTATGCCCTTGTGTCTTCCATCACCTCTCGCCATCAAATCTAGGCCGTACATTTTGCCATCCAATAGCTAGTGTTCATCCTCGGCTCTTCGTCCATTTTTGATGTATTTTGTTGTTTTTGGACTGTTTATGTGTGCGAAGAAGTAAGAGATGATCTAGTTTTCAGTGCATGAATTCCTCAGCTACCACAGTTAAAGAACAACATGGTCAAGGATGAGAAAGTACTACCTCGAGCAGTTGAAGCAGTTATGGACATTTATTCGTGAAACATTCCACCTGTTCAGAAAGGACATCAAAGTATAGAAAGAGCCATTTTGTTCATTTAAAAAATTCAGATTGTAACAGAGGACCCATTTCTAACTATAAATGCAGTTGGTGGTCAGTTATGACAGCTCCACGCATAGCCTAGCAGAGAAATTTTGTAAACGGACTCCATATATACCCAGAAAAACAATGTAATCAGGTTGATGAGTGATATTCTGTTGTAAGCTTCAACTTCTGGAGACTGTAACTACTATGTAACCTACAACTTCTAGTCTTCGTTTCCAACTAATACAAGCTTCTTTTGTTGTCAATTGCTCATTTTTCACTTCTTCTATGTTCCAGGCTGTGCCTGTCATGCATTATTTCATGTGCTGTTGATATTTAGCATTGGAGGGGTTGTCATCCCACCTCTATGTTAGGATTTAGCATGTATCATTGAATTTGTATGTAGGTTTCTGTTGTTTTAGTGCCAGAGAGCTGTCATCCTGTCTATGCATTAGGAACACAAATTTACAGACCTTTTAACTAGTTGCAGCTGCCCATCACAGGGTCCTGTGCATCTGCTGGTGTGGTCAGTCTTCTCCATCATTGCATTTTCCTTAAACTGTGAGTAATTGGTGGTCTAAAGCCTTGTAGTTTGGGGGTGTTCACCCATGTCTGGGGTCAATCATAGTAGAAGTGGTTATCTGGCTTGAATATGCAACATTTCTTTCATTCATCCACCATTTATCCAACATTTTGTTGAGTTTGTAATGTTCCCGAGCATCTCTGATATACAACCTAGGAGAGTTTCTTGGGGTGATAACAGGAGAAAAGCTACAAGTTTAAGTAAGACCCACTTGTGGAAAGAGTAGCTTTAGAGATAGATGAAAAGAGGCGACAACACGGTAGAAGAGTAGTTCAAAATAAAGAGGGAGAAGCAAAGAGGAAGTTGCAGGAAGTAGAGCAGAAGCTCAAAGAATAACAAGAGCTACGCAAAAGATAGAAGGAAGCACAATGTGAACATGAATAGGAACAAGAATAGGAGGAAGTGCAAGGCGTGCAAACAGCGCAGACCGTGTTGATACAGGTTCAAGACTCTTAACCAACAGAAGATGAGGAATACGGTGAGCAACTGCAAGAATAGGAACTTGCTCCACAGGATGAACCGATAGTAAAACATATGGACATGGAGATGGAGCAGCCGAAATAGGATCATGACATCGACCTCATGCCAAAAGCAACCGAGGTCACCCCATAGGCATCACCAGCTCCGGTAATAGAGCAAGTCCCAAGTGAACAAGGGGATACCATTCTCCTTGAGGATAATCTGGGAACATATGTGTACAACATAGCCTTTGATGAGTCACATAACAGAGTTGCAAAAGCATGTAGAACACACACCCGAGTGAGCATGCATCACCTGTGCACATTGAAGAATGGGTGATTGTGTCAGATGTAGGAGGATATCTAGCTGCCTTGGCTGATGCTACAAAGGCTTATGTCGAAGCCACGAGCTCAAGTGTGAATTTATTGATAGAAGAAAATGAGTGCATGACTAAGGAGTTGAAAGGAGTCTGCCAGAGAGAAGAACAATCAGCAGGTTCCACCAGGGAAGAGATGAAGAAAGTGATACTTGTTGAAGTATCGGCTCTTGAGATAGTCACGCAGAGATTGTATGATAGGTTTATTACTATGCACAAGGAAGTCGTCCATCTACATGGTCATCAGCAGCACTGCACCAAGATATTATGAACACTCATAGATATAGATGCCACTTTTGATCATGTACAAACATGGACAATGAGGTATAAGGGAGCCTCGCTTCAGTTGCATAAGATGATGAAGGTACATGTAGAGTTGTACAAAGAACGCATTCAGAGTCTGATCTGAAACTATGAAGAAATCCCATTGCTCATCACCAATCTTGAGGCTTCATACGCACGATTGTTGAGGAGTTTTTATGTCATGGTGAGAAATTATGGCACCCCGTCGATTGGTATGCTCACTGAGGCCAAAGAGAATAACTAAGTCAGATTGGAGCTTGACACGTAATTTGATTAGTTGATGCTCATGGCCGCCAATGCATATTTCTAAGTCAACGCATATAACATGCAGATGTACATCACCGATCCTACGTTGCTCAGTACTAAGTTGCACATGTTACAGGACGAGTTGGATAGAGGTTCCAAATCTGTATACCCAGAAGCAATGGAGGCAAGAGTTCGTTTCTCGGAAGATATACACTACAACAAAACCCTGTGATTAGCATCCCTTTTTGCTTCCTTTTTTTAGTCTAGAGCCTATTTTTGGTGCTATTTGTGTCCATTTATCAAATATGGTGCAAAACTTGATGCAAAGTTTGGACCGATTTTTTCACCAATTCTTACATCAAGTTTAGCACCATGTATTGTAATAGGTTTTACACCAGATTTTACACCAAGTTTTACACCAGGTTTTATGCCAGTTTTTGTGCCATCCTTTGCACCATGTTTTGCATCAAGTTTGGCACCTAATTTTGTTTCACCAACTTTTTCATCCTCTATTACATCCACTTTTTGCGCCTACACTTTTATCTGAACTTTTGCATCATCTCTTGCATCCTCTTTTGCATCATTTTTTAAATCATTTTGTGCATCCATTTTTGCATATTTTTTGCATACCCTTTGTGCCAAGTTTTGCATCAAGGTTTGTGTCTAGTTTTTCATATAATTTTGCATCTACTTTTGTTGCATCCACTTTTACATCTTGTTTTTCATCCATATTTACATCTTCTTTTTCATCTATTATTGTGTCCACTATTGCATCCATTTTTCTTGTGCCATAATTTGCACCTAGTTTAACACCTCCCTTTGCACCCTTTTTTCTTCTAAATTTGCATCCACGATTGCATCTTCATATACATCTAGGTTTTAATCAAATTTTACATCTATTTTTGCATCCCTTTTTGTATCCACTTTTGCGTCAAGATTTGCATCAAGTTTTGTGTCTCATATTGCATATAATTTTGCATCCTATTTTCCATCCATTGTTGCACCCATGTTTATGCCCACTTTTGTATCCCTTTTTGCATCTTAATTTGCTTCTCGTTTTTCATCTATCATTACATCCACTTTTTTTGTGACACAATTTGTGCCATGTTTTGTACTTACTGTTGTACCCGTGTTTGCTTCCAATTTTGCATCCATCTTCGCATCCTCTTTTGCACAAAATATTGCATCTATTTTTGCATCCACCTTTTTTTGGGTTTTGTGTCTCATTTTGTATCTTCTTTTTCATGTACTTCCATTACATCCATATTTTGCGTCAAATTTTTTTTTCTCCTGTTGCACCCATGTTTGCATTCACTTTTACATCCCTTATAACATCTTGTCTTGCATATAAGTTTGCGTCTTTTTGTGTGTCTATTATTACATCCACTTTCTCATCCACTTTTGTTGTGCTATGATTTGTGCCATATCTTATGCCTATATTTGTAATCCACATTTTCTTCCACTTTTGCATCCACATTTGCATCCTCTTTTGTGCCCAAGTTTGCATCAAATATTGTTTATGTTTTTTGCATCCCATTTTGAATCTACTTTTACATTCACTTTTGATTCATCCCATTTTGAAACTAATTTTGTGTCCACTATTGAACCCATGTTTGGTCCATGTTTACATCCCTTTTTGCATCCATGTTTACCTCTTTTTTGCATTCAAGTTTGTGTCCTTTTTTACATTCGTTGTTGTATCCACATTTGTTTCACCACAATTCATGCTAAGTTTTATGCCTACTATTGCTCCCATGTTTTTTTCCACTTTTTCATCCATGTTTGCATCGTATTTTGTGTCCAAGTTTGCATCTACTTTTTCATCCACTTTTGTGTGAATTTTTCTGTCTTGTTTTGCATCTACTTATGTTGTGTCCACTCTTCATCCAATTTTACATCTATTTTTCCCCCATTTTTTTGTTCACTTTTGCATCCCTTTTCTAACAAACATCACATTTTTTTCATTGATGATATTTCTTATGACATTGAAAATTATGAAAACTTGATGACAATGTCAATAATTATAACGATGATGATGATGACATGAATTGCGATTTTTATGATAATGACAATGATGATAAAGATAATGCGGGTTACAATGACAATGATGATGAAGATGTTAATGACCTTGGCCACTATCCCCAATTTTTAAATGTTGTCATGGTCATAATCATAATAATTGTCTTTGGCGTCATCTTCCGAGTCATCGTCATTTGATCATCATTATCATTATTTTCATCTTGGTCATCACCAAAAACAATAATGACATGAATGATGATTATGATGTTCATGATGAAGATGACAACAATTATGATAGAAACTATATTAATTATGATGATGGGGATGATGACAATTATAACGACGATGATAATGGTAGCGATGATGATGATCATCGATCATATCTAAAATATAAAGTTGTTATTTCTCTTGCATATATCATGTGTCCTAATAACCCTTTTCGAGCACTCATAACATTTTCTCGGTTGATGATATTTCTTATGATACCTATAATTATGAACAATTGACGGCAATGTCCATAATGATGATGATGATGATGATGATGATGATGATGAAGATGATGACAATGATGACATGAATGTTGACTATGATGATAGTGAAATGATGACAATAATGATGATGATGATGGTGGTGATGATGGCGATAATGAAGATGATGACACTCCCTCTAAACTAGGGAGGTACTCATAATGAGACAAAAAAGTACTCTCATGTTTAAATATTCATATAAGAAGGGATCTGGATTGATAAGTATAAATGATGATTTACATCATCATAGCCAACATTGTCAAAATAGCAAGGCCTTGACTAAAAAGTTCTATCTCTCCATTAGATTAGAGCACAATGTTGGGAGGCATAAATTTGGACACCACTACCTCTCTAGGCACTTACACCACTAGGATGTTCACTAGGTATGTCCTCACATGATCATTTCCTAATCCACTATCATAATATTTGACACCAGGAAATGTCGATCCTCATGACTATTCTTATTTTAGATTAATGTACTTGACTTATGGCGGTTAGTCCTAGTCAAAGTACAAATTCTCAAACAATCTTGGTCCCAGATGCTTATCCAATCCACCATTCTCCCTACTGGTGTCTTTACTAGGCTTACGACTATTAGTCATGGCCATAGTACATGACACATGGATAATATGGTGTCTACCCTCACTCCCTCTCAACTAGAGAGGAGACATCCACAAGTGTAACCTTTTCTCAAGAATACCCATCATTTTTATAGAGAATAACATCATTAATTTGTTTTCATCGTATGATGCCTTTATGATTAGGAATTCATAGATTTGTGGAAAAATATTTCCCCTTTTGTCATTTGTGATGAAATAAAATCAAAAAGTGAAAGCCAAAATCTTTAAATATACACTGTAATGATTTATCTAATTCTAAACTCTAAGGTTGAAGTGAAAATTCATGTAAATGTTATATCTATGAGTTTTGCCAAACTTATGAAAACCTTATTCCCTAAGTCCTATATAAGAAAAAGAAAAAGAAAGAAAAATAAGGCCCAATGAATGGTAATTCATGTATTCACTCCCTCTTTGGAAAACATATGAATATATACACTCCTATTCACACTTTATCACATGTTTGTGATGGTTAAATCATGATGTCCTCTTTTCCCCTTGCATTTTCACTTCATCATTTAAGCACCTAATTGAGGATCTAGGGAATGTTTGTTGCCTAAGGATTTCATATCTACTCTTGGTTTACTTATGTCACACTAGTGTCAATTTATGTGACGAAGTGAAATACATAAGTTTGTGGAGTTATTAGAACAATGAATTAAGTTAGTCACCACACACACATGTATTACATCTCATTGATCCACATGTGTGGGTTGGAGACTCATTGCTTGATAACTTTAATGGAGACTACTTTAGGGCTTTAATGGTATAGCTTACAAAATATCTTGTTAAACATTGTGATTCATCCTTTCTTTTCCTCGAGACACTTGATAATATTGAAGTCACTCCCAATAATCCATGGAGATGGGGAGTATAAATTAGTTGTGCTAGAAATAGAATTGAGAAATAGAGGTTTTCCATTTGCGCTATTGGAGTCATAGACACTGGATACATGGTAGTAGTCCTCAATGTCAATTACCTAAAATTGTATTGTCATAACGCGAAAAGGGGTAAACATATTGGTAACCTTGATGTCCTAATCATTCCAAATAATAACCATTCCACCCAAGTATCTCTAAGCATCAATCACTACTACTTGGAAATTCCTCCCCCATTTGCTAATTATATGAGTTAGAACCTCACTTGATATTTTTGTTTCTTATATAAACATTATTGATGGGTGCTTTGCGTACCATTTTTATTTTTAGAACTCTTTATTTTTCTTTACTATTGGGGCCCCTCATGTTCCATGAGACTATTTTCATCGATAATTTACACAGAAAGGAAGTATAATGTGACCTAAAAAAACATGTTTCAAGATTTAAGTGCTTGGACATTTCCACTTCATGACTCCTATATTTCCTTAACCTGGGACCGAATGGTGAACTTGATGGCCTTAAGGGAAATTGACCAATGAAAATCTAAAAAAGAGGTGACTTTTGACTTTATCACATACAAGTTAATATACTAAAAAAATATCCATAACAATTTCATCAATCAATGAGTCATTAAAAAAATATCCAAAACAATTTCATGAAGCAATGAATAATTACATTATAAAATACAATCTATAAACCTTTTGGGAACATTTTTCTAAACCATGCTCAAAAGCCAACATATTTAATATTAATATTTAACAATAATATGGACAATAACACATTTTGATAAATTAAATAACATGTTATCAAGCCTAAGAAATGTCACTAACAAAAAACTAAAAAGCATGCAACTAATGGAAGTGACCACTCAAGGCCACCATAAGACAATTAATCTATTAAGACCAAGATTAATGGGGACAAAGATCTCCAAAGGACAAAGGCAAACCTATTTTAACTTTATTGTTTTATTAGGTTCAAGTTGAACATCTCAAGATATAATGAAGAGCATAATTAGTTTTATTGCATTAAGAAAACCCAAGCACATTCTATAACTTAGCAAGGAAGAGATGTATAATACCCATCTCCAACACATGGCATTAAGTTATTTTTTATATATAATTTAAACTCCTATCATAAAATCACAAATTCAGCATGAATGGAATGTTTAAAATCCATTTTTATAAAAACAAAATATAAATTTTCTTTTAGAAAAAAAAATACCAAAAACTAAATATATTTTTTTAGAAAATAAAAAAATACTAAAGCTAAATATATATTAAAAAAAACTAAAACATAAGCAAACTAGAATTTGAATTTAACACTTTTGGAAACTCATATGGTGGAATGTGATCTCTTTATCCTCATCTTTAGCTTTTTCCTTAAAAAATAAAAGCATACAAAAGTGGGAAAGAGCTCCAAAGCGTGGGGAAGCTTTTTTTTAAGCACAAAATCATCTAAAAAGTGGAAACAACCATTTTTATATGAGGAAACATTATTCACCCAAAAGATTTTGCCCAAATTTAACTAATGAGGAATTTGGGAAATCTTCATAGCCTTCACTTTCCTATATATTGGAGGCTTGGCCATTGAGAAAATGATGAGAATTCTTGTATTGTCACGTTGTTGAGATCTATCCTGAGAGGGAGAGTTTTGGAGCTAGGAGTTGGGGGAAGTGCTGCTGCAACTACATCTAATGGTTGTAACTTTCCTCAAACTCCTTTATTAATATAGATAAGTTGTTCTTCCTTCCATATGCTTCTATTCATTCTTTACTTATTCTATTTAACTAATGAATGTATGGGATTTTGGTTTATATTTATTTATTCAACAATATTTATATGTTTCTAATAATTTCAATTATGAAGATATTATGCTATGAAGGTTGCTTTATTCTCTCTCTTATGTGTAGGACCAAGCTTTGGAGCTAGCTAGGAGCGCTTACTAGCTACACTAAAAACTCCAAGAAAACATGTATGCGAGGACTCACAAGAATTCCTTCTCTTTTTCTTAATTTATACTCTACATCTTGATCATTAAGAATCTTGAGCCTTAGAACAACATTTCTCTTAGTTGGTCTATCCTAGGTTTTTGGGATAAATTGAGAGGGTTTTATGTTCATATAACTGTGCATTAAATCCTACAGCAAAATTATATTTAGACACTGTAATATATTTCACTATGTAAATGAAATTAGTAAAATAAACCCATAGAGGGGGTCATAAATGGAAATGAAAGTAAAACTCTAAACAAGAAGCCAAAAGTGGATGTAACCATGGATGAAAAATTGGGAGTAGAATTGGATGTTAAACTATCCATCAAAACAAAATGCAAACAATGACACAAAAATGGTTTTAAAGTAAAATTAAAAAAGGGTGCAACACTAGACACAAAGAAGGGAACAAAATAAGGCATACAAAAGGATACCAAATTGGGCACAAACAAGGATGAAAAAATGGACAACAAAATGAGGATGCAAAGAATGGTGTAAAATTAGGATGTAAAATTGGGTGAAAAAAGGATGTAAGAAAAGACACAAAACGAGATGCAAAATGGGACTAAAAAAGGGTGAAACCGAGGATGCCAAAAATGATGCATAACTAGATGAAAATTCAAACTACAATCTAGGTGCAAAATGAGATGCAAATGTGGACACAAAATGTGGCAGAAAAAAGAATGCAAATCTGGATTCCAAAAAGGATGCAAACTTAGATACCAAAAAGGGTGAAAATTTGGACATAAAAAATGGTGCAAAATTCGACACAAAAGAAGAAAAATGGTGCAAAAATGGGAATAAAAATGGCTCAAATTTGGATACAAATTGAGATGCAACATTGGATGTAAAATGAGGTGCAACAAATGGTTCAAAACTTGGTTCCAAAACAAAGGCAAAAGTAGACGGAAAAAATGGCTCAAAATTGAATGTCACAATAGACACAAAATGGGATGCAAAGGTGGATGCAACACATGGTTCAACATAGGATGCAAATTTAGATGCTCAAAAGGATGCAAAATTGGATGCAAGAAATGGTGTTAAAAATGATGCTAAATTGGATGTAACAAATGATGCAAAATTAGATGCAAAATATGGTGCAAAATAGAAAGAAAAAAAGGGAGACAAATAAAATGCAAAAAGTGGATGCAAAAATGCATGCAAAATTTGGCACCAAATCAGATTCAACATATGGTGCAAAATTGGATGGAAAAAATGGTGTGAAAAAAGGTAGAAAAACTGGCGCAAAAATAGATGTAAAAATAAGTACAAAATTAGAAGCAAAAAATGGCATAAGACTAGATGCAAAAATTGGCACAAACTGGATGTGAAAAAAGGCACCAAATCTGATGCCAAAGATGGTGTAAAACTCAATGAAAATTATGACACAAAACTAGAAGCAAAGAATTCCACAAAAGAGGAAGAAAAAATGATGCAAAAATAGATGCAAAAAATGGCACAAAACTAGAAGCAAAACTTGTTGTAAAACCAAATGCAAATCTTGGTGCAAAATATGATGCAAAATTTGGCGTAAAAAAAGATGCAAAATTTGGCTCAAAAAAAGACGCTTTAAAAATTGTACAATAGAGCCAAATTTAGCGCCAGGCTGCTCATCTCAATTGAGAAAAAAATGCACTAAAATCTGGTGCTAAATCTGGCGCAAATTGCTTGTTTTGTTGTAGTGATATCATAAAAGAGTATGCAGACACCATTGCATACTATAAAGCATGGCATCAGTTCATCATCGAGTATGACAAAGAGGATTTTGATGAGTTGGTATTTCTACAACCATTCGAGTCTTAGTGTTGTCTTGTATTGCTAACTCAAGCCTATTTTTGTCCCACATGGGTATATGTGGAAAATGTAGTTTTGTAAACGTGATGTAAAGTTAACTTCCAAGTGTCATTAGTGGAATGCAAACAGTCATATGTAATGTAGATATTTATGGAAATTAGTTGAAGAGTCATGAGGGTAGTCAAAGAGTCTCAAATGACAATGTCAAGGGTCACCCCACCCTTTGTTATAAATAGAACATCATAACTCATAGAATGGACTTTTGGGAGCCAATATTTTTCTAGGCATTGCTTAGAGAAGAGCTTGGATAGTATCCTGACGAGCCTTGGCTTCTCCACAACGCAAAGTGAGTACATCTCTTTGGAGGAGCAGGTCGTGTTGAATTTAATGTTCCACTATTGGGGCTAGTGGTTGTTATGGTTGTATGGATGGATGGAACTTTTACTTTTACATAATATAACAGAGTCAACATGTCTTCATGCATATGTTGTTATTGTAGTTCGACTATTCTTATTAATTTAGCAATGTATGTTTTTTAACTTATGCATTTTTGTGTGAACTATTTTGTATATGATTGTATGAATCTTGTTGAAGTCGTGTTGTTGGTTTAACTCATCACTTCAGATTTTCGACTATTATGCTTTCCATCTTGTGATGTCATTCATCTTGTGTGTTCCTTTCAGGCTGTGTATTATTACAAGCTTCTAAGGGGCACACTTCCTTTTCCCCCCGTGTTTTAGAAACTCCCCATGCATCTCTCTTGACTTGTTGCAAGGTAAAACACTTACTTCCGACAAAGATATCACGCTTACCTCTGTGTGCTATCGTAGTCAAGGCATATCTTTCTATCATTTTGAACCTAAAGCACTTAAAAAAATTCTGGAATTACGGAAATCTCCTGATGAATCCTTTTTACAATTTTGGGAACGCTTTCATAATCTCGCATTTCAATTCCCATAGGATGAAATTGATTGGAAATTTCTACATGAAATATTTCATAACATTCTTTACATATCCGAAAATCCACAAGTATTAGAATCGTTCAAACCCATCCCATCATACCTCGGTGTTAGAGCTACTAAATCCAAGGCAGAGGCTGTCACAAGTGATTGTTTGTCCTCCTCTAATCAAACAAATATAGCCCCACAATGTGAGGTAGGAGAAGGTGCACACCCATCTATTGAACCATCAAATCCTCACACCCCACCTTGTCTTGATTTCTAAGAATATTTGGCTTGCAAGACTGTTGGTTTTCACATGAACTTGTTTCATTCATTCAATGTTGATATTTCTAAGCCACACATCTTCGATGATCGATCTGTTGATGAAGTGGAAACCCCACAAGATTTTGAGGAACTTTAGCTTGAGTTGATGGTAATGTCAAGCCCTCGTTGTCTCGAGGTCAATTCCACTTCAGATCAAAAATCTGTTGAAACACCAAAGGCTCCTCATCACTCTCTTGTTGACACTGAAGATCAATCTAGTTCACAAAGTTCACATCCTCCATCGGAATCACATGATCCAATCTTTCATGCATTGGAGGAATCATACACAAGGAGTACTCTTGCTAAAAGTAAGTTGTCTTTCTTTCTTATGTTTACGTGTTTTTCAAGGTCAAAAGAGTGTACATTCTTATCGTCTACGTGCAATGTGTTTCATAACTGTGATAGGTCTGCAAAATGTTTATCTTGTGCTTTTATTCTTTTCTTTTTTGTGAACATTTGAAAACTAGGAGCATGTTCATCTTCACTGTTATATCTTTCATGTTTGTTGGTTTACAAGATTACCTTTCTCGTAAACCAAGCCTTCACCAACATGGGTCAATCAATGTGTCAATGGCTACATTGGAAATATCACTTTACGTGAAGAAGCTCATGCACTATTTAGTTTAGGACTAGGAGTAGTGCTTGCTTCATTGTTTTCTTTGTTTTCATGCATGCTTTGTTTACTTTGTTTGCACTATTTGTTTGTTTTCTTTGCTTTTCTTTCATTAACTTCTGTTCTTTGTTTGTTTATTTATGCACCCATACATTTAGTTTCACATGAAACCCTGTGTGGCTCTCGAGACAAGAAATTTAAAGTGTAAGAGGGCTTGTACAACTATCATCACTTGGTTATATGTTGTCCTCTCTATTTATGAAGAACTTGTTGTCTTCAATCGATGATATGGAAAATATGTTTTGTTAGGAGTGAATCCTTGCGGAAACACAACGCTTTCACTTTAAACTAGTATCACCTACTCTAATAGGTTCTTTTGGGTTAACCCTTGTCAACTCAGTCAGTAGAGTAAGGTGAGGGGGGAAACCTTAACAATTATTTTCAGAGGTATATATAAAATACTTCTTTGAAGGGAAAAACTCTTTTGCTCTCAATAAGTCAGGATCCCTCTTCCACCTCTGAAATAAATAAGTGCATATGCATATTTCTTTAAAAAATGAAAAAATAAATAAGGTGAAAGAAGAGAATGGCTTCCTGCAGGGAGAAGTGATGCAAGTAACTCTGCCGGGGTACTCACCAAGCTCACTGGAAATGGAGTGATTCTTCTGTCCATTCCTGACTCTGTTGGGGTACTATCAAGGCCTATTGGAAACAAAGCAACACCAGAGATGAAACTGAGACTCTGACATCTATATTACTTGTGCACTAATATACCCCTAATGCCCAATCGAAACAACTCAACTAACTTCGTTGGTATGTGTGATAACCGATCAAGAAAATGGAAGGGACTATCTCTTTAACTTAACCTTAGTTTCAAAGCCATGACGATTGAAGAATCAAACAATTCTTTCGAAGGAGTTTGACTTGATTTTCATGAATAAGGTCCATACAGAGACCTGGATTTCTACTAGTGTGTCGCCCATGTTGTAGCGGCTACAACCACCCTCCAAAATTTTAAATTCACTTCGTTTTGGATCCTCCCTCCTCAAAATAATAGCAGCTATCATACACTGATCAGGTACTTATGTTTATTTGATTTCATCTAAACCTTAACAGTTGATGTTAAATCACTTGTCTCGTTGTTCAACCACAAGCTAACCCAACACTTGGTTCACATCCATTCAGTGGGTTGTCGGAAAAAATGGCACAATCCTAGAGGGAAGTGTGTTTTCCTCTCAGGAATTGCGTAGATCAGCCCAAATAGTTGTCCTACACTAAAAAATTGTGCAGAGCAGGCCATATGACACTGCTTTCTAGAATTGCATAGAGAAGGCTAGCCAGCACTGCCCTCAAGAATTGTGCAGAGCAGGCCAGCCGATACTACTCTCCAGAAATGTGTAGAACTTGCCAACAACACTTCTCTGGAAAATTGTGCAGAGCTAGCCAACTAGTAGGGCCACTCAGTCCAAAAACAACGTAGAAGATTATCCCTTAGTGATTGTCGTTGCATGTGCCGAGAGGTTGCCCAGTTCTCTCCAGAACTTTGCAATCCTTCCTTGCATGCCGAGTAGATTTTATCGAAAAAGAAAAAAGAAAAAAAGTGAAAAAGCATCCCCATATTTTAGGGATCTATGTTTAGAAATGGGAGTTACATACAAAGTCGAATTTAAAAACTCTCTGCCAAGTGTCATCTTTTCCTGGATTTGTGGCATGCACGTCATAAACCATAAGTTCGCCAAATCTATTTAAATGACACCTCATAGCTTATTCTTCACATTCGATCTTGGAGCTTTGGCATTCGCGAGGCATCTAGGAACCTTTGACACAATCAACACAACTTTTACAGGTAAGTTTTTCTTTTCATGCCTTTTGTGGCTTTTTCTGTCACTTTTTATTTTTCAGCATGTATGAGTGTTGTTTTTCTTGTTTTATTAAATGACCACTAGATTTTCAATGTGTTTTAGCTTGCAAAAGCATTGTTTCAAGTTTTTCATTAACTTCCTTAGTGTCACATGCATAACATTGTTATGCACTAATAGTCGTCGTTGCAATGACTCTCTTCATGAGCTTATTGGTTTTTCCATTTGACTGATTTCTGCACTCGCCTGAACTGCATGCATGTCTATTAAATTATATCTGCACCAAATTTGCACACACATTCAATCCGTCACGTTTTGAGGTTTTCATTAGGCAAATATGGGTTGTCTCGGTCTAGATTTTGTTTCTCCCAGCATGCTCTACGCATTCCTGGCATTAAAGGCTTTGCCTTGCCTCCACGAATTGTGTAATGATTGTCCACACTGACTCCCAGCTGTGATCTATGCAATCCTGAGAGGCAGTGCCCCAATATTTCCCACTGGAACTATGGAATGCGCAGTTGTAGCCAACAACCTAGCCTCACTAATCTACACATTACGCAATTCCAGTTAGCAGTGAGCCTCACTGGTAGATGAGACTGCGCAATGCATAGTTCTAGTTGATAGTCTCACAGCCTTTGAGAGTCAATTCTATGCAATATTTCCTAGCAGTCACATGTTTTTTTCCAGATTTATTCTTGAGTTGCTTTATGTTTTTAGCTGACATTATCTTTCCATGACTATCTTCTTTGCCTCCAGGTACCACAGGTTTTTGAGCAACTTCTTAGCAGTACATGTATCATGGCCTCCAAGGGAGTTGGATCAAAAGACACAGTTGAAAGCAGTACTAGAGATGTGGTTGAGTAGGGGTCTATGAAATTTTTCTATATACGCAGACACACACCTGTTCATTGAGAAAGACATCAATATCACATGGAAAGACATCAACACTATATTCGTTGGCAGCTTTGAGGAGAATCTGGACAACCGAAAGATCTATGTCATTATTCATATGTCAAGATTGTACAAGGTTGCATGCAAGTATCCCACCTTCCCATGCGCAAATGTGATCCACTATATTTTCTCCCACACTGATCTTGAGACGATGATATTGAGTAGTGCCAGTGGAGTAGAGCTTGATTCTTTCAGGACAGAAGATTATCAAAAGATGTACCATTTTTGATAGTTGGTGAATAGGATGGATGTACCATTCTACACTCCCAACAACAATGTGAACAAAAGATATATTTTGAAGTGTTGGGTAAGGGAGCCATCAAATTTCAGGACGACACCCAACCAGATATACAAGATGAATACACTCAGGAATGCATATCAATTCTTGATCATCCTTGTATGTCACTTGTATGGCCAAGGGAGTACAGAGACCTTCCCGCAGAGTTGGGTTGCTACATTGGATCAGCTGGTAAGTGAAGGAAAACTTTTCAACTGGTTCGACATGTTGGCTCTCCAGCTAAAAGTGCATGTATCCAATGCTCGGAGTCTACCCAAAGATCAACAAGAAATATTCTTCATGTCTACCTACCTACTCAATGCAATTTGTTCTCGTCAACATTTTTCTGGTATGGATTTGGCATCGACACCTTCAAAGAATGATGTGAATGTACATTGCAAGTTAATCTCAGATTGCAGCTACCGAGGAGTCATGGCTAGACTATCTGACCACTTCATCGCCCCTTTGTACACGATGATCTTTGAACAAGATTCACCTTTCATGTCCTAGGCAACAATGGAGGTGTTGCTAAACATTGCAAATTGGTACGCCTCACCTAATGGCACCTTCATCATGATGTACAATGTAGAGAAGGCTATGCATGTGTTGTCGAGGTTTACCACATAAAAATTGGTCATGCAGAAGGTTGCATACCACATCTTGATAGGGTTATCAACTGGATTTCACAGGAAGAATAAGGCACCATGACCTACACTTCCTCTACGAATTGGGATATATACGATTCAGAGTTTGAAAGAACCGGATTTTGAGGTCAAGGACTTCAAGAAGTTTAAGTTCAACACCAAGAGTTTGAATCTATACGATCCACATGGCTTATGAAATGACCCCTATGTGAGTATGTACTATTCTTGGATCAATGGGGTGTGTCATTGGCTAGAGGAAGACCCATGGAGATATTGCTATAATTCCTCTAGGCTCAATGAACCAATCAACATGGAAGTAGAGTGGCTAGTAGCACTCAAGGCAGTAACAACAAGTAGTAAACCTGTGCAAGACAAAGTTAAGAGTATGATTTCCAAAAGCACAGAGATGGAGCAAAGCTACAAGTCTAAGGAAGACCAGCTTGCCGAAAGAGTAGCTTTGGAGATAGAATAAAAGAAATGATAGTGCGACAGGAGAGTAGCGCAAATACTAGAAGAAGCAGAGAGGAAGTTGCGGGAAGTAGAGTAGAATCTCAAAGAAGAATAAGAGCTGCGCAGAAGAGAGAAGGAAGCACAACATGAACAAGAACAAGAATATGAGGAACTACAAGGTCCACAGACATCGTAAACCACACCGATATAGTTTGAAAACTATGAATCAGCAATAGATGAGGAACAGGGTGAGCAGCCACAGGAACAAGAACTTTCTCCACATGATGAATTGATAGTAAAACAGATGGACATGGAGATGGAACAGCTGGAACAGTATCAAGACACTGACCTCATGCCAAAATCAACTGAGGTCACCCCACAAGCTTCATCAACTCCAATAGTAGAGCAAGTCCCAAGTAAACAAGGGGATATCATTCTCCTTTGAGGACAATCCGAGAAAATATTTTTACAACATAGCCCTTGATGAGTCACAACAAAGAGTTGAACAAGCATGTAGAATGCACACCTCAGATGAGAATGCATCACCTACACACTTTGAAGAATGGTTGATTGTGTCAAATGTATGAAGACATCCAACTCCCATGGCTGATGCTACAAAGCCTTATGCCAAATCCAAGAGCTCGACTGTGAAGTTCTTGATAGCAGAAAATGAGCACATGGCTAAGTAGTTGTAAGAATCCAGACAGAGAGAGGAACAATCAATAGGATCCACTAGGGTGGAGATGAAGAAAGAAATATTTGCTGAAGTATCAACTCTTAAGATAGTCACGCGGAAACTGTATGACAAGTTCATCAGCATGCACAAGGAAGTGTTCCATCTACATGGTAATGAACAGTGCTGCACCAAGATAGCACGAACACTCACCGATATACATGTTGTTGTTGATCATGTACACACATGGACAATGAGGTATAAGGGATCTCGGCTTCACTTTCACAAGATGATGAAGCCGCAGGTAGAGTTGGACAAAGCACGCTTCTAGAGTCTGATACGAAATTATGAAGAACTCCCACTGCTCATCACCAATGTCGAGGCTTTGTGCGCATGGTTGTTGAGGAGTTTGGATGTAGTGGTGAGAAAGTATGGCACCCCATCGATTGGTACACTCACTGAAGCCAAAGGAAGAAGCAAGTCAGACTAGAGCTCAATGCGTACTTTGGTCAGTTGATGCTCATGGCCACCAGTGTAGATTTGGAAGTCAAAGTAGATAACATGCGGATGTATATCACCGGTCCGACCTTGTTCAGGACTAATTTGCGCATGTTATAGGACGAGTTAGATAGAGGTTCCAAATCAGTATACCCCGAAGCAATGGAGGCAAGAGTTCGTTTCTAGGAAGACATCATCAAAGAGTATGTAGACACCATTGCGCAATATCAAGCATGGAATCAATTCCTCACCAAGAATCATAGAGAATATGTTGATGACATGGTCTTTCTATAGCCATCCGAGTCTTAGTGTTGTCTTGTGTTACTGACTCAAGCCTATTTTTGTCCCACATGGGTATATGTGGAAAATGTATTTTTTGTAAAAATGATGTAAAATTAAATTACAAGTGTCATGAGTGGAATGAAAACAACCGTATGTAATGTAACGAGTTATGTAATGAAGTTGAAGAGTCATGAGGGTAGTCCAAGAGTCACAAAGGGGAATGTCAAGAGTCACCCCACCCTTTGTTATAAATAGAACCTCATAACTCATAGAACGGGATTTTGGGAGCAAAGATTTTTCTAGGCATTACTTAGAGAAGGGCTTGGAGAGTATTGTCATGAGCCTTGGCTTCTCCACAGTGCAAAGAGAGTATACATGTTTAGAGGACCAAGTGGTGTTGATTGTAACGTTCCACTATTAGGGCTAGTAGTTGTCCTGGTTGTATGGATGGATGGAGCTTTCACTTTTATATAATATAGTAGAGCTGACACACCTACATGCATATATTTTTATTTTAGTTCGACTATTATGGTTACTTTAGTAATTTATGTTGTTTAAATTAAACATTTGTGTATGAAATATTTCATATATGATTGCATGAATCTTGTTGAAGTCGTGTTGTTGGTTTAATCCATCACTTTGGATTGTCGACTATTCTGCTTTCCAGCTTGTGATGCCATTCAGCTTGTGTGTTCCTTTTAGTCTACGTACTATTACAGGCTTGTAAGGGGCACATTTCCTTTTTCCACCCATTTGTTAGAACCTCCCCATGCATCTCTCTTGAATCACTGCAAGGGCACACACTTTCTTTCGACAAAGATATCACACTTACCTCTACGCATTATCGCAGTCAAGGCATAGATTTACTACCCACTGCCATGACTCCTACTCCAACAGTCTGAGGTGTAGTTGGGACTTCTTACCGTGGTGATCCGCTCACATGTTGGTAGGTCAAACACCATAAACACCACAATAGAAATAACAACACTTTCAATAGGCATCTAGTGAAATAACTTCCAACAAAAAAATGAGAGGGTAAACTAGTGATGAGTCCATTGTGCCAATCGCCACCCAATGAAACCATCATCTCCAACAAACACAAACCTTTAGCTGATATGAGAGAATTAACAGTGGAGTTAAACCACAACTCCTCCACTTTGCAAAAATCAAGCTTCGCTCCAACACAAATAAAGGGAGTAAGTTTAGAGATACCCAAGAGAGTTAGTGAGAAAACCTTCAAATATCCATGATACGAAAACTTGCAAATGAGGATAGACAATAAAGTTAAACGAGCTAAGCCCTCTTCAATATGATATAATAAATGGTGAATAAGGAGAGGTATTATATGGTGGAGAACGAGCCATTAGTGGATTATTGACAATAGTAGGAAGATCTTTCATTTCCTTAGAATCCAAGTCTGAAAGAACATATTTCTCAACTCTACGCAGATGTGAGCATATGTCATCCAAGCATAAACATACATTCCTAAGAAGGAACTTAATGTCCTCTTGTCATGCAAAGACTTTATAATTGTCTAGTTGCTTGTCTCATAGCCTCCTCTTTCTTAATTTCCTAGGGTGAAGGATCCATTTGAGGTCCTCTACACCCACCTCATAATCATAGAAGTAAGGATGATCACTAAATTTCATATATTGAAGGTGGAAATTTTACTTTTGGACTGCTAGAGTGATCGAATTGAAAGAATTCTCCATCAAATTCCATCCAAACAACTTTTGATGTTCAGGGTTTGAATTGCTTGTTCCACCTCTAACTTGCCATCCTCTGTTGAGGAGGCATGGTTGCATAGAGAGACAAATAATCCGCATAGACTTAGGTAATAGAACTATGAACAGGGCAACCAGAAAGATATATTTTAGAGTATATGACCCTTGACCAGAGAAAAATCACGTCATCCCCAATACCCAACAAGGGAAACCCTTGGGCACGAAATAGCAAATAGAAACTGTATTTAAATAGTACCACTCGAAACCAACGAAGTAGAGAAAAATACCTATTAAAACCCCACAGGGAATATTTGGTATGCACAAAGGCCAACTAAAATATGTAACGAAGTAAAGACTGAGGTTGGCCACAAACCATAGACTAATAACAAAGGTAAGAAAGACAAGAGACGCGAGTTGCCCAAAACCAAAATATTCCTTCCAAAATTAAAGAAAACATTCTCACACTACAACTAGATGGATATTCCTTCCAAAATTAAAGAAAACATTCTCACACTACAACTAGATGAATAAATTTTGAGGATACCAAACACACATACTAAGACAAGACAATTAAAGGAGACACCTGTAGAGTATGTTCCTTGGAGTGTCGAGCTAGGAATAACCACAACTAATTCGAAGAGTTTCCCTGTATCTGCGTTATGCAATAACAAAATGAAGAAAATTGACCCCTATTGCGATCCTCCCACATGTGGACCTATATGAAACATATGTTGTCTTTCCCTCAAAATAATTTCGAATCCTCAATACTTTTTAGAAACTATTCAAGCTACCCAAACATTCAATGTGTAATACCATTAAGAACCATAAAAGACAAGGTGTGTAATTCTCTTCCCCACCACCCCAGATCACGTCGTACCTCCGCCAACTTGTAGGATATCACATGCATTTATAGTGAAAGGATGGAGGAGAATGACACAGGGCTAACAAATAGTTTTCATGCCTCGGAAGGACATGGATAGGACAAATGTTATGTCTAGCACACAACTTGAGAAAAACATTTGTTATCTGGTGCAAACCTCCATTAATGAACCCACAACAAACATAACCCAAATCCTTCAGATATCGACAATTCATGTTAGCATAAATAACACAACCCATGATAAGAGAAATACCTTCAAGAATCCAGTCCATTGCACCAAAACTCATGCATTTATGATGAGGTGACGTGAGTTGGTGTTGCCCATGTATATAACTATCCCCTTGACACGTCGTGACCAGGATAAAACACTTGTTAGGTACGACACACATTTTAAGATTCGTGGTAAGATCAACATTGAAACCCCCATCCCGGAGAGTATAAGATATTAGTGTTATTGTTACACCTTTACAATGACATCTTTTGATAAAATCAAATTTGAAAACTTTTAACTAAAATATGTAGTTTATTTTCTAATGAATAAACTTGAAAATGTTTTCAAAATGACATTTTAAATATTTTATGTTCTATTTTTCTTATAAATTTCATCATAAAATTATTATTTCTTTTTATTAGTTTGGTTCATGTGGATTTGAACCATGAATTTTATTATTTGCATAATACTTTATATAAGAGGGATTGCCAATTTTCCAATTAAAGTGCAGCTAGTGGGGCATTATATAATATTTGTTCAATTAATATTTTTTTGTTATTTAAAAATTGTTTTCTTAATGCAAGAATATATTCAATATCAGGAAAAATGTCTGCTATATTTCACTCCAATAGAATTAAAAAAATAAACTTGTACCTACAACATATTTATATTGAATTTTGAATATATTTAACCAAAATATATACCCAGAAGCTTGGAAACTTGAGAAGAGTTAAGCTATGGCTTGTAATTCCATTCAAAAATATATACCCAGAAGCTTGGAAACTTGAGAAGAGTTAAGCTATGGCTTGTAATTCCATTCAAAACACTAATTCCAAAAAATTATGACCGTTCATAGTATGACATGAAAATAAATACTTGGAGAAAAACCCAAGAAAAGTTGTATAAAGGCGCTAAACATCAGTTTCATTTTCATATTAATGCCCCAAACTTTTCTGTAGCTAAAGGCTAACCATAAAAAGTAGCTAAAGGCTAACCATAAAAATGTTGTAGGATCTTAACCAACGTATATGTTTTCTCAATAATGGCTTTCATCAATCCATCTGAATAATTTTTTATTCAAACTCAACTTCTTTGGAGCATCCACAACATAATTATTGAACCTGTAATTCCATTTGCAATGGATTTGATAACATGAAAATTGTTGAAATGATTTCCATAAATACTTGTTTCGTAAAATAGGTTTGAATTACAGGTAATGAAAAGTTCCATTGTTTTCCATTGAACCGTATTTAGGATAAGAAAGATATAGTTTGAGTAGATTTTAAGTTTCAGACTAGCTAAATTTTTGTGCTTCAGAGAGTTGTTTATATGTGGCCTTTGTGGTGAGCAAGGAGAGGTAAAGAAAATTAATCAATAAAATTTCCTTATTCTATGAATGGTTGAAATATAACTGATATCTGCATTACATTTGATTTAATTTTTTTTTTTCTCTTTCCCGTCTTCCATTAGGGAGAGTGCATAGCCTAATAGGGAGATAACACACTAAGGGATTTCTGCTTACATTTTCACATTTAGTTTATTGCTTGCTTAGGTTTTGAGGTTCTCCCTTTTTTTTTCTTTATCACAGTGATCCATCTTGATTATTTAAATTTAAAATTTAAATATTAATAAATATATTTTAGCTATAGTTTAATTACTCTATTTTTAGGTAATAGTTTGGTAAGCATATAATATTTCAACTTCGGGTGGACAAGGACTTGTAGAATTTCAATTTTTTTTTTATCAAGAGTTTGGATTGATTGTTATATGAATATTATTCTTATAATGACCTGATTTACGGCTGAAATGAGAGAGAGTGAAAAAATTTGTGGCAATGTGGTAGTGGAGGTTGGTCAATACTTCTCGGCAATGGTAATGTGGTAGTAGATGTAATGGAAAAGTCAATTGAAACAATTAAGGGTGTGTTGTCATTCTTACTTCCCAAGATGCGGTTCTAGTGAGGTATCAAAACCCTTTGAGCACGTTGGTCTTGAAAAGAGGACCTCTATGGCTTTTCTCAGCTCAATCCTAGTATGTTTTGCTGCCATTTTTCTCAATTGTTGGGATTTTTTGGTCACTTAGGCTCAGGGCAGTTTTTGTTGCTATTACTTTAGTTTCAGTACATCGACTCAGGGCGATTTGTGTCATACTGAGTAAGAGAACACAAAATTGTATGTTTTGATATTGAATTTGTTGCGAATTCTTTTGTAACAATAAACATTGAAGAACGACTTGTATGTTTATTTCTCTATCGAAATAATCTTATGGTTGTGGATTTTCTAATCACTTTAGCCTTTCCTTAATCTGCCAAACAACCTAATTTGATGTGGTAGATTCAACTTGTTTCCCATCTTATGTCTTGAAAAAATAATTAAAAAAATCAAGCTTTGTTAAATGAACTGTTGGCATTTGTTGTTCTTTATGGAAACCTACTTGATGCACATGTCAACAGGTTGTGTCAGTTCAGAGAAAGAAGATGAAGTTTGAAGAAGTATACGTGGGTTCTATAAAGCAAAGCCGTGTACAGACACATGTATGAAGAAGGAAAGGTGCGTACAATTTTCGCACCATGGTATTCTAAATACCAAGGGTCTTTACCATGGTATTGACCTGTGGTATTGAGCCCAACAAACAGATATTTGATCCCGTCTAAGAATACCATAAGAGTTAGTAAGATTTTGACTTGTGGTATTGGATAAGGGCTAAGCTATATAAGGAGACGAAGATCAATGTGGTAGATGTGTGTAAGCAATGAATATTTTCATGAATACTTTGATATAAAGCAAGTGTGTATGTAATGGGATATTATTGATTTTCTTGATCTAAAACTAAGCATGCAGTTAGGAACTTGATAATGGATCAGATGCAATAGATCTAAGATGACAATTTTGATTATGGTTTGATTTGATTAGTTATGATAATGTCTTGACGTGTGATTACTATTTGTATGCCGAGATCTGGGTATGTCTGAAGTTTTGTTGTGTAGAGAAGGTTTGTACCAGTAATTGCATATCTATATACGGGTTTGATAACCTAAAATATGTGTGCACATGCGGGTTTAATAGTGGTAAGTAGTGTATATATTCAGATATATACACAAGTTTGTTTCTTGAAAAGTGTGTATACATGCGGAAATGCTTTGAGGAAAGCGTGTATATAAACTAGGGTTTTTGTGAAAAAGATGTCTGATCAGTTTAATCAGGTTTTCTATGTTTCTTCTATCTTTCAATGAAGTCTTACTTGACGATATGGGCTTAATAGTGATGCTTTTCATGAGGATAGATTGATTGAAGAATGATGAAGCGACTAGTTGTTTACGATTAAAGTTCAGGGATGGTTCTATTATTATTTCATAATGATGTAGTGGTTTTGTGTATGATTTAATGTTTATTTTAGAGTGACATTGGCTCAATTTCAGGGTTCAATGTTTTGAGATCTGTACGCAGGTATGCTTCAAGGAAGTAACGTATACACACAATTTTCTACAACAAAGTAGCATATATATTATAATAGTTTAATGATTAGGGATTTCACTTGATTCAGTAAGATGATATAATGTTTGGGTTCAGTATTAGTACTCTGGTTACAGTGATCTAACTATTCAGGTTGTTTGAGAATAAGTTGATTGAGTTGGGTTTCATTTGATTTAGTGATTGGTTGTTTCAACTGATGATTGAGTGATTTTTTGTAGTGATCAGTTTCAACTTTGATGTTTGATTTTGGGCTTAAATGATGATAGTGGGTCCAGTGTGGAAATATGATGAAACATGGCCTACAATTGTGATTTTTTTTAGCAGGTAGATCCAGTATGAAAATTTATGAACTGTGGCCCACAAAGGTGTTAAGGGTTGGAGCCTTCAATGAGGAATTCAAAGCTTCCTTCTAGTGGTAGCTACTAAATCAGATCAAGGGGTTGGAGCTCCCTTTTGGTGGGTGTCAGTAAATGAGATCAAGGGGTGGGAGCTCCCTTCTAGTGGGTGCTGGAGAATGAGAGAAGGTTGTAGAATTTTGCAGGTGGGAACCTGCATGTTGGTATGAGTCTATGTGAGTAAAATATTGTAGAAGATTTTCTTTATAATAAAAATAAAGCAGAGATGACATTAGTGGTAATTTTTTTCCCACATTGGGTTTCCACCTAAAAATCCTGGTGTTCATGTGTGTTCATGTGTTGCTTATGTGTGATGGTTTATTTTGTTCTTACTACACATGGTTACTATTTATTTAATGTCTAATGAAGTATTGATGCACTAGATCAAGATAAACATATGACGAATTGACTAAAAAATAAGTTTACTGCATATATGCTAGTTGTCTGAATAATAGTCGCGTAAATACACGGGTTCCCTTTAGTAAAGTCATGTACACAATTATGGATATTAATTGAAAATATTAATGAGTTGAAAATACCGATTCACCGCCCGCCCCTCAGTATTTTTCCCAACAATTGCTATCAGAGCAGGTCCTTCAGCAGAAGTTTGGTTGCTTGAAGGAGATCCATGAAGATGAGTAGTCAAGAAGGAGTATTTTCTATCAGGCCATATATATTTAATGGAACTAACTTTTTCTTTTGGAAAGTTAGGATGAGAGAATACTTGGAGGCACTAGAAGTTGATGTACGGGAAGTCATTGAAAGAAGATATCAATATCCAACCTCCATTCCCATAGATAATGTAGGCAAGAAAAAATATGAAATCAATGCAAAAGTTGTAAATGCCATCCTAGGAAGTTTGGTCGAGTCTGGGTTTGTGAAGGTAATGCTCATGAACACAACAAAGGGAATGTGGGATAATATTATCCAAAGTTATGAGGGTGACACCAAGGAAAAAAGTGCTAAACATTAAACATTCAGAATACAGTATGAGACACTGAAAATGGATGATGATGAAAGCGTTGTAACATTTTTCTTAGAAGTAGATGAAATTGTTAATTCCATGAGAACTATTGGTGAATAAATAAAACATGCTAGTGTTGTTGAATCTATTTTGAGATCACTAACTCCGAAGTCCAATTCCAAATTCTCCACTATTAAAGAAATGAAGGATTTGAAAAGTCACACACTTGATCAATTCCATGGAATATTGACAGCGTTTGAGATGAGGTAAGGTGGTCCTTCAGACATAAGAGAAGAAACCTTCAAAGCTACTACAAAAGGAAAGGAAAAGGAAGAATCAAGTTATGTCTCAAAAGAAGAATAGGAAAAATTTGTAAAGAAACTCCAAGTGGGCACTGGAAGATTTAGAGGTAAGCTTCCCTTCAAATGTTTTTCTTGCAGTAGATTTTGTCATCACACTGCTAAGTGTCCCTATAAATAAAATCATGAGAAAGGGAAAGAAGCTACAAAAATAAATAGGAGAAGGTTTGGAAACAAGAGAATTTTTTATACACATGAAGATAGTGATGGTATTTCAAATGGTCAAGAAGGTGAGTGTGATCAAGAATGTCAACTACTTATGCCATTTTAAGATAAAATAAGTTATGAGTTGGATGGTCTAGAAAAAAAGGATAATTTTATTGAATTTTTTTATAGGTATATATAAGATATTTGATAGTTATAGATGTCAGCAAATATTCAAGTTTCGGAGCACCCCTATTTATATTGATCAAGAATGAAGAAGATGATAATAAAGCATTATCAAGTATGGGCTTTTGTTCTAACTGTGATCCATTTCCTTGTCTATGCAATAATGATGACGATGAAGACAATAAATCAACTGAACTTGCACTCATCGGTAAAAGTGAAAGTAAGCACTCTAAAAGGAAAACATATTAAAAAATGATGCCTCTAGAAGCAGAAGATGAAGGCAAGTAAAAAAAAATGGACAATGCAGATGTGCTTATGCTAAGAAAAGATATTTATAAACAATGGAAGGAAAAGATGAAGTCTAATCTAATGAATCTTGATGTTTGGTGTCTAGTATGCACTGGCTACACCAAGTCTCCTCCATCAGATGAGGAAGTGAAAAATAATAGTAAGGATTTAAGTAACTTATTTTGTAGCATACCTAATTCAACATTAAATAAGGTTATGTATTATACATCTACAAAGTAAGTACGGGGTAAGATACAAGAAATCCATGAATAAATCCCAAAGGGAGAATGTTGACTTGGTGGGGCTTGACCCAGGTTTAGCATTAGTTAGCCAAACAAATCCCTACACTACTGGCCCTTTCGGTATCAACCCATGGAGTGCGGACCGAAGTCTCACCCGAAGCAGTATGGGGGGATGTTGGAAACAAGTTTCCGCACCCTAAGATGGTCGTGATGCCGATTTATTCCTTATATTATTGCTTTCATGTAGGTTACTTAGTTATAGGGCTCACCAGACTAGCCCTTTACTCCGCCCTTCAATACCTCTACGAAAAGGTACGATTGACCTTTGCACAACCCTAACCTATGGCTTAGGTACTTTCGCCCTGCTAGGGCAGCGTACCCTGCAAATTTCCAAGCTAGTTTAAGTGTCTTACTTATCTTATTAGATAATCACAGTTACCACCGTGTAAACATATGTTCTTACTTGCGTTCACTTAACCATTGTAATTACATACATTTGCACATCATATCAAAATTATAAATGAAATTCGTACATAACATGTCAAGATGCATTAAGAGGAAAGAAAGACACATAATTCATAGAATGCTTCTCTTAATTGATATATTTAGATGATTACAGACTCTATCTGCCCTACGTACATAGCTACAGGGGTCTGCGCACTCAGCTGTAGACTTCCACCCTAGACCTCTATGCACTCAGCTGTAGAGCCTCTACCTATGCTGTGACCTCAAACTTAGACTTCTTACTTCAAAGCTATGACTATCTAATTTCCCCAAAACTTATCTGAACTACTTAGAGCTTACTTACTTAGCTCTTTTTTATACACTCCCATGGTCCGCGGACCATGGGTAGATCTTTTACAGCCGACTTTGCTTTACAAAATTAAGGGCGGACAACCCTTTATGACTCATGACACCTTTGGGCTCTGCGACCACAAAATGCGAATACTTTACAATTTTATCACAAAATTCGACCTAAAACATGGGATTTTAGCCCCAAAACTATCCTTGGGGGATCTCGTTCCCAACAGGCCCCCACCCAAACATCGTGAATCGCCCTCAAGTCACTCAGTAGGCACAAAGATCTTAGCATGAAGACCTTCCAGTTTGATTTGTATGATCACAACCTTAGCAATGAACTGTGCGGTTGCCTACTTCACGTCTTCGACCATCTTCTCAGTCACTGCTCCTGAACTGTCGGAGTGCAGCTTTTGCTGGGTTGATTGCAAAGTCATAAGCTTTCCTTAAATAGATCCTGTCACTGTGTAAGCCTCATCTAGCCAGGGCTTCATTCATGCCTTCAGCACTGCTTCCTTGTGCAGCGCTGCATCCACCTGTTCTTTTAGTTGCTTGGCCCCCTGCAGCTTTGCTAGTCTTTGTGTTAGCATGACTGTTCGCGTTGTGCCCTTGACTTCATCATAGCGCTGTTGTATCTCGCACACTTTTGTTTCTAGTCATTGTACATTGGGGTCCTCCTGCAATCTTGTCAGGACCTCGAACGACTGCTCAAAATGTTGTGTGTAGTCTGCTACTGCGCTATCAACTGCTGCTACTGCTTCAGTGACAGGGTCACCTGCCGCTCCTTTACTTCTGGCGGAGTTGAAGGCTAAGCCTGCAACTGTAACTTTGTGATATGCAGGTTCAACTCCAACTGAACCTTCGCCATTTCTGTTTGAGCATTGCACACCCCTGTGGCCAGCTTGCAGACGCGTACCTCAACTGGTTCTTCCTCAGGAATGGCCAACTCTAGTACCATTCAGCATGCCTCCTCAATGACCTGTATAACACGCTTGTTTTGATTGGTCACCTCGATCACAGTGGCGATGGCAGAGTCTCGCTGTAGTGTCATTTGCTTATTGTTAATCCATTGTTCACTAATCACATGGAGGGTGCGATGCTCACTGGCCGTCAGCTCTGCATTCACTCCATCCTGCAAGAGGTGGAGTGCTTCACCAAGGAGCACTGCTAGATTCAACCCTACTCCATTTAGGGCTCTGACAGTGGGCCTTGTCAGCTTCGTTCTCTATGGTCAGTGCTCCATCAAGCAGCGCTATTGCACTGGAGGCCTTTGCGCATAGAATCTTGATAGCTTCTGAAGTGCCAATAGCAAGGCTGGTAGACACTGTGCTAGCCTGTGTTGCGCAGGTTTGCAACTCCTACAGACGTGTCTTGATAGCCCCCAATACTAGTTGTTGCTTCTTTTCAAACTGTTGTAGGGCCTTCGCGGTGACATCCTGCACCGTGTCACGATGTCATGCAAATCGACTTTTGTTAGCATGTACAGTCCAGTGATGTCTTAGTAGCCTTTGATTTCCTCTTAGACCCTCCTTTCTACTGCTCCCTTGGACGCTTGATGTTAGCAGATGTCGCGTGAGGATCCACACCATGTTGTTCTACCAGCTCGTCTGTCTCTTCCTCTGTCTCAGGTGAAGGCAACCTCGCGCCTTTGTTAGAGCCCCATTTTGTTCCACATATTTGCTTCCCTATTGGCTGAGCAACATTGCGCTCTGCCTGGGCCTTGTCAGCGGCCTGCTTTTTCCTCTTTTCGGCTAGTTGTGTCATCTTAAGCTTGGCCTCCTCCTTGTTATGCATGAAAGACTTGCTCCCTCCCACTGCTAAGTCTGCTGTAGCGCGCCATTCTATCGACCATCGATTAAGCATTACATCAATGGCGTCATCTATTGCCAGGTAGGGCAAGTCATACCATTTCTGCATAGGGTCCTTTTACGCCCTGATGGACACATGCTGAAGGTATGCTTTAAACTCTACATAGCCCTATAGGTTGGCGTACACCATAGGCAAAAATCGCGGTTTGCAATTATGGCCATGCAGATGTTCATATCCATTGAGATCCAAAAGATCTTGCTGTCCTTGATTCGCTACGCGTCCTTGGTCACCCACAGTAAAGTGTACTTCACTGCTTCTAGTAGGTCTGGTGTGACGGAAGGGAATTGGCCGTCCTCTGGCAGCTCCCATGCTACCACCACAATTGACAGCAAGAGCCACACATAGTGTAACGTCTTGCTGAGCTCTTGTGCCTTGTGGCAGTTTGCTAGGAACTCTCTGCGAAGATAGTCTGGCCATTTGAATTGGTCTCCTTCGGTGTACTGGGCTACTAGCACGACGACAACCGCTGACACCTCATTGGCATGACACTTCGTCATCACCTTCCCCGCTAAAATCTGCATAGCTACCTTTACAGCAGGGTTGTAGATGCTGGATATGGCATATTCACATGGCTTCTTCACCAGCTTAAATTTTTCTTTCATGGCCTCCGCGAGGGCCTGCTCACCACATTTTCTGCCAAATATCATGGGTGGATTTTCTCCAGTATAAGGCAACCATGTTATCTTGTGGATCAATCTATCTGTGATGGGTCCTGCTGAGCTCTTGTGCCTCGTAGCAGTTTGCTAGGAACTCTTTGCGAAGATAGTCTGGCCATTTGAAATGGTCTCCTTCAGTACACTGGGCTACTAGTGCGATGACAGGCACCGGCACCTCATCGGCACGACACTTCTTCATCACCTTCCTCGCTAAAATCTGCATAGCTACCTTTACAACAGGGTCGCAAATGCTAGATATGGCATATCCACATGGATTCTTCACCAGCTTAAACTTTTCTTTCAAGGCCTTCGCGAGGGCGTGCTTACCACATTTTCTGCCAAATACCATGGACAGATTTTCTCCAGTATAAGGCAACCACGTTATCTTGTGGATAAATTTATCCGTGATGGGTATTAGCTCCTCCAACCATAGACACCCATCATGCACCAAGCACAATAGTTGCTTGATGACGAATACAATAACCGAGGTGTAGTTATAGTGCGACACCCAAAGAATGTTGAGCAACCCTGCCTTGTCTACTCCTCTGAGTCACCATCACAGCTCCAATGCGGTCATTCCAGTGTTTGTATAGATTATGCAACACATCAACTACTCGGTCGCCAGGTGTGGGAACTTCTCATGATCGGCCAAGTCTCAGTCGTCAAGCGTCAACAGAGGAACCTGCCACATTCATGGTCCTTCAAAAACAATTTGATCTGGTAGCAGAGGGGTTTACAACAGGACCTTGCTCTCATTGATGGCTTCTGACACCTTGGTCTTACCCTTGCGCGGAGGGACATACTGAGGTAGCCAAGTGATAGGGTCAGCACCCTAAGCTTCAACCTCATCCACTTCTACTCCCACATCTTCATCATCCATCGGGATGTCTTCGATTTCTTCCTCCTCTGGCTCCAAATTGATGGCTTTGCCCTTCTCCTGTGCAGTAGGCTTTGGTGGATTTCTTCTTGGCAATGCGCACACTGGTATTGCAGGCTGCTTGCCCTTCTTATCCTTCACGCTCTCCTTGGTTGGGGTGGGCTTTGGTCTCGACGTTCTTGGCGATTTAGGGACTTCTGCTAATACTTCAGTCACTTCTGGGGCAACTTCCTCTGCCTCTATCTCCATTTCTGGCACTGACTCCTCCGCTTCAGTATTTATGGCTTTTGTGGGCGCCGCTATGATTTTTTGCAGGAACTCCTATGTCTCCTTCAGCAATGTCTCAAAGAATTTACTAGCTATCAAAAGTTTGTAGTGCTCACGATTCATGTGCACCTGAGAACTCAACAACTCAGTTCTCAAAATTCCAAGTGTTTTCCGTTGGACAACCACTTGTACTTTATATAGCATTTGAATTAAATCTGACCGTTCCCCCCAAATTCAATTCATTAATGCCAGATTAGTGGCATATCTTCAAGGATCTGACCCATAACTTTTGTCTTAAATGTCAGTTTCCCACTCCATTTGGCCGCATTTCTACTGTCAAATCATGAACAATGACTTTAACGGTCACTTTCTGGCCGACATGCGCGATTCCTTCCTTGGTTGCGCAGCTTCCTTCGTGTTGCCGCGAACCCTGTGACACTTCCTTGCTCCACACAATCCTCCAATCACGTAGCTCCCCAACCTGGGTAGTGTAGTTTATAGTCCCATGCCTCCTTTCAACTACTTGGAGTGATAAGATTGTGCTACCTTCTTGTAGTCACATGGCCGGACCATCGGGTGTATGGCTTCAATCGACTGCCATTCACCTTTCCTAGGAAGGGATCTCCATTCAATTTGACCAGTTGTACAACTCCTTTGTCAGTAATCTCCCTAATGACATAGGGCCCTAACCAATGCATTCTGAACTTCCCTAGAAATTTATAAAACTTACTATCATATAACAAAACCAGGTCATTTACCTTAAAGGTGCACAACTTAATGTGCCGATCATGCCATGCTTTTTCGCGCTGCTTTTGGACATGTTGGTGAAATCTAGCTAAAAATATTTCTTCCTCAAGCTCATCTAGCTACGCGAGCCTTTTCTCCAAGGCTCCATGATCCGTCATACCTACGAGTGTCACTATGCGTAAACTAGGCACAATGTATTCCATGGGAATCACTGCTTCAACGGGGTGTTTGTCTAGTCAACTTCTTGCATGTCGTCCGATAGGCCCATAGTACAGCGGGTATGCGTAGGTCCCAATCACTTTGTTGAGCATTGCAAACCTTGGTGAGTGCATTCTCTTGAATGCTTCCACCATCCCGTTAGCTTGTGGGTGATAAGGCATGCTCTTCTTGTGATATACCTAAAATTCCTCCGTTAGCACGCTGATCATCTCATTCAGAAAGTGTGTACCGCGATCACTCATCAAAATCTTTGGACACCTGAATCGTGTCTATATGTACTCAAAGAGGAACTTTGCAGTTGTCACGCCTGTAAAATCCTTCACAGGTTGTGCCTCTGCCCATCGAGTCAAATACTCGGTTGCAGTGATAATGTACCTCACTCCCATCTTTTCTTAGGGCTGGATGTATCCCACAAAGTATATCGCAAGGATGCTACTTCAAACTCTGGTACGTACCGTCATAATATCTCATCGGACCCCATTTTATACAGATTCCCGGCAATGACAGAAAATTCTGTCGCGTGCACCACTAACTCCTTATTTTGCTGGACAATGTATCCTTCTGGGGCAATTCCTTTCCTTAAGAAATGTATGATATCTTCAAAATGACCATCCGTGACGCGCACTGCAAATAGATGCATGTAACGCAATCCTTCCTCCAAATTCGCGGGCTCTTCTCCTGTTTCCATGTGTGATAGATCCCACGTTCAGTCGTCAAGGCTTCACAATAACTTCAAAATCATACTCCTGGAACAATAACAGCCATCTGCAGATTATCCCCCCCAACACATGCTTATTTACTAGGTATTTCAGTGCAGAGTGATATGTATACATCTTAAAATGGCCACCCAACAGGTAGTGTCTAAACTTCTAGAGCACGTATACCATGGCTAACCCTTCGCGCTCGGTGGTGGTGTAATATACCATATGTCCTAGGGTAGCGCACAGCTGTTACACACTCCTTGGCACTTCCAGATTTAGTATCACCATGATCTTCGTGGGATCTAGCATCAATCCTTGCCTACAAACCACATGACCCAGCAGGGTCCCAAAAGGAACACTGAACATGCGTTTCTTTAGATTGAGCGCAATCTGGTATCTTTGACAGGTCTCCAGCATCAGTCACAAGCTTGCTACATGGCGTTTCACTAGCCCAAACACAATCTAATCATCAAAGTATACTTCCAGGAACTTATAAATAAACTCCTTGAACGCAACAACGACTAAGCACGAGAAAATTGTGGGCGCATTCTTCAATCCAAATGGCATTATAGTGTACTGAAAACACCCCCACTTAGTTGCAAAGATTGTCTTGCTCCTATCCTCTAGCACGATTTTGATCTGATGGTACCCAGAGAACCCATCAGTGAAGGAATATGCTTCCTGGCCACCTACATTGTCCAACACTTCATCAGTGAATGAAGTCAGGAAAGGATCATGTACGCAAGTGTCATTCAACTTTTTGAGATCCACACATATTCTTATTTCATCCTTTTGCTTCTTATCCTGTACCAGCATTGGGCTTACCGAGTCAGATTCTTCCACAGGCTCAATGATGCCTACTGCGAGCATCTTGTCTAGGTCTAAGCAGACCTTCTCCTTATACTTCAGATTGAGACGGTAAGGTCGTTGCTTAACCAGCTTCACGTTGGGCTTCAAAGTGATTTTCATAACACCTAGGTCCCCGATTATCCCCTCATCCCTCCACGATGGCCTGCTAGTCCTTCGAAACACATCACATGCTTTGCAATACGCTTTTGAGTCCTGATGGAGGGTTGGACACCACAACCCTGCATGAAAAATCTTTTGCGCAGTCGCTCTCCCTGCATAATGTCCCCCCACAACACCCCTATGAGCGTTTGTAACGATGCTACTTCTTTCAAACTCTGGTACGTACCATCGTAATATCTCATCGGACCCCATTTTAAACAGATGCCCGGCAATGATAGAAAAGTCTGTCACGTGCACTACTAACTCCTTATTTTGCTAGACAATGTATCCTTCCAGGGTAGCTCTTGTCGTTAAGAAATGTATGATATATTCAAAATGACCATCTGTGATTCACACTACAAATAGATGCATGTCAGGCAATCCTTCCTCCAAATTCATGGGCTCTTCCCCTATTTCAATGCACGACAGATGGTCTGGTCCTGTGTTTAGTCATTCAGGCTTCACAATAACTTCAAAATCATACTCCTAGAACAGTAACAGTCATCTGCAGATTATCCCACCCAACACAGGCTTATTGACCAGGTATTTCAGCGCGGTGTGATCTGTATACATCTTAAAATGGCCACCCAGCAGGTAGTATCTAAACTTCTGGAGCGTGTATACCATGTCTAACCCTTTGCACTCGGTGGTGGTGTAATATCCCATATGTCCTAGGGTAGTGCGCAGCTGTTACACACTCCTCGGTGCTTCCAGATTTAGTATCACCTCGATCTTCGTGGGGTCTAGCATCAGTCCTTTCCTACAAACCACATGACCCAGTAGGGTCTGAAAAGGAACACAGAACAGGTATTTATTTAGATTGAGCGTGATCTGGTATCATTAACAGGTATCCAGTATCAGGCACAAGCTTGCTACATGGCATTTCACCAACCCAAACACAGTCCAATCATCAAAGTATACTTCTAGGAACTTATGAATAAACTCCTTGAATGCAACAACGACTAAGTGCGAGAAAATCACAGGCGCATTCTTCAATCCAAACGGCATTACAGTGTACTGAAAACACCCCCACTCAGTTGCAAAGGTTTTCTTGCTCCTATCGTCCAGCATGATTTTGATCTGATGGTACCCAGATAACCCATCAATGAAGGAATATGCTTCCTGGCCACCTACATTGTCCAACACTTCATCAGTGAACGAAGTCGGGAAAGGATCATGTACACAAGCATCATTCAACTTTCTGAGATCCATGCATATTCTTATTTCATCCTTCTGCATCTTATCTTGTACCACCATTGGGCTTACCGAGTCAGATTCTTCTATAGGCTCAATGATGCCTACCGCAAGCATCTTGTCCAGGTCTAAGCAGACCTTCTCCTTATACTTCGGATTGAGATGGTAAGGTCATTGCTTAACCAGCTTCGTGTCAGTCTTCAATGTGATTTTCATAACACCTAGGTCCCTGATTATCCCCTTTAGATCCGTAAACTTGGTAGGGAATAAATCCTAGTATTCGCGGAGCAATTTAGTGACCTTATCCATCGTCGTGTCATCCCAGTAATCTGCAATATTCATGAATTTGGGTTCTACATCCATACCAATGTTTACCTGTTTTTTTTCAGTGGCGCGGTTATATCAGGATTCTTAATCTTTCAACCTCACGGTGACCTTCTGTTTCAGGGATGTTAACCTTTCACGGATCCTCATCTTCTTCTTCAGCTATTACGTTATAACATTCCAGCGCGTGACTCAGTTGAGTAGCCCAATCAAGCTGAATCAGGTCTAAAGGATCCTGTGGTATCCTAAAGATTGATTCTTTTACTTGTTGTAGAGCTTCTTCAACACAGTCAAACCTGTCTTCAAAGCTAAATGTCATTATCAATCCTTCACGCATAACATCCCATTCACCGGTACCATGGTGGAGCTCTATTTCTACATACCAGTTCATCGGGATGACATCTAGAGTGTGACAAAACAAGTGCACCCATTCAAGTTGGGGCTTGTTACAGATCCATTTGGCACATCAACCCCAACTCACAGATCGATGCGATTAGGGCTCATCAACCCCTAGTACAGTTGTTGCATGCCATAAAGAAGATAGTCATTAGAATGCCTTACTCCCAAAGAAGTTCCATCACTGAAGACATCTAAAAACCACCTCTAAGAAGATCAACGCAGGTAGGCCTTCCTTAGGGTGCACTGCAATGAAAACCATGCATTAACAAGGTGCTATGCAGTGCACTTAGTCCCTCTTTGACCTGTGCTGGGCGAAGTTGAGCAAAGTTCCGTGAGGGTTTGAAGATTCCTTATCCATTGGAAGCCTCCAAAATTTTCTCAAATGCCACATGGTCCTTTGAGTTCACCTTTGGATGAGAAAGGGAATTAGGAAACATCAATTCCCTATCCCTCCTTCCATGGAACTGATTTTTAAATTTAGAAAGGCATTCATTACCTCCATTAATAGCATAACCTCCTTCACTCACCTATAAATAGATCACTCATCTAATAGATATGGGCTGGAAAATATTGAGTTGTAAAGAGATGCTGGTGGTATGAGATTAGAATTGAGTGCAAGTATAGTGTTGGAATGTCTTGCTTTTCATGAGGTGAAGAAGGATTGAATTGGAAGGATGACACTGGATCAAACTCGCATTGGTTGTAATCTTTCCTCTTATCAATAAAATTTTCAAGATTTCCCCCTTATGCTTGTGTTATATGTTAGTGCATTCATATGTATATCATGATTTTGATTCCATGTTATTTATGAACAATAGATCATTATGCTTTGACGGGTTTTTGTTTATGTAAGTTGTGCAGGTACTTCTCAAGCAATTTAAGTATGGGAAGGAGTAGTGAAATTGGTCAAGGGAGATAAGGAACAAGTAGACGTTACAAGTAGGTCCTTTGTTCTCTTATTTTATCTATTGTTTATAGGAAGAATTAATATTGCTTTGACTATTGTTTCTAGATCAGCTACTTTATCTAGAGGGTTAGGCGTTTTTCTAAGAACACTAAATATTCCCGAAACAAATTGGTGACTCCACTGGGGAAGAGTTTTCCCTTTTATTATCTAAGTAGCCTCTTAGAACATTCCAATATATTTTACTTTCTATCATTTATTGAATTCAAGTCTAAATTCACTGAAAATTGAATCAAATTTAAGCCAAAAACACCTTCATAATTGCTCACTGTCATCAGTGCATTGTCTCTAACTGAGACCCACGCTACAGTGCACTTCCTGCATGAGTACAGAGCGATTCAGCACACTGTCTATAACTACAGCCTGCGCTGATCTCTTGAGGATCAGTTTCCCATCTAGGAGCTGAAGTTTTTGTCAATTTTCATCATTTTTGAATTTCTTGTTGAAAATAAATGATGTCTCATCTCTGAAAACCAGCCTTTCGTCTCCTTAATTTGGCCCTATTTAGATTAGGATTGGTGAATGTTTTTATGTATTTGTTTTTTCATTTGCAATCCATTGTCGAAAATTAGTTTTGATCGATTTTCTATCGGTAGAAAAGTGTCGTAAAATCGTCATTTTCTTCAGAAAGTGAAGTGCTGTAAAATCCTCCACAGATAGTCAATTGATCTATTTGTGCATTTGAATTGTATTTTCATTTGAAGTGTCAAAAATGTTCATTTCTTCAAAATTGAAAGGTTTTTTCAATATTCCTTTCTCTCTTAGAAGAAATTGTCATAAATCGCCATTTTCAATGAAAAAGTTCTGAATCGTTTGTGCATTAGTTTTTCTTATTGCATCATTCACATTAAGAGAAACTGAAAAGAAATACATGCAATTTTCATTTTAGAGTTTCAGTTTTTGTGCTAAAGGAATGTTTAGGGAATTTCATTAGTTTGTGCTCTTTGTTGTTTGTTTAAAAGTACTTCTATGCTCTATTCCTCACAGTTTGGATTTTCATTGTTGAAATTAAACAAAAAGAGTGCTTATCATTCTAGTTGCATTCTTAGGAATTTCAGAACACATTTCGTGGTGAACCTTGAAAGGAAAATTTCTAAGCAAGATCAACTTAAAATAAACATCAATTAATCTAAAAACTCTTTGGAACTTAATGGAAAACATCTAGAGGTCTAGGCTAGAGACGTGTTCTAGTGTCTTTAAATCTAGTGGCTTTCATTTTTACTGAAGGTTGGGTGATTCCTCCTCTTTGATACAATAATTGCTAGTACGGACTTGTGCTCCCTGTACCATCACGTATATTGTGGGAGACCCCAATAGGTTGAAATCCTTTATCCTTAGGAAGCTGAGTCTGTCACCTTACTGATCACAACACACCGAACACAACATTCTTGAAGATTGACAGTCGTATGTAAAGTCCTTGGTAATTTCTCTTTCATTTATCACCAAGGTGTATATTGTAGTTTTGCGATTTGTCAGGTAAAACCTCTTGTCTAAAGTCTTTAGAGTAGTCATTTTCATTCCTTTTTGACTCTTTAAAAGTAAAAGGATCATCTGAAAACTTGTCCTTTCAGTCTCATTAAAAATTGAAGGCGACTACAATCATCTTTTGCTTTTTATCGACTCTTTAAAACTAAAAAGGTGAAGTTGTGTTCCAGTATCGTTAAAATTAATTGATCACGAATAAAATCCTTATTCCTTAGTTGAGTTTAAGTTGATAAAGTAATCTGTAATCATGGAGGAAAGTCAACCCAAACCTCATCGTTCACGGAGAACAATGAGTCAACTGCCTTTGCCTCCCGAAGTGACACCAATTCGGACAAAGCGGTCTCGTTTAACTGAGTCTAGTACATCAAGAACTCCTAGTTCTTCATCTGGGTTATTTGAAACAATTGTTTCGATAGCTATAGAGACTCTAGTTACTCCAATTATTTCTAGTACATCCATTCCTAAAGAGGAAGTTTCATAGTTACCTAAGGACATTAGCATTGATCCTAGTGTAACAGCAACCTAGGTTGTCCAACAACACGTTGATACTCAATTTGAATTTGTTCGACTAGAAAATACTTCTGAACTTGAAATAGCTCCATCAGGAGTTGGTCCAGAATCTATCCTAGCTCCAATAGAAGTTACATCTAAACCAGAAGTTGTTCAGGAACCTCCTTTTGGAATTGTTGTTCATTTACCCGAACATCTGGACTTCGAATTTCAACATTTAGAAGTTGTTACCCCTCCAACATTAGTCACTGTTGAAACTACACTTACATCAACACCATAAATCTTTTACAAACCTAACAGTCAACCTCTTCCACCAGATTTGGTTGCCATAGAAGAGATAGTAGAGGATTCCACACCTGGAACCCCATTTCACTTTGGAACTGGGATTAATATTTATCTTGCTACTCTTGATTACTTTGTTTCATCTGATCCCATTTCCTTGCAAGTTCCCATCGAATCTTTAGGACAAATTTTGGGCCAGTTAACTATGGATGAACAACCATCAACATCCAAGACTGTATCATTTGATGCAGCTGCAGCAGAATCTTCTGTCGTAACTCCTTCAATGTTTTCTACCACACCTGAGTTGCACCTATACGGTGAATCATCTATCCTGATTGGTTACCAATCATTGTCTGGAACCCTCTCAGGGGTTGCTTCTGCACCATGGTCAACACCCATGTACTTGTCCAGAATTCTACTTGCTTTTTCTCAAATGGGAACTCAACAATTTGATCCTACACATCAGTATCAATTTGGGCAATCTAGTCATCAAAGACCAGTGTATCCATTAAATATTGGATTGCCACCATATGGAGAGAAATATGCTTATTCACCGTATCCTCCCTATTCTGGAGGACAACCATATGGTAATTTCCCACAATATTCAAGTCAACCTAGAATTAGAGTTTGTTAATGGAAACCAGTAATGCCAGACCAACCAAGGCTTGTGTATCCAACACAACTAATGCCAACCATGTCGAAGATATCTACTACACCTGTTGTTACTACTGTGCCACAGTCACAAGCTCAAACTGTTGTATCTCAACTGGTACAAATTGATCCTTCTTCCTTGCAACCACAAGTATCAAGTCAAGAGGTTCAAGTTTCTTAAGCTGCTATACAACAATCACTTGTTTCTGGAGCCCAGCAACAACCTCAGGTTAGTATACCTTTATTTGGAATGACCCAAGCTTACACGGGTATAGTTGATCCACAACTTGGTCACTCTTTCATTACTGGGCAGCAACAGTTGGTTCAAAAACCATGGCTGCTGAAATTCCAATAGTCCCAACCCCAGTTTGGACTCGGTTAACAAGCTCAAACTGGTTTTGGTCAATATCAAGCTTACCAAGGACCTGGGAAACAAAACTTTGCAGGTTATGGACAACCACAATTCCAATCTGGTTATCAAAAACCACCTTATACTGGTTTTGTCCAACAAACTTACCAAGGTTACCAAATGCAAATGCCTTGTGCTGGTATGCAAAGACATATTGCACAGGTAATTCCATCATATCCTGGGTATTCTCAACCTAACTTGAATTGATAGTTTCCATTCGTAGCAACTTTAGAATTAGCAGATTTAAATCGGCTCACTAATGATCTAATTGCATATGCGCCTTGGTGGCTAGTGATTCCTCATAAGTTACCATCTGATATTTCGAAGTTTAATGGAAACCCTGGAGAAGACCCATCAAATCATGTTATGACCTTTCATCTATGGTGTTCATCCAATACTTTGAATGATGATTCGATTAGACTTCATCTTTCCAATGAACGCTTACTAGTCCAGCTACTAAATGGTACATTGAATTACCAAGAGCTTCTTTCGTTAACTTCACCATTTTAGCCACTACCTTTTTGACTCACTTCCAGTTACCTATCAGATACGAGATTGGAATAGAACTCTTAACCAACTTTAAACATACTACCTCCACCTATATATCAAATCATATTCATGAGTGGCAGCATAGTTGTCGAATGGTTAAGATGTATGTTGCTGATCAGCTTTTAGCTGAGTGGTTCATAAAATCCTTGCTACCATCAATCACCAAGGATGTGGCAAAAGGAGGAGTTGTCACAGAAGAGAAAGTTATCGCTTTTTCTCAATACTTGGATTTGATTTACACACAATTCGGCATGCTCTACGATAAAATTCCCGATGCACCTAGACCAACCTTCACTATTCCACCACCTCCAAAATCGAGTAGGGACTCTCATGCCAGCAACGGTGTGATCGGTTTTTCAAGCAAAAAAGCGACAAGAGGACCATTTGGTAAAACTCTTGCTATTTCCAATCAAACTTCAAATACATCAGAAAACACTCTTGCCTTAGATATTAATGTCGTGTCATCTGACAAAGGCAAGAATCCAAAGCAACCAAGAGGTAAGAAAAAGGGGAAGAATAACAAAAAGAAATAGGAAAATTCCACTCCTGAGAAATCATTTGATTCCCCTACCGTGGCTAGGAAACCTCATTATCCATGTCTGATATGTAATGACGAGCATTATACAAGAGACTGTCCACATCGCTCTGAGGTCTCTAAGCTTCTAAAGACTTCAAATACCTTAGCAGTGTTGACAGATCCGTTTCCAATCCCGGAGACACATTTGGTTGCAACTGATAATGCTTCCACATCCCAAGTACTCATGTTATCCATCGTAAATCCACAAAATGATGTTTTGGTGTCAACAATAAATAAATATTATGGAAATCCATCATCGTCGAATAACCAGGCTACTGATCAACTTAGTACTTCGACCTCGACTTCACCAGAAGTTGTTCCACCAATTGTACCTGAATTAACGATAAAGCCACCAAAGGGAGTTGTACACAAATAGACATTAAATCCTCATGCTCGAGTAGCTCAAAACTATAATATAGTGGAAGATTTGGCTTAATCACCTTCCACTATGTCGACACTCGAGGTGTTGCAAAACTGTCCCTCCCAGAAACAAGCTTTATTATCAACAATAGGTGGAATAGATCCTACGGATTCAAATCTTGTGGTTTTTAACCATGGAAGATATACACCACATTTACCAGCACAATTAACTTTCCTAATACAAGTAAAAGCTCTCAATAAAAATGTTCACCAAACTATTATTGATGAGGGGGCATATACTTGCATTATGTCCATGAGCTATTGGAAAACTCTTGGTTCACCACCCTTGTCACGATCACCAACTACATTAAAAGCATTTGATGGAAGAACATACACTCCGTATGGAATTTTGAGTAACCTACAAATTGAACTAGGGGGGAAAACAGTAAATGTTGAGGTCGAGGTAGTTGACAGACTCCTTGATTACAACATTTTACTAGGAAGGCCTTGGGTATATGCTATGGTTGTTGTTGTTTCCACATACTTTCAAACGATTGCATTTCCCTTCAAGGGTGGAATCACAATCATTGATCAGCTAGCCTTCTTTGCCAATAGTTCACAAGCTACAGGAAGCATTCCATTGATACACAGAAACTCACCATCACTTCAAAATGTTGGAGTAGGTCTCCTTAAAAATCCTTCCCTGATGGGCACTTTTACCCTCCCGTCACCATCTGGTTTCACGGAAGTGGCAAGAGTGGAGACTTGCAACATGATTCCTTCTACATCATCTGATTTTAAGAAGATTTCCAACTACTTTGAAAGTGATGATTATGGCAAGGCAATGCCGCCAAGCCCCATTGAATCATTATAGCAATCAATTTTTCGGGGTTGTGCGGAAAACCCTAATCTGCACTCAACAATTAGATGGGTAGATAGGTAATTAGAATATGGTACCTCTTCGATCCTTTTTCATGTATGCATTCTACGGATGAAGGAATCGTCCAATAAATGATGATAGGAGAGACGTCATGGGAAGATTATCATCATTGTTCCCACCTTCGAGATGACAATGAAGATTATTCAAATGAACTCAATCACCCATTGATTGTTGATTTCTTGTCAAATTTTGTAAATACTATAGATTCTGAGTGTAATTTGTCTAACATAGAAGAAACAATTTCTATAAACATTTCGACCGAGCCTAACATTGTAGAAAACATTCATGTCGGCAAATCTTGTTCTCCATTGGAACTAGATAATTACTGTGCTCTTTTTCACGAATTTCAAGATGTCTTTGAATGGTCTTATGAGGAATGTCGGGCATTGACTCAAGAATTGTTGAACATGAGATTAAAATGTACCCTGATGTCAAACCAGTAAGACAACAACTTCGACCTGTTCATCCTTAGAAAGCCGCTGCCATTAAAGCAGAGATTGAAAAACTTTTGCGTGCTGGCTTCATTTTCCCTGTACCTCTCACTGATTGGGTATCTAATATTGTTCCAGTGATGAAAAAACAAGGGACAATTCGAGTGTGCGTTAATTATAGGGATGTAAACTAAGCATGTCCAAAGGACAACTATCCTACACCTTTTATCGACCAGATTATTGAAGAATGTGCCGAATGTGAAATCTTTTCACTCATGGATGGATTTTCTGGCTACAATCAAATCAATATCGGCCCACGAGACCAATCAAAAACTGCCTTTATATGTCCGCGGAGCACATTCACTTATCGAAAGCTACCTTTTGGTTTGAAGAACGCAGGGGCTACATTTCAGAGGGTGATGAATTATGCCTTCCATGACATCAAACATGTTGTTCAACCCTATCTTGATGACTTGCCTGCTCATTCGCGAAAACGGATTGATCACCCGCAACATTTGAGGGCAATATTTTTATGATTTCGACACTAGAAAATAAGACTCAATCCACACAAATGTGTGATTTTTGTTGGCTTTGGTCGATTTCTTGGATTCATAGTTTTGAAAGACGGAATTTGACATGATCCCATAAAGCTTCAGGCAATCCTTGACATGCCTCCACCTTCAAATTTTTTACAGATACAGAGACTTCAAGGGAAGGCGAACTTTCTAAGGAGGTTCATTCCAAACTATGCTGAATTAACTAAAGGTTATACACTTTTATTGAAGAAATGGGTACCCTTCCATTGCGACCAAGTTGTGCAAGCTTATTTTGATGCTCTCAAAGATTCCCTGATTAGAGCATCATTAATGTATGCCCCAAACTATCAAAAAGACTTTTACCTGTATCTCGCCGCTACAGATACAACCATTGGTATGGTTTTAGTTCAAGAAGAAAGTGGAACTGGACATCCTATTTATTATTTAAGTCGTAATCTCAATGATACAAAAAGAAAATATTCATATGTTGAAAAGTTAGCCCTGGTAGCCGTTCAAGCCATACAAATATTTCGTCATTACATCCTCCTTCGCAAAACTACCATTATATCGAATTGCAACCCTATGACATACATTTTGTCATGTCAATTGCTGGGGGGAAAATATTCTAAATGGATAGTTATCTTGCAGGAGTTTTGATTTGGAGTTCATCAAATATAAATCAAAGAAATCTCTCGTCTTTGCCGAGTTACTTTGTGACCTTCCCTCATCCTCCAATGATTTCACATCAGAAGCATCAATCTTGGATGAGTCTTTGTTTCTGATTTTGTCAAGTGATCCATGGTATGGAGATATACAGGTCTATCTCCAGTCCTAAACTTTTCAGCCTACTACCTCTCGCTCTGAATAACGACGTACTCGATACTGAGGCAAAGATTAACTGATCATTGGTGATACACTTTAGTGTCGTGGTGTCGATATGATCTTACGTAGGTGCCTTACTCATGAGGAGGCTGAAAAAGCTTTGAATGAATGTCATTCAGGTGCTTGTGGGGGGCATTTATCTGGTTACACAACTGCACAAAAAATTCTACGAGTTGGTTACTTCTGGCCATCCATATTCAAAGATTGCATTCTTGCTATCAGAAGTTGCCATGCTTGCCAGATTTTTGATCATAAAACTAGATTACCACCCGCACCACTGCATCCAGTCGTTGCTGTTGGCCCATTCGCAAAATGGGGCATTGATTTTATGACATATAACCCCACCTCGGCCGGGAGGCATGGGTATGTTATAGTAGTTGTTGAATATTTTACCAAATGGACCGAGGCAATGCCTACATTGAACAATAGTGGCGAAACAACTGCTCTTTTTTTTTTAACCATGTGGTTTCCAGGTTTGGTGTACCACAAGCTATAGTTACAGATCATGGATCACATTTTCTCAATCACATGATGATCAAATTAACTACCAAATTAGGACTATCACATGATAGTTCTACTCCATACTACCTGCAAGCTAATGGACAAGTTGAGGCTATCAACAAAGTGCTTAAGCGCACGTTGCAAAGAATGATTGGAGTCCATAAATGGAATTGGAATTTAATCCTGTACTCAACATTGTGGGCATATCGAACCTTGGTAAGAAATGCGACTAGATTTACACCTTTTCATTTGGTGTATGGTTTGGAAGCAGTCTTACCAATCCAATGTGAAATCTCATCCCTCAAACTCGCAATTGCCCTGCTATCTGACACTTTTGAAGAAGAAGCACGTTTCTTGGAATTAATCCATCTAGATGAAACCCATCTTGATGTCGCATTGGCTAACGAGGCACATAAGAAATGCATCAAGGCACAATATGACAAGAATGTTAAGCCTCGTGTCTTCTTAGAAGGTGACCTGGTCTTGCTTTACGATCAGGATTCTGACAAACTAGGAGCGGGAAAATTTGAACCATTATGGATGGGCCCTTATATTGTTAAACGTGTGTTGACAAAAGGAGCCTACGAGTTAGTGGATTATGATGGGATTCCATTGTCGCAGCCCTGAAATGGGTTGTATCTTAAACGTTACTATGCTTAGTTAAGTGTAGTAAAACTCACTGTACATATGCTTTGATTGCATTTTTGTGTGTTAGTTTTATTTTAGAGTTCTTATTTGGTTAGGTAATCCACTTCACATTTGTTGCAGATGTCGAACTTTTCGTAACCATTTTTTGGGTATGCCAATGGAGCTAGTCGTAGTACACTGAATCTATCTTCTGCAGCATGGGCCATTTTCACACCTAGTGGCAAGTTAGTGAGTTTCAGAGGGATATGTATTAGTTGATCGACAAACAATATTGCTGAATATAGCGCGTTGATTGAACTCCTCTCTGATGCCATTTCACATGGCATACGTCGAATCATCGTTAGGCTAGACTCACAATTGGTCATACTACAGCTAACTGGTGTCTATACCGTCCGAAACTCGGCAATCCATCGCATGTTCCTTAGAGTTCATATTTTGGAATGGTACTTTGAATTTATTCAATACCAACATATTTCCATAAGTTTAAACACATTAACTAACTCTCTAGCAAATTATGTGTTAAATAGACATTTGCGACATTTGTAAAGTAAACATTTTTTCAACATAATTTGAATAGGATTGCATCACTTAACTATAATAAAACTTTGAAAGTCAAATAGATAACTATAAATAAGTTTTTACAAATAGTTTTTGTCCGAGACAAAAATCGGTCATCTGACCCAAAAACTCAAAAATATATGCAAAAAATATCCCAATAGACTAGTGCTGTTGATGATAACAGGTCACAACCTGTGCTATCATACGCAGGAGTCTCATCCAATGACTCGGCATGCCAATAGTATGGCGCTTCAATCGCATAGGAAGCTCCTCAATCCGGACATTCGAAATACCAAGGGTCAAAACCTCTATGTGATCCTGCAGCTCAACCAAGGTCTCCGCCAAATCCAAGTCTTTGAGAACTACCCTCCCAACAGCTCTCTGAACTGGTGCACCTTCCTCCCATTGGCATACCATAGGTCGAACGGATCCAACATCTACATACAAATACAAGTTTTTTTAGTCTTGGTAACAATCAAGAAACACAAAAAAGTAAAAACTTCAAAAAGAAAAACATTGTGGTTAAACAATTTACCAATGGCACTCCACTACACCCCAGCTGGCAACACTAGATCTGGATCACTACAGAAGTCCATCCCTAAATATGGATATTCTTAGAAGGCCATCTCCTGATGGTCGAACCACTCGAAGAAAGTAGAGGAAAATGAGATCAGTGACTGGACGACATGTCTAGTCATAAGGTCCGCCCACCTCTGCATCTGTGGGTCTATATGTCGAGGAGGTCCCAGTGAAATGTGTTGTGGCTGCATGAGAGGGATTCTCTCCAAGGAAAAGGAAATCAGGATAGATCCATAACCAATTTTTTTTGTCTTTCTAGTCTTCACCTTGGAAAGTTGTTCTCTCATAGATGGAAGAATTGCCTCACACCAGTTGAATACCTTTGGTTCTAAGCACTCTAAAGCATACTGCATATAAGATCTATTTGCCAAATGTAGAGTTGCGCTACCAGCCAGTTTGGCAAGGGTGAAAATGATTTCTCTCAATGGAAGATCACTAACATCTAAGATATTAATCTTTCCGTCTCTACTGGGTTGAGATCCTTCCCAACAGAATTGATGAATATAATCTCTCACTGATTCACCTCCTTTGGTGAATCCTGATAATGAAATGGGGGCACCCTGCCTCAATAAATCCGTCAGAAAGTAAATATCCTCGATGGTAAAGGGGATCACTTTGCCCCTAATGTGAAAAACCTGGTCAGTAGGATCCCAAGAACAAACAAGATACTGTAGCAGTTCAATTTTTTGCCTCATGTTGGATAAGTGAAAATACTTCAGCAACCCACAGTTCCTTAAGGCATCAACTGTGCCCTGATCATTTAAGGAAATCATGTCTTGTTCTTCATGCTCTCGTTATCTCCATATAATCACCATTTTGATATGATGAAATTCTGAAACACAACCATTAGACAAATTAGGATCCAATTTTTGCAAAAAGCAGTGGAAGATTTGGGAGAAAACAAGTGTCAATTTTTGGCTTTTGCACCCATCGCACCCCCTCATTAGAGACAGTGCGCTACAATGCATACTGCCTTATAGGTATATACAATCCAATGCACCTTTCGATATAGGAAGGGTGCGCTGATCTAGAGGGCATAAAAATGAAACCCTATCAGCCTCAAAAACCAAAAATTGTTGCTCAAAATTGAAAATGAATGGAATGAAATGAAAGAGAATTGAGATAGATCCTACCTAGTCCAAACGACATGAGAAACGATCCACAGAATCCTCCGCAATTAGCCGCTGAAGTTTGGGGTAAAAAACTGCTCCAGAGCTCCAAAATCAAATGGTAAAAGTAAAATGGTAAAAATGAATTACAAAACTTGTTTTTATGTTTATTTTGCATATTAATCAAAGTAAATATGGGTTTTTACTCATTTTTTCCATGAACATATGTTTTCAATCCTCTTTGATGAAGTTTTTTAGAAGGTCTAACAACTAAAAGTAGAATCAAGTGTATTAAAGGGTAATTTGGACATCTTTGACCACAAAGCAGACTTTTGTTTCTTTTCAAGCTTTGTTAAAAACGAAACGAAACCCCCATAAAGTCATCTTTAAACTCTTTTTAGACTCTCTGAATATGAAAAGATTGTCGAGCGCTTGTCGATTCCAACTCGTTAAAGGATTGGAAACGACATCTCTCTTGTATTATTTTACATTTTTCAAACTTGAGAGATTATTTTACAAAAAAGAACTTATAGAGTTTTATTTTCGTCCCTTTTCAAACTCTCTAAATATGAAAAGGACCGAATTATCTTTGTTTTTAAACTTGTTAAAATATAAAATAGCGAGAAACTTGTCCATCTAGAAAAGGCTGAGTTTCACCTTTGCTAGACTCGTTAAAACATCAAATAGCGATGGGTTCACCTGAAGGGTGAATTATAGAACAAGCATATGTTATGCTCCTCAAGCTTGATAAAAAATAAAGAGGTACTAGTCAGCAATGACTATGGAAAATGGGAAAAGTCGAGAAAATTTTATGGTAGCGAGTCGCTCTTGAACATGACACTTCCACTTCCTCTCTGCGACTATTTGGGTTGGGTCATTCAGCTTGATGGTTATCACACTACTGGTCTATCATACCATCCATCACTGTTGCTTTGGGTCAACGCTACCAATTCATCTCAGTGTCGCCGATATGTTCAAGAGAAGTCATCTAGTTAAAACTTCATCAGTTGCAATACTGTAAACCTTCATTTACATGACCGCCATTTGTTATAGACAATTTTGTGCCTTACAGCATCAGGCATGAATTGTCAATAATCCAAGGGATCCAAAGTCCCTAAACATGATGTTCCTACCCCTAGAGGAACAAGGTCAGCAAACCAACAGCTCTGAGATCAGTTCTCCACCTGAAAACACTCAAAAACAAGCAATCCTGAAATCAAAGCAGGTGCTCCACTAGGCTTCTGCGCTGAAACTCAACTCCTCCATGGTGTACCTGCGTTGCAAAGCAAGTAGAACAAAGGCCACCTGCGCTGAGCAAGATGGGACAAGTGGCACACTGAGTCATTGCTCTGGAATCTTCCAAAAATGACACTTGGATCAGGGATTTCGCCTTGTGATGAGTCAGAGGCTCTGTTTCTCCAAGTGGAAGCAAGGTTCTCCAAGTGGACTCAAGAACTGAAGATCAACTGAAGAGAGAGAGGACACAAGGCAGCTACACATCAGTTGCAAGCTGACTCATCCTTTCTCAATTCATCTATATATTGAGCTCTCTCCTATGAGCTCAAGAGGCTGGAATTTTGTGCAAAGTAATGATATGCTGTTGGTTTCACTATAGAACTATTGGGTGATTGCTTGAAGGAGGTGAAGAGGAGAAATTCTTTCTGCTGGGAGGTGTTGTTGGATTGGGGCCTTCAACGGTTGTAACACTCTCAGAACCTTTACTTCTTCATTAATAAAAGCTATTGAGGTTCTTCTATATGCACTTGTTTCAATGATGTGTTGTGATGATTGTATATTTGATTTATGCTAATCCGTGAATCAGTTATGATTGCATGCTTCTTGTAGTTTCCTTCTTTGTTATTTTGCAGGATCTCATTGTAGCTGGGCCAACAAAAGAGCAAGAAGCTGGGAGCAAGCAGCAAGGAGAAGAGTCTGGATTCGAAATTAAGCGCAAGGCAATGGTTAGTGCATTTCTCCACTCTCTTTTGCTTTCATAAAGAAGTAAACCTTAAGTAGTTTTCTTTACAGTTGTTGCTGAGGTACTATCACCCTTAGAGTGGGATAGGGTCATCCGAATCGGATACTTTTCCCTACAACAAACTGGCGACTCCACTGGGGATCGTATCTGTTTGATTGTTTGTAGTATTTTTCTATTCATTTCCTGAACAAAAGAGTACCAAATCGAAAAGCTTTTGACTATATCAAAAGCGAAGTAGAGGGCAACTACTCTAGCTCATTTCTGAGCATGTTCATGATTTGAAGAGCTGATCTACAAGGATCCTTGTAAGCTCTTAGTGATAGCTTTTCACCTTCCTTGTCATCCCTTAGTGTGTGCTTGACTGATAGCTTCTGATTTGAGCAAAAACTGTGAATTTTTGAGAAAATTGTGACCCGGAAACTGAGAAAACACAACTTTCGTTTTCCAAAGTAGGTAGTACACAGGCTACCTACTTTGCAACGCAGGTCCCGAAGGGGCTACCTGCGCTGAGAGCCAGACTGGCTGTGCAGCACCTGCGTTGGCCCAATTTTGCCTTGTGCATTTGGGGTTTCCTCCCTTTTTCTTGCCTGTTTTCACCATAGATTTTGCAGCCAGTTACCAGTCTTGCACCTATTCTGAAACCAACCTTACTTGCCATCATTCCGCCTCTGTTATATAACAAAATTGTACTTGTTCTTTTGTATTTCTTACTTCATTTACAATTTCCCATAACGAAAGTGAACTAGTCTTGCTCTGGCCTCTTAGATCTGAACCTGTGTTAGGCATTTTGCTGGTCTAAAGAGTTAGCTTGTTTGCTGTCCATAGCTGATTAGTCTTTTTACTTTTGTCATTATGGTTTGATTTCATGTATTTCCAGTGATTGAACAAGTAAATCTTAAGGTGTCTTTTGATTTTGGACAAGCTTGTTTACTTTCGCTTTAAATCGAAATCAAAGTTATATAACAACTTTCTTTTTGTCATACATCAACATTAAGAAAGAGAAAAGAAGCAGAAGGGGCCTATGGCGAAGGCGACTGGGGGCAAGCAAAAGACATCTGACAAAAATCCACACACTGCACCGACCGGGCCTAAATCGCCATGTGTCATTTGCAAAGGGACCCACTTCCACCGTGACTGTCCTTGTATTCCCCAGATACTAAGAGACTGGTCCCCCAGGTTGCACAATCCGGTAGCATCAACCTCTGGTAGTCATGTTGATTGCAGTCCGTCAACTAGCGAGAGTGAAGGACGAAGAGGGAGACCAAGATCACCCTGTATGCTGTGTGAAGGCGATCACGCCATCCACCGTTGTCCATTCTTAGATGAGGCGAAGAGAGTTTTGGAAGATCGTCTGGTTTCACCGTTACGACTTCCTCCTGGATACCAAAAACTCGTGCCAAGTCCCTTCGATAGTTGAAAATCCAGCTGGCCCGATCAAGTGGTCAGCTGAAGTGTCGGTCATTAAGAATGAACCTACTGAATCCAGACTAGACGAAAGTCTAAAGGTCGAAACGGCAGTTGACCCGGTTCTTCCTTCAGAGGTTTCATCCTCAAATGACACCGTCGTTGAAGATTCATCTTCAAATGACACCCTCACTGAAGAGAATAAGGATGACACCATCCATATTCTTTTCATTAACACAGACTCTGATGAGAATCAGGGCAATGCGCCCATTCCTTTATCGCAGGAAGGAACATCGTCAGGGTCATATCCGGCCGTGTATTCGGTCCCACCACTAAGCAACCTGGTTGTGTCCTTTGATTGGAATCAACTAGGCAGACCCTGGTTACCAGCCAGTATCCCATTCAGAATCATCGTCCAAATCTACAGAATGGTGATGGCTGGAACTATCATTGATGAAGGGGCATCTGTGAGTATCCTTTCCTCTATTGCTTGGAAAGCACTGGGTTCCCCGGCGCTTTTACCTGAGATGAGAAATCTATCAGGTTTTGATAAAGGAACCAGTCATCCGTTAGGGATTCTCCCCAATGTTCCCATTACATTGAAAGGGAAGACAGTTCATATGAACGTCATGGTCGTCCAGGGACCCTTGGTTTATAACTTACTCCTTGGACGAGACTATATATATTGCATGGAGGCGATAGTGTCCTCACTCTTCAGAGTTATGTGTTTTCCGCACGGAGGAAGAATGGTCAAGCTCGTAGACCAACTTTCATTTCCAGGATCACGCATCGCAAATAGTCAAATACCATCCCTTAACGGTTTATTCACTCAAGGAATGCCTCCACCCCCGGTTCTACTTCCCGATGAATGCGAGTGATTCGGAAAGATGTAACTGGGACCCAGGGGGCATGCACCCTGGCCTGCCTTGGGCAGAGGAAACCTTGGGTATAAAGTTAATTTCCGCAGAAGAATGGAACTAGTCCGTACCCCGTCCGAAGGAAGGAAGGGAGGGTTGTTCTAGGATAAAGTTCTTTTGTCAAAGTTATGTGAGTGAGATAATCAGCTTCTCGCTCCCTTTGTCTAAAAAGTAGGCTCTCCTGAGGGAGGAGATCCATTTGTGGCGGCAAGTAGCCACCATCTTTGAAGGCAAGCCTCACCCATCAAAACATATGTTTTGAAGGATAAGTAGGGGCAGCCTCCAAAGAAAGAGATGAAATTGCTGCAACAAGTGGTCACCATCCTTAGCAACCTAGTAATAGACATCGCCGGAAAAAAGAGTTTAGTTTGCGGCAGCGAACAAAACCATTTTTCGGGTAATAAGAAAGAGGAAGAGCCTTGAAATTATACTTTATACCTGGGGGCATGCAAACCTTTTGGAGTGCAAGCATGGGACGACTATTTATTTTTTAAAATTTTTAGGTCCTCCCTTTAAACCTGTAGGTCTAACCCGTTAAACTCATAGGATTAGCCGTTTCCAGCTTGCATAAAGAAAGGATGTGGGGCAAAAGTTAAAACTTGCCAATTTGGAGTAACTAGTGAGGTATAGCTCCTTAAATATGACTACCTCACCTGAGGCGTTCCTTGTATTATGACTGGTATAATCGAGCAGTTTTAGCACACAGTTCATGCTCGTTAAAAAATAAACGCAAGATCCGAGCAGTTTTAGCACATAGTTCATGCTCGTTAAAAAATAAACATAAGTTGTGAGCAATCTTCCCCTAGAGTTCAAGCTCACCCGGAAAAAATGAACCGGTAAATAACCTTGGTAAATGTAACCTTTGACAGCCATACTAAAACCCTTGGTCGTGTTCTTGCAGTCTCACCTCCATCCGTTCATTTGGCCAATCGTTCATCTCCATATGTTTGTTTACCCATTTTGAGGAACATCTGCGAAGAGTGATTTCACTTAGCCATCCTTGTGACACTGCCGTGATTTTAAAATTCCAACCTGTACCTGGAATCTGCTGCTATCCCTGTTTATCACTCGTTCCTCAAAAGACGAGTCTTCTTTGAGCTCTTTTCACTGACTCGTAAAATATGAAAAGTTTGCCGAGTTTTGGCCTTCCAGCTCGTTAAAAGGACAGGAAGAGCTATCCCTCCTCTAGATTTTAATCTTTTTGGACCTGAGGGATTATTGCACAAAAAGATCGAGCGCTTGTTTTGTTCGGCTCATTAAAGCAATCGAAAACTCATCCCTTCTGTATTGTTTTATACTTTTTCGGACTTAAGGGATTAGATGACGAAAAAGGAATTTTGGAGTTGACTTTATGTATCTTTTCAGACTCTCTAAAAATGAAAAGGACCGAGTTATCCTTGTCGTTAGACTCGTTAAATTCATTAAATAGCGACAAACTTGTCTTTAGACGAGAACGAGTTTCCCTATCGCTAGGCTCGTTAAAACATAGCGATGGGCTTGCCCGAAGGGCAGGTTATAGAACAAGCATATGTTATCCTCCTCAAGCTTGATAAAAATAAAGAGGTACTGGTCAGCAATGGCTGGGGAAAAATTGGGAGAACCTCACAGCTTTAATGGTAGCAAGTCGCTCTTGAACATGACACTTTGTCCTCCGTATCACATCGGGTTGGGTTGTTTCATTCACCGGTCTCATCACCATGGTCCTCGCCACACCATCCACATTTGGGGTAATGCTACCAATCCATCACATCAGTGTCGTTATATGTTCAAGAGATGTTGTTCTGCAAAGAGTCAACCGTGTCCCATCCACTGCCATACATTGTCCTTCATCCATTTCATGACCGCCACCCTGAATCATACATCACAGTCTGTTTTCACCTCATCACAATCACTAGCTCCGTTCCGTGTCACTGATGTGGGATTCATTAAGGCCCTCCTTTGACGGATCGCTCCTTGTCGACATCAGCTCATTATCCAAGGAGTTGATCTAGGAACAACCCCTTCAGTACTTTGAAGCTTGCATGCCTCAATGGCAAGTTTCTCACTTCCGGCGACAGGTATACATCAATGACCTTCGACCAGAAGATTTTGCATGGTGGTCGACGCCAAGTCCTTTATTCCCACCATGTGAATTGTACTGTCGTACCTTGAGGGTCATCATTCTTATCGGTGATTCCTCTCGCGCTTGTTAACGGTTTACATCATTGACTGGTAATCAAGCGATGTCTTTCCATGTTCGACTTCAAGAAATTCTCACATGGATCGACTTGTACATCGAGTGAAGATCGGAAGAGATTGAAGACCCCGGATCTAGTTTCATCCATCTGGGCTGCGATATATATTCAGGATATAAAGACATTTGATATGTACATCATTGCAACAGATGATCATCCTTCTCAAAGGATGATAATTTCAGCAGAGAATTATCAGTCTATCATCAGACGATCGTCTGTGCTATGTACCAAAATGAATTTATAAAGCTGAGCATGGGAATGCCCGCCTCAGCTAGATCATGGAAAAGAATGAAAAATAATGTATTGTATTGTATCTTATTACAGGACACTTCTCAGCAGATTGAATGAACTTTGGATCCTCCTAATAAAGCATTTCACCCGATAAACGACCTCATACTTTAGGGGGCATCTGTTATAGACAATTTTGTGCCTTACAACATCAGGCATGAATTGTCAATAATCCAAGGGATCCAAAGTCCCTAAACATGATGTTCCTACCCCTAGAGGAACAAGGTCAGCAAACCAACAGCTCTGAGATCAGTTCTCCACCTGAAAACACTAAAAAACAAGCAATCCTGAAATCAAAGCAGGTGCTCCACTAGGCTTCTGCGCTGAAACTCAACTCCTGCATGGTGTACCTGCGTTGCAAAGCAAGTAGAACAAAGGCCACCTGCGCTGAGCGAGATGGGACAAGTGGCACACTGAGTCATTGCTCTGGAATCTTCCAAAAATGACACTTGGATCAGGGATTTCGCCTTGTGATGAGTCAGAGGCTCTGTTTCTCCAAGTGGAAGCAAGGTTCTCCAAGTGGACTCAAGAACTGAAGATCAACTGAAGAGAGAGAGGACACAAGGCAGCTACACATCAGTTGCAAGCTGACTCATCCTTTCTCAATTCATCTATATATTGAGCTCTCTCCTATGAGCTCAAGAGGCTGGAATTTTGTGCAAAGTAATGATATGCTGTTGGTTTCACTATAGAACTATTGGGTGATTGCTTGAAGGAGGTGAAGAGGAGAAATTCTTTCTGCTGGGAGGTGTTGCTGGATTGGGGCCTTCAACGGTTGTAACACTCTCAGAACCTTTACTTCTTCATTAATAAAAGCTATTGAGGTTCTTCTATATGCACTTGTTTCAATGATGTGTTGTGATGATTGTATATTTGATTTATGCTAATCCGTGAATCAGTTATGATTGCATGCTTCTTGTAGTTTCCTTCTTTGTTATTTTGCAGGATCTCATTGTAGCTGGGCCAGCAAAAGAGCAAGGAGCTGGGAGCAAGCAGCAAGGAGAAGAGTCTGGATTCGACATTAAGCGCAAGGCAACGGTTAGTGCATTTCTCCACTCTCTTTTGCTTTCATAAAGAAGTAAACCTTAAGTAGTTTTCTTTACAGTTGTTGCTGAGGTACTATCACCCTTAGAGTGGGATAGGGTCATCCGAATCGGATACTTTTCCCTACAACACCATTCCTGAACCTTGTGTCGTCAGTCAATTGTCATCTCCAAAAATAATTTACCACATTTCATGTCATAGATGTGGGATACATCAAGGCCCTCTTACGACGAAGTTACTTCTTGTCAACATAACTCATCATCCAAGAAGTTGACTTAGAAACACCCCTTTAGTGCCTTGCAGCTTGCATACATCAATGGCAGGTTTCTCGCTTCCAGCTATAGGTTGAAAATAATAGCCTTCGGCCGAAAGACTTTGTATGGTGTTCGACTTCAAATCATTTATTCACACCATGCGAAATGTATTGTAGTACCTTTAGGGTCATCATCATTATCGGTGATTCCTCTCGCACCTGTTAACAATTTACATCATGGGATGGTAATCAAACGATGTCTCTCCATGTTCAACCTCAGAACATCTATTCACATGGTTAGACTTGTACACTGAGTGAATATTGAACGAGATTGAAGACCCTGGATCTAGTTTCATCCATCCAGGCTGCAATATATTTAGGAGTATCAAATCAAATGTACAATGGCCTTACATGGATGGTCATCCTAATCATGGGTCTATATCTGTAGAAATGTGAGTCTATATCTGTAGACGACTATATGATTTATGTACATGTAATGAAAGTTTAAAGCTGAGCATGGGTATGCCTCCCTAAGCTAAATCATGAAGAAAATCAAGTTATCATGATATATGTATTGTAATTGAATGCAGGTCACCTTCTGCTCGAAAGCTCCTCTCCTCGTGATAAAGCATTTCACCCGACATAGATATTTATGACTTCATGCTTTAGGGGGGAACTGTTACAGATCCATTTTGGCACATCAACCCAAACTCACGAATCAATGCTATTAGGGCTCATCAACCCCTAGTACAATTTTTGCATGCCCTAAAGAAGATAGTCATCAAAATGCCTTACTCCCAAAGAAGTTCCATCACTGAAGACATCCAAAAACCACCTCTAAGAAGATCAATGCAGGGAGGCCTTCCTTAGGGTGCGCTGCAATGCAAAACATGCATTAATAGGGTGCTATGCAGTGCACTTAGTCCCTCTTTGACCTGAGTTGGGCGAAGTTGAGCAAAGTTCCGTGAGGGTTTGAAGATTCCTTATCCATTGGAAGCCTCTATAATTTTCTCAAATGCCACATGCTCCTTTGAGTTCGCCTTTGGATGAGAAAGGGAATTAGGAAACATCAATTCCCTATCCCTCCTTCCATGGAGCTGATTTCTAAATTTAGAAAGGCATTCATTACCTCAATTGATAGCATAACCTTCTTCACTCACCTTTAGATAGATCACTCATCTAAGAGATCTGGGCTGGAAAATATTATGTGGTAAAGAGATGTTTGTGGTATGAAATTAGAATTGAGTGCAAGTATAGTGTTGGAATGTCTTGCTTTTCATGAGGTGAAGAAGGATTGAATTGGAAGGATGACACTGGATTGAAATCACATTGGTTGTAATCTTTCCTCTTATCAATAAAGTTTTCAAGATTTTTCCCTTTTGCTTGTGTTATATGTTAGTGCATTCATATGTATATCATGCTTTCGATTCCAAGTTAGTTATGAACAATAGATCATTATGCTTTGACGGGTTTTTGTTTATGTAAGTTGTGCAGGTACTTCTCAAGTGATTTAAGTACGGGAAGAAGCAGCGAAATCAGTCAAGGGATATAAGGAACACGTGGAAGCTACAAGTAGGTTCTCTGTTCTCTTATTTTATTTTTTGTTTATAGGATGAATTAAGATTGCTTTGACTGTTGTTTCTAGATCAGCGACTAGATCTAAAGGGTTAGGCATGTTTCTAAGAACACTAAATATTCTCAAAACAGGGCTTCTCTCCATAATCTTGAGCCCATTTGGCCAAGTGCGCGCACTGATCATCCTGCCCATCATATTTGTCTGTCAGTCATACCTTCGGCTTCCCAAAGTGTGTTCTCATCATCCTCCTACATTCGCACCAATCATCAAAGCTTCTTTTGTGTGTACCCCACCACCTTGTGGGCGTAGCACGTAATGCCCAGTCTAGTGCCTGGAAGCGTTGTGTTTCTAGTACCTCCCTCTCAAATGCATCCAAAAATATATCCACATCATTCAAGCCATCATAAGTGGGCATATTTCTTACCTCTAATGGCACACAACACATCAACCAAGTCATCATGTTACAACTCATTGTAGTTACTTCATGTAACCAATTCTGCGAGCGTTCTAATTCTTCATCAGAGTCTGAGGTGCATGAAATCTCATGATCCCATGTAATTTGTCCATCCGCTATTGGATTCACCCAATCTTGGTCTTGTGTTGTTATCTTATAGATACAGTCCAGATCGTCATCACTCTCATAATCACGAAATGGTTCAGTATAGTACAATCCCTTAGTAGGATCTAGGGGTACTATCACATAGAGCGATTTCTTTTCAAATATCATCTTTCGCTTCTTTAGGTTGATTACCCGATTCATATCAGTATCCCAATCAATTCCAAGGAGCGCATGGTAGGGGTTGTTATCATCCACAATTTATATTACTTCAAAGTCAGTGAGTGAGCTCACCCCTTCAATATTTACAGTCACCCCGTGCAGCCGCCCCATGGGGATGATCTTCTGTTGATTCACTAACCTTAGCTGAATCGGAGACCATTGTAGCACAAGTCTTCCCATTTTTTCCCACGTCTCTTTCGGTAGGACGTTCGCATTTGACCCAAGATCCAAAATAACCTGATCCATTTCATACTCTCCTATCTACGCGATCAGTCTCATCTCCCGTCCTGTCCTTGTTTTATGCTTACCAATCTTTCGTACTACACACAGCTCACCCGGAGTGTTTCTGGCGGATCTATTTATGAGCTCTTGTAACCCCTTCACAGCCTTGCTATCGTGCAGTAACTTCATGCAGGTCTCTAGGAAGGTTGTAAGCATAGAGGGGTCCATCTCCTGATCAGGCTTATCCTTGCTTCCTAAGGTGGAGGCCTCAACAAAGCTCTTCTTTGCTTCCATGAATGCTTCGCATGCATGCTCAAAATCAATCTCAACCTCCTTCACTAGAGCTTTGTGAACCCATGTGTTGTCTTTGGGTTGTTTCCCCTTGTTATCTCCTGTTGTGGTTCCACTTCGGAGTACTATATTCACATTCAGATCATCTTCACACAACTCAGACCTCATCATTTGTAGGTTCTAAGTTGGCTGAGGTGGTAGCGCCCCTTTGTCACGTATCCTTACTATCAACGTAGGATAGTCTTCTGTTTCATGATCAAACAGAGTGCAATACTTGCATGATGGGCATGTTCGGTTAGTGCAATCGCGGGCATAATTTCCTAGTCCTCCATAATTGTAGCAGATCAGCTGTACCCGACCCCTACCAGCTCCTCCTCCGCCTAGGCCTCATCCGCGCACTTGAATGCCTGTCTGTGCCATCCCCGCACTTTGGTCAAGGGGTTGTGTTTCTTCCTATACCCTATATGTGGGTGTTCTATCCATCATCAATTCATAGCTTCTGCAGTTGTGCTCATCATGCCCTACTAACCTACAAAAGTTGCAGAACAGTTGTTGTGGTGTCTACACAAACTTTTGCAACAAATGACAGTTATCCGTGGCATGTTTTCCTGCTACCTGACATATATTGCACCACCATGCAGGCCTTGCGCTTGGTCCTACCTGAGCTTCTGACCTCAAATGCATAGGTCCTTCTCCTACAATATAGTTTGCAAAGATCGGGCAATGGTGTTTGTCATGCCCCCGACCCTTTCATTTCAAACACCATACCTCTTTGCACACCTCTGGCCAAACTGTTTTGTCCTACTTCAAACTTTGCATCTCGAGGCAACGATTTTTCAACTGTGCATGGATCTGTTGAACCCCCAAATTTGGATCTTACATCAGGGTTTCATGCAGTCTCATTGCAATCTCCAAGGCCTATACCTGAGTCGTTATCTTCCATTGTGACAACACAATCCTTAGGTGTGGCAGGAGCGAGGCCACGAACCATTCGCGTTTTTTTCCTTCTGTTAAGTTCATATTAGCTTCACGGATTTTACACTTCAACCTCTGATCTAGTTCCCAAGGGGTCTCGCCTAGTTGCATCGCAATTTCCTTGAACCCCATAATCGACTATGCCTCGTATTTAGGCCTACTGAATTCTTTGTTCAGCGCGGTCTAGATGTCTGCCACTCCAGCATTTGGGTTATCATTAGAGTACTTGATGTACCAGGTTAGCACACGATCCTGCAGAGCACTAACCAGCATTTCCTTCTTCATGTGATCATTTGTAACGCCCTAAGCTTCCCATACAACTTTCACAATGAATTAGAACTGGCCTAGGTCCTCATTTCCCAAGCCTTTGAACAAAGCAAGCTTTACAAAATTTTCCATACTGAACTACGATGGAGGTGGAGGTGGTACGGGTGAAGTCGTAGGTGATGGTGGTGAAATTAAGGGTGGTGTGGGTGGATGTGGCAATTGCGGGAATCCTTGTCTTATTAACTGAATAGCACTTCATGGAGAAACCTGTGCTATTCCCTCTTTTTCACCTCGCGGAGGTGAAATCAGTGGACTATATTTAGGACCCTTTCTTCCTTCGTTCCTGTAAGTTTTTCCACTTCTCGTAGCCCTAAACATCAAGGTAGTTGCATAACCCATTTTTCGCATAATAGCATTTTAATCCAGGTATTCAAAAATTTCAAGTACTTACCTTGCGAACCTTTGAAAAATCATCACTCCACTTCATTGTAGCTGACTGAGGTGTCGACCATGAATTCAGTTACAAATCCTCCTATGACATAATCGAGCCAATGATGAATAGCGCGGGTGATCTTATCTTCATATGCTTCCAATTTCTGTACTAGCTCTAGGGTCCAAACAATAGGACCGTCAAGTTTCCACCTTCCTTGGCTATCTGCTAGCTTCGCGATCCACTCATATATTTCAACCAGAAAGGAAGAGAAAAATATGTCATGGATCTCTATATATAGGTACCTGTCTAGCCATTGTTCCTTTGTTAGTCATGGAATTTTGTTCTCTTGTGCCGCGAATTCATGGATCTTCCTATCCAACGAGTCTCCAATCTCTTTCTTAGTTGGATTCCAGTGATACAGCATCACACATCTCTTTTGCATATTCCGGCCCCGGCAATGGAACCATTTGTTGGATTGGTGGGGCCTGACCTAGGTTTAGCGTTAGTTAGCCAAAAAACTCCCTACACTACTGGCCCTTTCAGCATCAGCCTGCGAAGCGCAGACCGAAGTGTCACTCGAAGCAGTGTGGGGGGATGCTAAAACCATGTTTCTGCACCCTAAGATTATTGTGATGTTAGTTTATTCCTTATATTCCTACTTTCGCACATGTCACGTAGTTCAAGGGCTTTCCAGACTAGCCCTTTACTCCGCCCTTTAGTACCTCTACAAAAAGGTATGATTGACCTTCACATAGCCCTAACCTGCGGCTTAGGTACTTTCGCACTACTAGGGCGGCATACCATGAAAATTCCCAAGCTAGTTTAAGTGTCTTAATTATCTTATTAGATAATCACAGTTAGCACCACGTAAACAAATGTTCTTGCTTGTGTTTACTTAACCAACGTAATTACATACATTCGTGCATCATATAAGAATTATAAATGAAATTCATACATAACATGTCAAGATGCATTAACAGGAAACAAAGACATAGAATTCATAGAATGCTTCTCTTTATTGATATCTTTAGATGATTAGAGACTCTATCTACCTTGTGCACACAATTGTAGGGGTCCACACACTCAGCTGCGGACTTCCACCCTAGGCCTCTGCGCACTCAGCTGCAGAGCCTCTACCTACGCTACGACCCAAAACTTAGACTTCTTACTTCAAATATATGACTATCTGATTTCCCCAAAACTTATCTGAACTACTTAGAGCTTACTTACTTAGCTCTCTTTTATACACTCCCATGGTCTGCAGACCATGGGTAGATATTTTATAGTCAACTTTACTTTACAAAATTAAGGGTGGACAACCCTTTATGACTCATGACACCTTTGTGCTCCGCGACCACAAAATGCAGAGACTTTACAATTTTATTACAAAATTCAACCCAAAACATGGGCTTTTAGCCCGAAACCTATCCTTGGGGGATCCCGTTCCCAACAAGGAACTATCAGCTAATCCTATCCCTAATAATGTATCAACCTTTCTTATGTAAAATTTAATTGTTGATTTAGAAGAAGACAAGTTAGAAGAAATTTTTGATCTTAGAACAAAACTTGATCTTTCTTTGAAAACGATTGTTAATATTAAAGATAAGTTGCAGGCTTACAATGGTATGGTATCCAAACAAAATTGTGAAGGTACTGAATCTAAGATTGTCTCTCTAAGAGAAGATCTTGAAAAATCAGATATGCGGAATGAAGAACTACTTGAAGCATTTGAAGAACAAGAAAATGGGTTGAAAGAAGAGATTCTCAAATTAAAGCAACAAGTGGAGGAAGCAAGAACGGTTGAATAAGGTGTGAAGAAGTAGTATCTAGAGAAGGAAAATAAATATTAGATTGAATTAAACATCATAAAAGGTAAATTAGAAGAAAAATATAAACATCTGTGACTTCAAGATAGTACTAAGATTTTGGATAATATTCTTAGTAGTCAAAGGTATCCGGCCATCAAATCTGGTCTTGGTTTTCATGAAACTGTTGAAGGAGAATCTAATTCACAAGCTGAGGCAAGGAATTTAAAGAATAACAATACAAAATCTGAAATGCTTGACAAAGAGATAAAAAGTCAACTTGATCAACAAACAAGGAAAGTGAATCTTCAAAGGAAATAATTTACTCCTAACTATAGAAATGTTAATCAATTCTCTCCTATGACCAACAATGTTGAATGTTTGATATTCCATAATTATGGACACGTTGTAGCTAATTGCAGAAGCATAACATTTCAATCACAAGAAAATAATTGCTTTGAAGAAGGATCCTCATCTCCCGGGTACTCAAGTCTCTTTAAGGGATATTGTTTATGTTGCAATGAATATGGTCACAAAGCTAATGATTGCTTTAGAAGGAATATGAAACTGAAGTATTATGATTTCTCCTCTCATATGACATGTTATGCTTGCAACAAGTTTGGGCATGTAGCAAAAGAATGCAAGAACAATTCTATGGATCGCCGCATACAACATGGTATGAAACTAGATACGAATATTGATGTTAGAAGACCTAAAAAATATCGATCCACCAACATTTATCATAACAAGTAGAAAGAAGAAGAACAATTAAGGTGTGGTCTTGTACTTTTCTCATTCGAATAAGATGATGAATGGTACATAGATAGCATATGCTCAAATCAAATGACTGGAGATAAGAGTAAGACGGAGTCCCTTAAGAAAAATCAATATGGTAATGTTATTCTTGGAACTAATGTTCCAACAAAATTTCTGGGAAAGGGTAAAGCCAAAATTAAGAAACATAGAGGAGAAGTTGATGCTTTATTAGTTCAAGGACTAAAGCAGAATATTCTAAGTGTAGGCAAAATGGAAGATAAGGGAAATATAAGCGTGTTTACATCAACTAAGTCCAAGGTTATGGATGAAGAAAATGGAAAAATCATAGCAATATGATATAGAAACCTAGACAAATTATATGTGCTTGAAGAACAAAATTCTCGCAGATATGAGGATTCAGACTCAGAGTAAAAGAATATGGTTCCCATTGCAGTCCATTATTCTTAAAAGAATACTTCTAACAGTAACTGTAGAAGTGATGTGAGGTATTTGACCTCATAACAATAGAATTTTATTATCAGGCCCATAGGTTCAATAATCTAAGGGGGAACAATATATCTTTTGTCTTGATGATGATTCCTATTATTTTTTTGATATTCATATTGCTTATACTACTAACAGTGCATCTGGTGTAGTATCAATGAAGAAATACTTACAGTACAAGCTTAGGAAGAGCTGAATTTTTAGTATTTCACTCTCTGTACGTAGATCCTATTAAGACAAGTTGTGTATATATGCGAGTTTTGATCTAAACAGTCACGTATATTTTTATATGATGAAGAAACAATGAGATAGACTCAAGAAAATGCTATGATATGCTTCAGTCAATTATTATTTGTCTTTCCTATTTCGATGGTTGATGTTTACAGTCTGTTAATGCTATTTAGAATTGGTTTTGGCTTTTATAAGTTGTTGATGCCTTGATGGATAATTGATTTATGAAGATAATTTGAAGTCCTTACTGATATATGAGATGATATGATCAGATCTGATAGTGAATAATTGGCACAGGTTCAGGGGGAGAATTTTCTATGCTTCTAATAATGCATTGTTGGCATTATGTTTGCTTTATAATTCCTTGGAAAATAATGATGCTTATCAATGGTGATGTTGCTTATGTTGTTGAAGATCTTGAATGATGATGCATGAGTTTCTAATTATGGTTGATGCTTATCAGTTGTGGAAAGAACATGTAGATCATGTTATCTCATGCTATGATTATTTGATGATAATGTTTCTATCATGGATGAAGTCTATGGGATGAGTGGTTTAGTTTCATAGTTTCTAATGTATGAAGAATTTGGGCCAATAGAATGATGTTACAATATTTTTCACAAACACATGGTTATTGATATATTACTGCTACATTTACTTGATGATTCTTGGGAACATGGAATATTTTGATGATATAGAAGAATGATGCTACACTATCCTACCTTACTTTATGATGATATGCTTGGTCCTCACTTATGTTGTTGCTACATAACTTGACACAAGTTGATGATATTGAAGCTACATTGTCCTATGTTGCATATTGAAGATGAGTTGTTGCTGACAAATGCTTATGGTGCATATCCGACATAGTATATGATGGTTTTTGTAGACTATCTCGGTCTTGTTACCTCACTATAGAGGTATTTGGTCTTTTTTATACATGTCATATATGTTATTTGATGCAAAGGTCATGATGTAATCGTTGCCAAATTTAGCCATGTATGGAATATCGTGGACGAGACCTTTTGGGCATATGATGTAATTTGTAACCCGATGCATTTGGGTGGTTGAAGTCATAATATGTAAACCCACCATGATTGGGTGATTGATGCAAGTTTGATTCCTTGGTGATAAGAAAATTCATATGCAGCTGAGTCATAACGTCCTTCATAAATTTTAGCATGTGCTTAGGGGGAGCATGATTAGTGCTTAGTGTTTACACTCATTCAGATCATATTTACAACACTCATTTTCCCTTGATGTCAAAGGGGAGTGTAACTTGGTGTTTGAAAATCTTGGTGCTTAGCTTGATGTGTTTTACAAGTATCTACACGTGGTGGTGACCAAACACGAAAGTGGTTGCCATCAAGTCCAAAGGAGGAGATTGTTGGCATCATGAATAATGTGTTGTCCTTGATGGAAACCTACTTGATGAGTTGTCCTTTGATGGAAACCTAATTGATGTAGATATCAAAAAGATATCCTAGTACATATATAGAAGAATGATAAATATGAATTTTGAAGAAGTATCTATAAAGCAAAGCCACGTACACATGTGGGTATGAAGAAGGAAATGCACGTACATTTTCCGCACCATGGTATTCTAAATACCAAGGCTCTTTACCGTGGTATTGACTTGTGGCATTGAGCCCAGCAAATAGATATTTGATCCATCTAAGAATACCATTGTCATTAGTATGGTTTTGACCTTTGGTATTGGATAAGTGCTAAGCTATATAAGGAGATGAAGATCAAAGTTGTATATGTGTGAAAGTAATGAATATTTTCATGAATAGTTAGATCTGAATCTAGTGTGCATGTATTGTGATATTATTGATTTGTTTGATCTAAAACTAAGTATGCACCTAGGAATTTGATGATGCATTAGATCCAATAGATCTGAAATGATGGTTTTTATTATGGGTTGATTTGATCAGTGATGATAATGTCTTAATGTGTGATTATTATGTGTATGCTGAGATCTAGGCATATATGAAGTTTGTATTAGTAATTGCAGATCTGTACACGGGTTTGATAACCTGAAAGGCATGTGCACACAAGGGTTTAATACTGGTAAGTAACATATATACTCATATATGTATGCAGGTTTTTTTCCTAAAAGCGCGTAGACACGCAGAAATGTTTTGAGGAAAGAGCGTATATAAACTAGGGTTTTGTTGAAAACTATGTCTCATCAGTTTAATCAGTCTTGTTATGTTTCTTCTATCTGTCAATGAAGTCTTACTTGATGATATGGGCTTAATAGTGATGTTTTTCATGAGGATTGATTGATTGAAGAATGATGAAGCTGCTAGTTATTTGTGATTGAAGTTTAGGGATGGTTTTGTGATGATTTTAGAATGATGCAGTGGTTATGTGTATGGTTTAGTGTTTATTTCAGGGTGACAGTGGCTTAGTTTTAGGGTTCAATGTTTTGAGATCTGTACATGGGTATGCTTCAAGAAAGTCATGTATACACATGGGTTTGCTACAAAAAGTAGCATATATATTCTGATATTTTATTGATCAAGTCTTTCAGTTGATTCAACAAGAAGATGCAATGTTTGGGTTCATTATTAGTACTCTGGTTATAGTGACCTAACTTTTATGGTTGTTTGAGAATAAGTTAATTGAGCTAGGTTTCATTTGATTCAATGATTGGTTGTTTCAGTTGATGATTGAGTGATATGTTGTAGTGATCAGTTTCAGCTTTGAAGTTTAATTTTGGGCTTAAATAATGATAGTGGGTCCATTTTGAAAATTTGATGAAACATGGCCTACAATTGTGATATTTTGTAGCAGGTGAATCCAGTATGAAAATTTATGAAACGTGGTCCACATATGTGTTGAGGGTTGGAGCCTCCAAGGAGGAAGTTGAAGCTTCCTTCCAGTGGTAGCTGGTAAATCACATCAGGGAGTTGGAGCTCCATTCTAGTGGCTGTCGATAAACGAGATCAGGGGGTTGGAGCTCCCTTACAGTAGGTGCTCGAGAACAAGAGAACGTTGTAGTCTTTTGTGGGTGGGTGATTGCGTGCTGGTATGAGTTCGCGCCAGTACAAGGTTGTAATAAGTTTTTATTTATAATAAAAAGAAGACAGATATGACAACAATGATGATTTTTTTCCCACATTGGGTTTCCACCTAAAAATCTTGGAGTTCACATGTGTTGATATGCTTCTTATGTGTGATGGTTTATTTTTTCTTACTACACATGGCTACTATTTATTTAATGTCTAATGAAGTATTGATGCACTAGCTCAAGGTAAATAGATGATGAATTCACAAAAAAATAAGTTTACTAGATATACGTTAGTTGTTTGAATAACAACCACGTACATATGTGGGTTCCCTTCAGTAAAGTTGAGTACATACGTGGGTTCCCTTCACTAAAGTCACATATAGAAATATGTATATGAAATTGAAAAGATTAATGAGTTGAAAATACTGATTCACCCCCCACCCCCCCTTGGTATTTTTCCCAACAAGAATATGGAATTCACTAACCTAATTATTTAGCAGATTGCATGTTTACCTTGTATTACAAGTGTCAGAGTGAAAAAGAATTTCTTTATTTGTAACCATAAACAAGTTTTATAGGAGTGTAAAGAGGTTGTGAACAAGACCCTCGGGACCAAGAATAATATATCTGCATGATTGGTATTAATTTTTCATAAAAATTTGATTGTATTTTTCATAGGTATTAATTTTACAAAAATATAGGTGAGGTCGGGGTATTTTTAATTGAACTATAACCAATCACAATTTGTGAATTATTAAATAAAATAACAAAAGAAAAGTAAAACAAAATGATGCTTCACATGGAAATTGATAGAAATAATATTTTGTTCCAAGTCGGAGTTGAACACAGTCTAGTAGTCAAATTTCAGGATTATATTACATAAAACTTTGTTTTAGGGGTAGCCCTGACTCCGAACTTTGTTTTAGGGGTAGCATAATGGAAACCCCATTTAATGAACAATGACATTGATATTTCAACGTTCTTCATGTGTTATACTTCATCTGGTGGAGGATTTCATTACAAAATGGTCACGATGGTGGAAAAAATCATGCAAGACAACCATAATTTAGTGTCGATCATAGTGAATCTAAAAGAAATGTAATACAAGAATGAAAGTTAGATTTAGGCAGAGGGTTTCCTTGAATTTTCTATCCTCATACTTAGAATATACCCATGAACACGGTTCTAGTAGTGTCATTGTTAATCTAGTTCTGAAGTAGATGGGAAGAACCTAACCATGTTGTAGGCTGGAAACCTAGGTTTGTTGTATGAGCCAAAGAGATGAAAATGAGTGAACAATCCTACAAGACAACTGAAATTTAGTGTCAAGCATACTGAATTTGAAAGAAATGTAATACAATAATGAAAGTTAGAGTTACACAAAGGGTTCATTTCCTTTCCTATTGTTAGATAAAGACCAGATCCATGAACATGATTCTAGCAACGTTGTTGTGAAACTTGTTGTGGAGAAAAAAGGAAGAACCAAACCATGCGGAAAGTCAGAAACCCAACTCGACTCCTTGAGAAAAAAGAGTTGACGATGAATGAGTTTGAGTTGGTTACCCTAGCAGTAATCAAGAAGAAACTAGGCTAAGGGTCTAAGATATTTCCAAATGGAAATTCGATGGAACTTGCAATTTAACTTTTGATATTTTTCAAGAGAGTGATTTGAAGAACTATAGTGAGGGTTACAGTCAGTTCCAAGATTTGATCTACAACCAAAAGTGTTAACTATTATCAATCTTATTTCTAGGGATCGAGTTCTCATCGAGAGGATCTAGTAGTGGTTGTCCAATGAGCGATCCCTCCAGGGGGTGGGGGAGGGCCCTCCTCATACAAATTTGCCATAATTGCATCTAGCAAGGGGTTTAATCACCCATTGAATTCATCTGCAGACGTGAAGAAAACATATGAGGCACCAGTGATGGGAGCATAGTGGCAGACATGAATGTGAGGTTAATTTCTTCCCAAAACTACGATAAACCCTAAGTTTTTGATCCTGAATAACTGCTTGGGAGAATCCCGCTAATTTATGAAGGATGATGTGCTCATCTACAAATTCATGTGGATATGGATGAAGAAGAAGGAAATAATAAAATGGATACAAGCAAAATGGAACCCTAATAGGCCTATCAAACTGAGGTTTCTCACTAAAGGTTTATTCATAGTATTCTTTCAATATCTTATGGATCAGAAGAATGTCTTTGGAAATGGATCTTATTCTATGAATAATGCAGGGCTATTCATGTGATTTTGGGAGGAATGTTATAATATTGAGAAAGAGGAATTTCTAGCCACCCCATTATGGGTTTGCCTATTTTCACTCCTTGATGATTTCTGTGAACCTCACATCCTAGAAGATTAGGAAATTCTATAGGGAAATTTTTCAATATCTGGGTAATCACCATATTGTGGAGACATTCAGCATAGGCCTTAGTGTGTTACCATATGAACATGTCACAACCACTCTTAGAATCAATAGATATAAAGTTACATGATTCAATATGGAATCAACCATTGAATTATGAGCATGTACCTTTTAAATTTCATTGGTTCCCTAAATATGGACACTTATTCAGAAAATTTCCACTCACGGTGGTGGAAGAACAATAGGAGAAGGAAAAAATCAATGAAGATGGTAGGATTGTGAAAAGGAGAGCCCTCTAAACCTCAACCCAACCCCTTGGCCCCTCGACAAACACCTATGTCGCAAGCTCCGCTTTGATCTAAACCCATGACAACGCAAATATGGAAAACCAAAAAATAAAGAAGTTTCCAACAAGAGTTGGAGGAAAACCTGTTTGTAACGCTTGGAAATATGGAGACTGATGAACTAGCAGACCCGCAAGACACACAGTTGGTTATTCAAGTCAGGTAAATGAAGCAAAAAAATTTACATGGAGAAAGGATCATCCCCAAATGGAAAACTCCAGAGGATATGGAATAAGATCGAAGGATGAAGGAGGTACTAGTGCATCCTAGTAAATTCTCGGAAGTAGAAAGGAAGCACGAACACCTCAACACTTATGAAAAATTATTATTGAATTTTTTAGAGTCTGGGTGAAGGTGGATATAAAGGATATCCCTTCAAACTAAATATCCCACTTCTGACACCTTTTCAATCAATGGTGTGTCATATTATTCCAACGGGAAGGGGATCCAAAGAAAACCCTCACTGGTAAGGAAAGGGGACAATAGATCTCATCACAATCTAGGCTAGGAATTGTGGAATGAGGGAAATGCGACTGCGAAATTTCAAAATAGGCTTTAAGGGAAGCTTGAGAATTCCTTCTTAATTCTGGGAAAATGAGGAAACTCATAGAGTGCTTCCATCACACTACATTAGTTAATTGATGAAGATCATCTTCTGGAACATGGGGCCTAAACAGGCCACATAAGCTATGATACCTAAAATTGAAAATAATTAAAGAGAATTCAGATATTGTTTTATTAGAAGAAACTAAAATCTCGAGTGGTAAGCTTGATAAAATTCTAGCAAAGTTTTGGAAGCGTAGTGAGAATATGTAAATAGATGCTCATGGCACAACAAGAGGATTGGGAGTCATCTGGGACCTTGCATTAGTGTCCTTCTATCACTGGTGGGGATCAACAAATATTCTGAGAGGAAAATTTTGATGTATAGGTTTGTATGTATGGACTAGCCTCACAACAATATATGGACCTCATACTCCAATTATGAAAGGAAACTTTCTAAGTGAGCTCTCCAAAATCAAATACTCACTGATGAATCAAGGTGGATAGTCGATGGATATTTTATCATAATACATGATGTGGAAGAAAATAGAGGAGTGGTTTGTAGTCAAGGTTTGGCCTCCACCCAGTTCAGTGACACAATCCAGGATCTTTAGTTAGTGTATATTAAGATATGCAATGAGATTCACTCCTAGAACAGCCACAAGGATGGACTACACCAAATCACAAGTAGAATGTACCACTTTTTCATAACAAAGGACATCCTCCATAGTGATAATTTTGTAGAAGCCATGATTCTTCCAAGTTGGGATATGACCATTGGCCCATTCAGCTAGAAATTGATGTTAAACGGTCCCCAAGAATCACCCACTCAGATTTGAAACATTTTCATTGAGAAGCTTGGGATTTGTGAATAATCTAGGAAAATCGTGGGGAGAAATAGAGGTGGACAACAATACCTAGATGCAATGATTACAAAATAAATTAAAACGATTGAAACTAAAAATTAAATCATGGAAAAAAGAGGAATTTGGTAATATTTTACAAGAGAATAAGAAACTAGAGGAAAAAATAGAGGAATTGCAAAGACAAATCAAAAGAGAAGGTAGATAAGAGGACTTAACCATAGAAGAAGGAAACATTATACATGATATTAAAGAAATATGGAAACAAGAAGAGACACTTTGGAGACAAAGGTCTCGCATCCAATGGCTAAAGGAGGGAGAAATGAACACTATATTCTTTCATCACTCAATGCTAAACCATAGACGTCACAACTGAATCCTCTCTTTATGTGCTAACTCAACAGAGGGAATTTTAGATCAAAATGGCATGGATGAAGAATTGCTCTCATATTTCTCGAATATTTTGAGGAAATGGGATTAGGGTTGTTAAAAAAATATCGACCAGATCACAAATATAATACCAAGGCTAATCACTGAAGAGAAAAATTCATCTTTAATGTGATCAGTTTTAATGGAGGAAATAGAATCTATAATTAAAGAAATGTTGAACAATAAATCTCTTAGACTAGATGGGTTTATTGCATAATTCTATAAATATTTTTGGCCATTTAAGGGTACAAACATTGTGTCTCTAGTTAAGGAAGCTCATAGAACTCAACAAATCTGGTTAGAGCTTAATGCAATGTTCTTGGCCCTAATTCAAAAATATCATGAGGTATATAGGCCAAGTTTCTATAGACCAATTTCATTATGCAATGTTCTATATAAGATTATCTCTTCTATCATAGTGTGAACATTAAAGCCATTACTAAACCTTATAATCATACCAAATAAGAAAATTTGTATTGAGGAGTAGCAGATCCTGGATGGCATAGTATGGACACATGAAATACTCCACTCCCTGAAAGCTCATCGAAAGGAAGGCATGCTAACAATGTTTGACCTATTGAAAGTATTTGACCGCTTAAACTGGAATTTCCTCTTCCATATGCTGGCCTCCTTTGGATTCTCACAAGATTGGATATGATGGATAATATCTATGGTAACAAACCTTTTCTTCTCTATTCTTCTCAATGGGTCCACTTTGAGGACTTTTTGTTCTAGCCATGTATTAAGACAAGGAGATCCCCTCTCTCCCTTATTGTTTATAATTGCAATATAATGATGGGGTTTTCTACTCCAAAAGGCCCAACAAAAGGGCTAAATCAAAGGAATAATGATCCTTGAGACAAAACTCTCGGTAATGCACCAACAATTTGTGGACGATAATTTTCTCTTTGGAGAATTTTCAATCCAAGAAGCTCGAGTCCTACTTGATATTCTAGAGAAGTTTGAGTTATCCGTAGGTAAGTCCCTCAATAAAGAAAAATAAAGCATTTTCTTTTTTAACACCTTTGTAAAGATATAAAGATACCTGCCCTGAATCATGGGATTTTCAATTGGATCCCTCCCATCAAAGTATTTAAGAGCTCCATTGGTAACAAATTCTCTCAGGATCACATGTTGGAAGGAGTTTTGCAGAAAGCTATATCAAAGGTAATAATCACGGAACTTCCTATCACTTAATTTTCCAGGTAGAGATACCCTACTAAAGGCGGTACTACAAGCCCTTACAATAAATAACATATCAATGATGCCAACATCCAAATGTGTTTTCTGAGAGCTGGTGTCGATCTTTAGAAAATTCATGTGGCAAGGCACCATCTTGCATCATGAATTAGCTTTGATATTATGGAATAAATTATTTTTTCCAAAAGTATATAGTGGCATGGGGCTAAGGGATCCATATATTCTCAAGAAGTTCATGGGGGCTAAAGTTTGGTGGTCCTAGCTTAAGGGGGAGTGTGAACTGTGGAAACAGATCTGGAACCAAAAATACATAAGATGTCATAGCTAAGAGGGGATGCTCAAATCAAAGGACCTGCCCTTAGGATTGCCAATATGGAACTTAGCCCTCAAGAGTATTTCTTTGATCAAAGATTACCACTTTTGGGAAATCCAGGATTGAAATATTGCATTATTCTAGACTGACTTGTGGCAACAAATTCCCAAGCTCTCAGGCAATCCAGATCTAGCTCCCTTTCATGATATCATGTTGTCCCTAAAAATTACAATATTTGAGGATTATTGGAAAGACATAAGAACCAACGAGGTGTGGAGGTAATGGAAAATAGAGACAGATTGGCTTGGTGAAGAAATTATCGTGGACTGGAAACCCTTCAAGGACTTGTTAAAAGAAAGGATACTTTGGACATCTCAGAGTCGGGATAGAATTTGATAGGGGTAAAAATTAGTGGGAATGTTCACAATAAAGGAATCCTACTCACTTGCAGTGGACCACCATGCTAGCCCTAGAGAGCCTATGTGGAGGAAACTTTGGTTGTACAAACTCTGGCCTAAAGTTGCTCACTTCCTTTGGTTGATTTACTGTAAATTCCTCATTACCTGTGATCTATTTCTCAAGAAAGGATTTATGGGACCATCATGATGCTCTATTTTCCAGCAACAATAAGATATGACGTAACATCTCTTGAAAACTTTCCAATCTGCAAGAATCCTCTAGGAATGTATCTTACACACATTTGGGCACTTAGATCATGTCCCTCATAACATGATTGACACAATAGAACACTAGAGGATATATCTCTTCAAGAATCATATTTTCAATGGGGCATCGATCCTTGTCACAGGATTCCTCCTTTGTAACATTTAGAAGATCCATAATAGAGTTACCTTCAAGGATCAACAAACTTTTGTGTGTCACATCAGGAAAATAACTAAATAAAATGACAAGGAAAATGTTTTATCAGAGTTCTATATGGAGGAGGACTGGAAATATCAAGTGTGAAGGATTTGATATTTTCTACCCTCCATCTATCCCTAGTTGTGACCTTCCCTATGACCCCCCTGTTCCCAAGGATCACATGTATTCCCTGACCACATTCACCCCCCCTGGAGGGATTTATAAAAATAAAATTTAATGGGACCTAAAATGGGAATCCTGGCACTATGGGGGCTGGTGGGACCATCAAAGATAGTGTTGGAGAGGTAAATCCCCTCTACAGATAGAGGTGATCCCTACTAGCCCAGAACGGGTCTAGCAACAATCAGTCAATGCTACTATGCAAGTTCCTAATTGCAATTAAAAGGTAGGCAATGGACACCTACTTGGATTCCAACGCTGTTGTTTGATGAAGAGATGTCGCTCTCACTCCTTCGCTCTGGCCGGTCACGATCCTCCGTGATCTCCACGAATAGATACCTGCACACACGAAGAGAAAGACAAACACAAGCGTGAAATCTAATAAAAGCAATTATACATCAGTCAGAAAGGATGTAATTCACATTAACCATTACAGAGACAAATGAGAATGGAACCATAATAGTAGTCATCTATTATTAATCAATAATAGAGAAGAGTACAACCAAATGTTCTGACGTCGATATCCTTCTCAAGAGGGTCCAGCCAGCAAGTCTCTTAAGCATTCACCCTTAGAGATAGATCTCCCAAGACAAGAACTCTCTCTCTCACACAAGCCACACTCCACAACCTTCCTTAAGCTATCTAGCAATTCCACACTTATCACACCAACTACCTATAGTAGCAGCAATCTGAGAACTATAAACTCCACACAATCCAAACTAAAAACTAGCTGCTCATGGCAATGGTAGAGGTTTAAATAGGAGAAGGAGTCTCCATGAAAGGTGGAAGGATGAGCTTATCTTCAAGGGAGGTGGTTTCAAATGACGAACAGACATGCCATAGAAGGGAGGCGATACTCACAAGGCCAACAACCAAGTCTGGAGTTATCTGGAAGGCTCGCTGTTGGAACAAATTCGCCCAAACTGGATCAGCGTGGGTGCATAACTGGACTGGAGCGCTGACATCGCAAAGTAATAATAGACAGGCCCATGTCAGCACGACTTATACAAACAGAGACTGCGCTGATCATGAAATTCGACCAGCGCGGAAAACCCGTGTGCTTCCGCGCTGGCAGCACATGAGGTCTGGTATGAAGCGTCAGTCAGCGCGGTTATTTTAATAACAGTCGTGCTGATGATGAAAACTTTGGCAAAGTGGGTCATTTGGCTAGTTTAGAGAGCATGAGCTTGATTATTTTGAACTCTTGACACAGTAGGGAGACTGACAGAGAGACAGTGAGAAATTACTGTGTAACAGATGCCCCCTAAAGCATGAAGACCGAGAGAGTGGGAGGGGTGAAATGCTTTACAAAACTAGCTGAACTGGAACACCACCAGGAAGGACCGAATATCTCTGATAATCAAGTACACGCAGTCTAGGCATGGGCGCAACCATCCAAAAGACATAAAGAAGGTCTGTGGAATGGACGCAGCCACCCAGCTGAAGAGACCATAGTAATGATAAGGGATGATCGCAGCCATCCATGAAGACTCAGGTATGGGCGCAGCCATCCATCAATGAGTCATGTAATGATAATGATCATCCACAAAGTCGCAACCTCGATCATAACAGACAAAGATCCAGGGTCTTGCGCTCCGTCCCGACCCGAACAAAGTACAAGTCCAAGCAGGTGAATACATGAGTTGAAGTCGAACATGCATGGACATCGTCTGATTACCAGTCAATGATGAAAACTATTAACAGACGCGAGAGGTACTACCAATAATGACAATGGTCCTCAAGGTACTATAGGTACAATTCACGGCGTGTGAATCAATGAGCTGGTGTCGAACACCCGCAGAATCATTCGATCGGAGGCCAATGATGAGAACCTCGCGTCGAAGACGAAGAACCTGCCATTGAGGCATGCAGGCTCTAAGGCACCTGAAGGGAGTCTCTAAGTCACCTTCCTGGATAATGAGGTGAAGTCGACAGGAAGTGACCTTGATCGAAGGTGGGCCATAATGTTTCCCACATCATCAACACGAGACAGAGGTAAAATGTTTTGTGTGAGATAGCAGAGGAGGTTGCACTATTGCAGAGGTCAACTTCTCTTGAACATATCGGTGGCACGACAGTGGATTTGGCAGTATCTGACATCAAATGAGCAGAGGTCATGGTGACAAGGCAATGAACAAATGAGAGGCCAAATAGGATAACCTGAACCCACGGAGGCTAGTGTGAAACAAGATGAAAAATCCCCACCCGACACGAATGCAGACCAGTGCCATGTTCAAGAGCGACATACTGCCGACACGACAATTATTACAATTCCCTTTTTCCCCACAATTTCTGGCAGGTACCCCGATTATTTTTGGATGACAAGCTTGACGGGGATAGCATATGCTTGGAGAGTGTCATTTCGATAATGCCCGATGTCATTAAGTTTTAACGAGTCTGACAAAGGGAAAACTCGGTGTCTTTTCTTGTTTAGAGAGTCTGAAAATACAGCAGAAAAGAAAACTCCAGGGGGGTCCTTTTTCGTAGAGTTGTGTCTCTCGAGCCCGAAAAAGTATAAAAAAATGCTCGAAAGAACCGCCCGACCAGTATGATCGAGGAGTACTTTTCGTAAATAGTGACTTCGACCCGAAAAAGTAAAAAAGCGGTCGGAAGCACGTCGTTTTGGGGCCAGTAACGAGTGCGAAACGACAAACACCCGGCAATCTTTTTAAGTTAAACGGTCGAAAAAAGAGCTTTAAAAGCGACCGCCCCTCGTTCCTTTTAACGAGTCGAGAGGGAACCCGACAATCTTTTCTTGATTTATGTCGGAAAAGAGCATGAAGACGACATTGCGAGATCAAGTGTGAACAGGGCTATTATAACTCCACCGAGACAGAAATTTGCACAAGAACACTACCCACATAAAACCTGTTCGACATGTTAAAAACATAGTAAAACATGTAGAAAATCATAGTACAGCGACATAAGCATGAAATATATGGCAAAAATTCATCAAAAACCCACATTTATGAGCTACCATAGTCAAATATAGATTTTTTACCATAAATAGGGGGGTAAAAGAACTATTTTTACCATTGTTACCATTTGAGCTGTGGAGAACGTTGTGAAGCTGTGAAGTTGACGGAGCGAATTCCATCCCGTTCGGACACCGTTCATCCTGCAACTTGTTCCAGGTAGGTTCTCTTCTCCCTGCGCCCTATTTTGAGTCCCTTTTTAAGCATTTTCATGGTGGGAATTGGCCATTTGGGTGAATTTTTGGAGCGTTGGTGCGCTCTCGGTCAGCGCGGAAATCCTTATCGGGTCCGCGCTGATCGATTAAAATTTACACATACCACCTCCGGGTCAGCGCGGAAAACACGTGTGCTTCCGCGCTGACCCAGCGGAAAAAACAAAGGGCCGCCATGGTCAGCGCGACTGTTTTAAAAACAGTCGCGCTGACGCCGTAAAGATTTATTTTTGCAAATTTGAACGTATAAACTTTTGTAGTCAGGCTTCTAATGTTTTCTAATGGCCATGCAGGGCACAATGGCATTTGTGTGGCAAGAGAGAGCCCATGATAATGAGGCTATTGCTGCTTATGCTGATGCTGGGAGCCGCAATGCCATGCGGGCATGCAGATTTCTCAAATTCTTTCTCACTCCGCGCTTACGAGTGCAACCTGATCTTCTGGAGTTCCTGATCAGAGCCTGGAACCCAGTTGATGGCAAGTTCACAATCCGAGGCCGTGACATCGAGTTCGATTCCACGGATATTTATTTCTTGACTGGATTATCCCGCCGGGGTGAGATGCCCATTCTGGAGGGGCAGCGACCTAGCGGTGAGACCTTGGACATATTGATGGCTCGGGTGTGCCCACAGGCACGCAAAACACGGAGTGGAAAGGTGTCCATTCCGTCAGTGGATGACATCATCCTTCGGAGCATACTTTTTATGGTGACCCGGGCAGCGGGCTCTTTGGCCAATCATGAGGCCTCAAAGACCCACCTACTACTGGCTCTCGAGTGTCTGCAACCCACCATATTCAACCGGGCGGCAGTGGTAACCGCTAGCATGAAAAGACAGTTGAGCAACTGCCGACGCGGGGAGTCGAAGCAGTTTGGTTATGGGTCCATTCTAGTCCCGCTCATGCTGGAGAGGGTGCCAGCGTTGCAGCTGCAGGACATGGCCCTTGATCCACCCAGAGGTCCCCGAGAGACGAGGGCTAGTCGGTGGGGCCATATCATGCCGCGAGGAGGTGGCGGCCGCCCAGTGGCATGGGGGCATTATTTCCGAGAGTGGCTAGATCGCCAGGTTATCTTTGTAGAGGACTGGCCATATGCCGGGATTGATTTCAGAGGTGACCCAGACATGCCGCTTCCTGCGGGAGAGCAGTGGGACGATGGTGGTAAGCCACTTGATCTCTTTTTAATTTTTTATGTTTTGTAATGTTTTTTGATTTTTCATGTACATGCCTTGACGATTAATGCTATGATATGCAGATGTAGGACCAGCGAGACCCCTTGGCTTGGCTCCAGAGGTGAGGAGAGAGGCACAGGGTGACGGAGTCTTGGCCCTGGCTCCTCCAGGAGTCAACACGCCCGAGATTGTAGTGCAGAACCTCGAGGGCTTACTGGAGGGAGTCCCAGATTACCAGGGGATCGAGGAGGTCCCCATAGCATCCCAAATTCACACAGTGGGAGTAGAGCCCAGGATGCACCGCCTTTTGAGGCGGGTGGCACGGGCGGTAGTATGCTATAGAGAGCATAACCTACCACAGTAGTCACCTAGGTTTTATTTCCGCTGCTGTATTTTGAGAGACACGTGTCTCAGATGTACTGAGGACATCGGCCTTATTTTTGACATATACACTTATTTTTGAGCGCCTTAGAGCGCCACACGATATATATATACATACCGATTTTGGACGGATCTTGTTACATGACTGGTGATGTTTTTTATATGCTATGCAAATGTTCAATACAAATGTAATCTTATGTATCAGTTGCATAACACATGACCCACATATTTTAATTTTTTAATGCAAGCTTAAAAGCACACACAACACGCATGCAAACTATGCTTGGAAAAAAGATTTTTATGCATATTCCTATTCCTAGATGGATCTTTTCTTCATGTGATGATGTGTTTTATATGCTATGTGACTGTTCGACACACATGTGATCTGATGTATCTAGTGCATAACAAATGACCCATTATGGAATATATTTACACACACGCATATATTTTATTTTTATGAAAGCTTGAAAACACACATGATAATCACGTATGCAAACTATGCTTTGACCATGGATTTTATTTTGATGCAAGCTTAAAAGCACATGGTACATATGCAAACTATGTTTAATGGTAAAAGATGGGCATGCCCCCCAACATCGTGTCTCAATTCGAGGTGCATGCCCCCCCAAGCTTCAAGCCATTGAAAATGGTTTGAAGGTTGACATAATGGTTATTTCGCTTGAATTACACGAGCTCATGTTTCATTGTTTTAACGAGGTTGACACAGGTCAATGAACTATCCTCGGATCCAAGTCGTTTCATTCTTTTAACGAGGTTGATACATTAGCAAAACTATCCTCGAGACTCCTTGTTTCATTTTTTAGCGAGCTTGACACAAGACAAGGAACTGTGATCCATCCAGACTTCATCATAATGAACGGGAAGTGGAGGTTCCCAATAAGGCGGCTCCAGAGGGAAGGCAGACATATTGGAAATCAGGACCCAATGCCCCCAGGACACTATACACGATGGTGTCATCACTGGGTACGGGCACGGGGGAGGTGGCCACGTAGTTGATCTGTGGTGAGGCAGATGCAACTGGTGGATGAAAACCAGGAGGGAAGGACAAGTGTGCCGAAGGAGCTTGTGGACGAACGAATGATAACTGATCGAACATCACTATTCTTCCATCGTGTGGAAAGCAAACCACACGGAAAAGTGAAGAAACAAGGGCTTCCATTGCATACACATAATCACGACCAAGGAGAAGACTGAAGTCTAAAGAACCTTGGGTAACCGAGACGTCTATATAGACAGTCTTGCCTCCCAAAGTAATAGGAAACTTTGGAAGGATCCCTAATGGATGACTAGTTCCTCCGTCAAAAGCTATGAGATTCGGTGTGACAGGCACAAGTGGTGGGGAACCCAACGTTCGCCAAGTAGTAACAGGCATAAGACTAACAGATGCTCCTTCATCTAACACAGTGCCGGGCAGCGCCATATTGCAGGCATAGGCGGTGACCCAGAAAGGCACATGGGACGGAAGGGGAGGGGTAGTCAAACGACTCCAGTTGAAAGAAACGACCGAACTACTGGGTGGGGGAAGCGTAGGATTGCCCCCCTGCTCGGAAGGAACCGGATCAGAAGTCTCTGGAGCCGTCGGGATGGCAAAATCCCTGTCAAGCTTAGGAGACTCGGAGGAGACGAGAAGAACATGGGAATGATGTTCTTCCGAAACAGGATGATCGACAGGTGGTGAACTCGAGTCGTCACCCTTCCCGACCAATGGCTGGTCGAGAACCGGCTGGGCATAGCCAGGTTTAGGAAGAGGGGTGTGAACAAGAGAAGAATGTGAATCAATCTCTTTATCAGGAGGGGGATGATCAACAGTAGCAGAAAGACGCTGATATCCAACAGGGAGTTGGGGTGAGGGAGCTGAAAGACTTTCCAAGACACTGGAAGCTTTATCCATGAGCGGACAAAGGTGAAGGGAATGGCTGCCTTCACAAAGTCGACAGGGGAATTGAACCTTCCCTTTTCCCTTACCATTCCCGACTGATAAGGTAGCATCGTCGTGAACTTCAGTGGACGACGAGGGGTGGGCCGGATCATGAGACCATATTTCTAGTATCCTGGGGATGCCAAGACAATTGCGAATAAGATGGTCTTCCTTGCATAATCGACAAGGAAACTTAACCTTCCGCGGAGGAGCAGAAGGTGGCCCTACCTCTGGTGTACTGGAGTGGATAGCTGGACTTGAGGGGGGGATGATGCGTGTAAGCTCTCCCTTAGGAGACTTCTTCTTCTTGGTCTTCTTCTTCTTCTTCTTAGCCACCTGGTTATTTGAATCGAGACTTTCACCAGGCGAAGTATAAGAGGATGATGTAGATGAAGGCGTCGAAGGGGAGAGATCCACCTTAGGATCAACATGACGTTGTTCAGGTGGAGGGACTGATGGACTAACAGCCAACACGACAGGGACTAGAGAGGTTGAAAACAACCACACAGGCAACCCGACAGTTAACCCTGGAAGGGATAACGTTGCCATATAAGGAGCACCGACATTCCCGAGAGGAGGGAAATGACCAAGATTCCCGTCAGGAGGGGAACTTGGGTTGGTGAACCCTGGAAAAGTTGCCATGGCAAACAAAAAGAAACCTATTCAAGCTAACACAAGATTTAACTAGGTGATGTTATCGTGGCCGAATAAATTTTAAGACACAGGAACTAAACTTGACCTTTTCATGTTTCAAGAGTCGAGAAAAGGACGAAAAGATGACTCTAGTCTCCTTCGAATGTTTAATGAGCACGAAGTGACAAGACGCTCACTGGCACCTTTTCTTTTAGGGAGTCCGAAGAGGATCAAAAGTGACTGCTCTGGAGACTCTAGGTAAAGGGTTTACCAAGCAATCCGTAAAACTGCTTATACACCTTGGCAATCGTATGAGAACCAAGGACTTTCCGTACTGCAGTCAATCTTCCCGAATGCTGTGTTTGGTGCATTACGGTTCACAAGGCGGCAGACTCGGCTTCCTATGGATCAAGGATAAAATCCTAGTGGGGTCTCCCTATATACGCGACGGTACGTGGGAGCACAGTCCGTGTTAGACCACTATCGAGTCACAGAAGGAGGAATCACCCAACCGTAATGTGAAACAATAGTGACTATGTTTAAAGACGCCGGAACACGTCTCTAACCTAGACCTCTAGATGTTTGCGTTAAGTTCCAATGCGTTTTTAGGTTTATTTAGTTTATTTTATGGTTGATCTTGAATTTAAGTTTCGATTTTCAGGCCCTATCGTGTGATCTCTCACAATTACCTAGATGCAAGCTATATGCCAAAGAATACCATTTCGTTCGATGAATTCTAACTATGAGAGGGTTAAGATTTTTCAATCCAACAAAACGAACTCAAATAATCAAACAATCTAATGCAGCTAATGGCGAAGAAACGAGACTTTTCTTTTGAGAATGAAAATCAATAAAAATGCTCTTCCTTTCATTAACTATTGAATGCAAAAGATATTAGTTCGATTTCTTTTTCAATGGCACAATACACTTACAATGAATTTTGAGAGACAGCAACATCGAGTAAAGGGAAACAAATCCACTCAGTGAAAAACACAACAAGCGTGAAAAGAGCCGGTTGAACCCAAGCAATTGTAATCTATATCTAGGTGGCGAGGAGTAATCGAAACAACCGAAGAACTGGTTCGAGGACAATCACCTAAACAACCAAGCAAAGAAAGCAAAAGAGGAAGGTTTTCGCAAAAGCAAAGGCAAGTAGCAACGAATCTTTGTGAACGAGTGATAAAACAAAATCAATCCAACGAAAACGGAATGATAAGACTAGGTCACCGGACACAAAACAAGATCCGCCCGACAAGACTTCGCAAGCAAGTGTCTCACAGTTCAAACAATGAAAAACAAGCCACAAACCAAGTGGAAAGAGTAAGGGGCAGTCAAACCAACAGGCTCAGGAAGCAATTTTGAAACAAATTGAATTCTACAGGATCAGCGCGGGTAGAACTCAATAACAATGCGCTGACCAGAGGTCACGCATAGCAACAATGCGCTGTCAGCGCGGAAGGACACGGGTTATCCACGCTGGTTCGATTTCAGAACCGTCGCGACTGTTCAATGAGAAAACGCGATGACCGCGAGACTCAAGAAACCGACAAGTGATGTTAGCGCGGCTATTTCAATTAAAAACGCGCTGAGGCTAAAAAACAAGCAGAATCAAACAAAAAGCTCCCAAACCAAGGCAAGGGTTCCTCAAACAATTAAAGCACTTCCCAGATTGAACCAGGAAATCCAAAAGAAAAATACTAACCCCTAATCTCAAAGAGAGAGCAATCAAGCAAACTCAAAGCAAGAATGAATGAAAAGGGACAAAGGCCAACTCCCCAGTGGAGTCGCCAAATTGTTGGAGAGGTAAATCCCCTCTACGGATAGAGGCGATCCCTACTAGCCCAGAACGGGTCTAGCAACAATCAGTCAATGCTACTATGCAAGTTCCTAATTGCAATTAAAAGGTAGGCAATGGACACCTACTTGGATTCCAATGCTGTTGTTTGATGAAGAGATGCCGCTCTCACTCCTTCGCTCTGGCCGGTCACGATCCTCCGCGATCTCCGCGAATAGATACCTGCACACACGAAGAGAAAGACAAACACAAGCGTGAAATCTAATAAGAGAAATTATACATCAGTCAGAAAGGATGTAATTCACATTAGCCATTATAAAGACAAATGAGAATGGAACCATAATAGTAGTCATCTATTATTAATCAATAACAGAGAAGAGTACAACCAAATGTTCTGACGTTGATATGATATCCTTCTCAAGAGGGTCCAGCCAGCAAGTCTCTTAAGCATTCACCCTTAGAGACAGATCTCCCAAGACAAGAACTCTCTCTCTCTCACAAGCCACACTCCACAACCTTCCTTAAGCTATCTAGCAATTCCACACTTATCACACCAACTACCTATAGTAGCAGCAATCTGAGCACTATAAACTCAACACAATCCAAACTAAAAACTAGCTGCTCATGGCAATGGTAGAGGTTTAAATAGGAGAAGGAGTCTCCATGAAAGGTGGAAGGATGAGCTTATCTTCAAGGGAGGTGGTTTCAAATGACGAACAAACATGCCATAGAAGGGAGGTGATACTCACAAGGCCAACAACCAAGTCTGGAGTTATCTGGAAGGCTAGCTGTTGGAACAAATTCGCCCAAACTGGATCAGCGCGGGTGCATAACTGGACTGGAGCGCTGACATCACAAAGTAATAATAGACAGGCCCATGTCAGCGCGACTTAATACAAACAGAGACTACGCTGATCCTGAAATTCGACCAGCGCGGAAAACCCGTGTGCTTCCGCGCTGGCAGCGCATGAGGTCTGGTATGAAGCGTCAGTCAGCGCGGTTATTTTAATAACAGTGGCGCTAATGATGAAAACTTTGGCAAAGTGGGTCATTTGGCCAGTTTAGAGAGCATGAGCTTGATTATTTTGAACTCCTGACACAGTAGGGAGACTGACAGAGAGAGTGAGAAATTACTGTGTAACAGATAGTATGGGTTAGCTAATAGGAATCTGCATGGGGCCATGTGGATACACGATTAATAATGTGGTGAAATTGACTACCCTATAAAAATGGTTGCAAATTGCCAAGAAAATGAATCTTCACAAGATTTAGATCTCAGGCTATTCAGAGCTCATGAGTAGGGAAATTCAAAATATCATTAATGGTGCACCTGTGATAAAAGTAATATGTAGTTAACTCTTTGAGGCCCAAAGTTCTTGTGAAGACATCATGCTATATTTCTCTTGCGTAATAATATCACACACTAGACATGAAGGAAATAAAATGGTAGATTGGCTCACCAACTAGAGTAATGATCCGGATTTAAACAGGAACGCAATAGATTACAGAGATAACCATAAATATAGAGATGCAATAACCATAAACACAGAGATGCAGCGGAAATAATGCTTCATTTCACTAATGGAAAATACTGAAATATGCTTACAACCAGAAATGGAAATAAACCAGCTAGGGCGATGGTAGCTTATCTCTGAGAAGAGATGTGCGGCTACATGCCTCTGAACTGTTCCAAAACTGTATTACAATGAGGCTCGAAGGCCTATTTATTGTTGAGAAACAATGAAAAACCCTTCACATCCCGAAACCTAACCCTAGAAGATGAAACGCCAAATTGTGGGCCCCGTTTGGGTAAATTGGTACATCAATTTCCTGGGGTCGTAACTTTGGCATACGATCTCCGTTTGACGCGTACGATAGCTCGTTAGAAAGATCTATCCGAGTACTACCACTTTGGGAGGCAACATCGGTCCATGGACCCATGTTGCCCTAGATTCCCAAAAAAACGTCGTTTAGGGCCTCAAAACGGCTCTGGAAGTTCAGGACCCGAAAAACTGCTAAAAATAGTAAGTTGTGCTACAATTGAAAAAACTGAAAATGCTGAGAAAGACAGTTGTGGGGGTCCAAATGGGTTGGTGGGTGGCCACCAACATCCACCTGGATCATTCCTCCCCCCTTAGGAAGCAATGGTCCCCATTGCGTTGAGTTCCTCCATCTGCTAAACTTGTCCTGCAATCTCTGATGTGTCCAGTGATGGTGGGAAGCATGGTCGACGATGGTCCACATTGAACATTTGGTGCAGGCGAAGGAATGGAGGAATGTTGTGCTCCAAAGCATTGTTCCCCATAGCCTTGGTACTGCTGTAAGGACCATGTCGGTGTGGTCTGAGCTTCTGATGGGTTCTGGTAAGGCGTTCTTTCTGTCGATGCAACCAGACTTTGTTGCCCACCTGAAACTTGTGTGGTATCTCTGTGGGTGAGGAGAAGTTGTTCCTGTGTTCTGTCATGACCGTATCCCTTTGCTGCTGCTGCTGCATGGAGGAATCCTTCGCGGGGGCCATGGATGTAGCAACGATCTTCCCCATACAGATGAATTTCCTGGTCTGTGATATGAGCTTGCTGCCTTTCTTGGTAGTGATCAAGGATGTGGCAGTAGGTGGGGCTACCTCTGGTATCCTGTATAATGAATTATTCAAAGAAATAATGACAGCACGAGGCCTTGACTCATACACAGCATGTCTCCTCCACAAGTATGGCTGGCCTAATAATACATCACAAACATCCAGAGGTGTAACATCACACAATACCTCGTCTGTGAAGGGCTTGATGCTGTATGGAAGGCGGCACTGCTGGCGAACTTTGAGATCTCGTCCTTCATGAAGCCACCCGATACTGTACGGCTGTGGGTGTGGTGTAGTCGGTAGGCCCAACCGCTTCACGACCTCTGCTGAAACCAGGTTCTTTTGGCTGCCACTGTCGACAATGAATTGTAGCAGCGAACCCTTCACCCACATCTGTGAGTGGAAAAGACGCTCCCCTTCCTCTGGATTTTCGGGCTCATCTTTCTGGATCTTGGCAGTGGCAACAGTGGCGCTGGGATCCGCATCAATGATCTGCTTCCCTTTGCCATTCCCCTTGTCGTGTTCTGGCTTAGGGTCGGAACATGCATCTGATTCGGAAGCCTTCAACTCAGCCACCAGTGATTGCTTGGTCCGACACTCACTTGTGTTATGAGTGGGACTTTTGTGGAACTCACACCACTTTCCTGTGTCCTTCTTCGGCTTCGTGGTGTTGTTCTTTTCTTGCGGCTTCAACGGGTTGTCTTGGGTTACCCCGCCTTGGCTTTGTCCTTTGGGCTTCGGATTTGCAGATCCAAAGTCTCGCTTCTTCTGTTTGAACTTTTGCTCGATTTTGACAGCGTATCGGTATGCTGTGCCGAGTGAGGAGATGTTCAAGAACACCATCTCTTCCTGGATGTATCTGTGTAGGCAGCCGCGGTATTTGAGTACCAGATGCAGCTCAGAATCTTTAATACCCAACTGTGTGCGAAGGGTATGAAAAATGTTTGTGAACTCCGGCACATCTTGGTCTCGTCCCTGCCGCAGTGTGGTCCATTTGATGTATTTGTCCTCATAGCTTCCGACAGGGTAGTACTGCTCCTTGATGGCATCCCGGAAGTCATTCCAAGTGGGGGCAGCTGAAAACAGTGAGCCTGTACTTTCATCCTTCTGCTCGCAGTATGTTTCCCACCAGTCCTTGACGTGGGGGGCTGCTTTGAGAAGAGCAAAAACAATCTTTTCCCGACTTGAAAATTCGTGAACAGAAAAATACCCATCTAGCAGATTTAACCATTTATCTACGGCATCTGCATCTATTTGACCCTCGAATATGGGGATTTCAAAATTAACTTGTACCTTGAAGGGTGTGGCATTTCCAGAGTCGCTGTTGGAAGCCGATGCGTCGCCTCTGGGTAGCCGCTGAAGAATCTGTGCAAAGCTATCCATCATCGCGTTCCTTTGCCGCTCGAGTGCTTCTTCGAGCAAGATTTTGATAGGATCTCCTGCCCCCTCATCTTTCTTCTCAACCGCCATGGGAGGCCGTCGGAATTTGCGAGGCTGGTATTGCAAAGGTTCGACCAGTTCGAGCCCTAACTCCTTATATCCCGACCTCGTTGGGGACATGCAAAGAAAAACAGAGAAAAAGCAGACCGCTCTGATACCACTGATCCGGATTTAAACAGGAACGCAATAGATTACAGAGATAACCATAAATATAGAGATGCAATAACCATAAACACAGAGATGCAGCGGAAATAATGCTTCATTTCACTAATGGAAAATACTGAAATATGCTTACAACCAGAAATGGAAATAAACCAGCTAGGGCGATGGTAGCTTATCTCTGAGAAGAGATGTGCGGCTACATGCCTCTGAACTGTTCCAAAACTGTATTACAATGAGGCTCGAAGGCCTATTTATTGTTGAGAAACAATGAAAAACCCTTCACATCCCGAAACCTAACCCTAGAAGATGAAACGCCAAATTGTGGGCCCCGTTTGGGTAAATTGGTACATCAATTTCCCGGGGTCGTAACTTTGGCATACGATCTCCGTTTGACGCGTACGATAGCTCGTTAGAAACATCTATCCGAGTACTACCACTTTGGGAGGCAACATCGGTCCATGGACCCATGTTGCCCCAGATTCCCAAAAAAACGTCGTTTAGGGCCTCAAAACGGCTCTGGAAGTTCAGGACCCGAAAAACTGCTAAAAATAGTAAGTTGTGCTACAATTGAGGAAACTGAAAATGCTGAGAAAGACAGTTGTGGGGGTCCAAATGGATTGGTGGGTGGCCACCAACATCCACCTGGATCAAGTAACCTCGAGAATTCTCCATATCTTGATATAGATTAGCCCCCAACCTTGGATCAGAAGAAAATGCAATTCCAGGAGGAACTGGTGCATAAGGAGAAGATTACCCCAATGTGTTTGAGTCCCGAGAGCACTACAAGGATAGGGAGAATAAATCCTATACCACACAACATCTTCAATGCAAGTGGAGGGTAAGCGAAAGGCTTTAGGAATTGAATCAAAGAATGTTCTGGAAACGGTGCATTATATAACTGTAGGGATGGTGTGAGTAATGGAAGAATTTGTAAGTAGGGAGATGAAATGTGGAATAGCAACGAATTTGACAGAGCTCGTGTGGAGTCTCATAAGAACCATTGTTTAGTTCTTTGGGGAAGAGGTGACTCGTCCTAATGATAATTCTATTCCTATGACACTCAAATCTCCAAGAATTTTCTTCGTGCCTGTAATTTTGGATCCTAGAATGTAAGGTGCTCGAAGCTAGAAATGGTTGAAATATTATCAGTTGGACTTCCTCTATATATGGCTTAGGTGGGCGTGGAGACTTAAGGTGATTGATGGCAACCATAATGCTAGGTTGTCTCTACATGCCATGTTTTTGATAGTGAAAACCCTTCTTTTATTATCTTCTGGTGTAAGTGTGATCTCCTTGCTTTGTGTTGTTTCCTCTCCTTACACAAGTGAATTTAGTTTAATTTTCGAAGGTGAGGTATAGGCACAGAGATGAATGGAGTCTTAATCTAGTTTTAGAGGAGGTATTTCTTCTAAATTTTTATAGAGTTACAGTGTAAGGCATGAGACTAACTCCCGAAGCTTACACTACTCTTCCCCCTTGTTTTCAGGGTGGAGGGCTGCATAGCAACAAGGTTCTTTGCTAGTAGTGTTGTGGTTTGTCCCTATGTGTAGCCTTCATTTGTAGGTGTTGTTGGATGAATGGCACCTACGAGATGCTTCAACAAAGAGGTCACCCAAGATGAGGAGGAGGTAATCATAGGAGAGGTAACCCTGAAGAAGAAGAAGAGTTAGTCACACCACATATAGACTCGCCTGGTAACATATAATTTCCAACTCCAATTGACTCTATTGAGGCTCATATCAGCCTCCTCCAAAACTCTATCGACCATCTCTCACAAGCGCATCACTTGGACCATGCAAATCACGTCATCTTCTTTTCCAACATCTTGCATAACCAGAGGCATATCTCAGACTCTCAAGCATCCCTCTTGGAGAACCAATCGTGTCTCACAGCTTGCATGGATGGATTTGAGACTCATCTGGCACATATGTAATCTCACATGCATGATGCCTTCCATGGGCCAACAGTTCGAGAAATGATTCCACTGCAGAAAATGTGCCACGATGAAAGTAGGTTTTGTCCATGTTTTTGATAAATTATGTTCCTGGTGGGTGATGGACCATAAGTGATCTAGTTTCTTGAAGTTATTTTCTATTTTGTTTAACATGCATCTAAATGTGAACACATCTGGTCAGAGTGAGGAAACTTTTTCCCATTTGAAGAGGTCATCACAATGTAATTTTATTCTAATTTAATATAAATTCATTAACTTACAAAAAAATAAACATATGAAATTTGTCATAAAAATGTTATTTTTCAAAAATTATTTTCTTCCATAGTAATTTTATTTTTTCAAGCAATGTTAGTTGAAATAATGTTATTTAAAAAAATGATTTTTTTTAGCAATGCATTTTTTTCTAAAATAATGTTAATTTTATTAATTAATGTTAATTTTTTTAAATAATGTTAATTTTTTTAAATAATGTTAAATTTCAAAATAATGTTAAATTTTTTAAATAATGTTTTTATTTTTTAAGTGTTTACGAAGCATATTTTTAGCATGTTTAATAAGATCACTATTTTTAAATATTTTATCACTTGTAGTTTAACATACAATATTTACTTTTGTTTCAAGAAAGTTGTTGATTTTTTCATGGATACAAGTGTTTGGAAGTTTCTGCGATTTGATATTGTTGAGCTTATATTTCATAGAATTCCTTTATCGATGCTGATAATTTTTTTTTTATTATTTATTTATTTTTATTTATTTATTTATTGAAGAATGGAGTGTTATGTTCGAAAAACTGATTTTCTTGCCACTTGCAATCGATGTGCCAACAAATAATTTGGATTTATTTATTTGTCGGTTGATATCGAGTATATATTCGTTTTTGGATCTTACGCCAATGATAAAGTACATATATCTCTATTGATTTTTCCTTTTCATCATTTTGGATACAGAATTGGATGTACAGTTGGATCAAAGATTATGTTTAGTAAGACTAGAAGTTCTTTGCATTCTAAGAATTATTTCATAGTAAACCCTTTTACAAATACCTTTGGAAATGTTGGACCTCTTAATGTTGGATACTAGGGATTATTCTCTTTATTGGAGAAATTTAGTCCGCGAAAATATGATTGGGTTATGCTGAAACACATGTGGAAAAACATGGAATTGCAATTTTTATTTGCACCACTGTAGACATGGTTTGGAGGAGGACATAACATCCTTTTGCTACTATAATTCCCCCAAAGGAGGCTATATTTCATAAAGGAAACATTTTCTGGCTTTATTTAGACAACGATTATAATGATTACCCTTCATATGGTTACAATATCTATTAGTTAGAACTTATAAGAAATGAGTGGGGTTTTTCATTTGTTCCTAATGCTCACATACGATGTATATGATTAGGATTCTATGAGAACCAACTGCTTTATCTTGTAAACAATGGTTCTACCTCTGTTTGGTCACTTGAAGAGATATAAAATCTTGAATTTGATGAAGCTTCGAATGGATGCAGTTTATAATATTTTGAAGATGAATGGGAGTTTAGATGGAGATTTCTTGATCCTATCTCAATGGATATAAATAGTAAATGCCAGGATAGTTATTGTTTCATTTAGTTGAAGGAAAAGTGTTTATGTTGGGTTGCATGGAAGTGAAATCAAATATATATGGTTTACACACTGGATTAGGCACACAACAACAATTGTCGATTGTGTGTTCCAGTTAGAAATATCTGGGTTCCATCGGCAATCTGTTGAAGGTTTCAATGATGTTATTGAAAATGGAAACATTTTCTCACTTTTTCCAAATATAAATTCTATTACTGAGATACCACTATTGCGTGTGTATATCATAATTTAGCCATTGAGATTTTTTTTCTAGACATTTTTGCAAATGCCATGTTTGTTTAGTATTTTTAGCTGTATTTCGAAGATTGTTGTAATACAAATTTGGACTATTTACTGAGATTACTTGCATTCATCTATTATTTTTTAGAACGAAAAATGCACTTTGGTGTCAACTTTTGTTATATATTTGTGGACTGTATAGAGTATTTTTCTATTGCTTATATGAAATTACACAATTGATGGTTCTTTTTGTATTGCAATAATGTAAATATTATTTATTTATGTATATCTTTGTGATTTGAAAGGATGATTGTTAGTATATAAACTTTTTTAGTATTGAAATTTAGTTGATGTATAAAGTTAGTTAATATTAAGATTTGAACATGTTCAATATGTAATATGAGATGTCAGATTGAAAATCAAAATTACAAAAGAATTAAAATTTGTTGTAGAAATGTTAGGTGAAGGAATAAGCAAGCGTACTATGAAAAGACCTCGTTCTCTTGGTTGACATGAAAGATTGAATTAAAATCACTAGAAATGGCATCAACATAATAAGGGTGAAATAAATGTGCATAGAAGATCCATATATCATCAAAAGAAAATAACTTCAATAAATCATCAACATGATGAAGCCGTAAAACTTAAGTATCAAAACATGAGCAAAATGATGGGAAGAACATTTGCTTCAAATGTTCGTTTTTTGGATGTAAAAGGTTTTCAAATGTTTCCACTATAACAACATTTTCTAACAATAGTATTCTTGGAAACGTTATGTTTACAAAGAGACTGTTTATATAAGCAAGAACCAAGCGTCGTATGCAAACAGTGCAAGAAATGGAATATTGGAAGTGTAACGACCCTAGTGAAAGGTTCATGTAATAAAAGTTAATAAATGCAAAATAATACCATGGTTAAGGGACGCTTATTCCAAGCTAAATGTTGGTCAAAGATATCCTAGTGGGCATCATTGGATGTTTTTTTTGGCTAAGGAAAATTGGCAAAGACTAAGGCAAAGTCATTAAAAGGAAAAATGGCATTTTTGGCACATTTATTTATGAAAATAAAGAAAAATAGGAGAAAAGGAAGGTAAAAGGTCACATGTTGCATGTGAGGAGGAATTTGAAGGAAAATAATGGAAAATGAAGAAATTAGAGGCCTCGTGCATAGAAAGGCTTCTGGGGATCAGTTCATGGCTTTTGTCAAGTAAATTTTGGAGCTCTCTCATTATTCTCTCTCTCTCACACATGCTTGGTCACTTAGAGTTTTCTTGGAGCACTCTAGTTTGGAGCAAGGAAAGGAAAAGAAAGAAGGATCAAGCAGCTACAACAGGAATACTTGCAGGTAACATTTTGCATGTGTGATTTCCTACCTTGTTTGGACATGCACTACTTTTAATGTTGGTGTATGGTTCTCTTGTTGTCAGTGGCATGGTATTGCCAGGTTATGACAATGGATTTTAGCCTAGCTTATCCTTTTTATGGATGCCATGGTATGTTTGGATGTTTATTTTAGTTTTTGATCTTTGGTTTGCCAGATGGATTTTAGAATTCGGGACATAGGTGGTCTCAAGGTTCATTCCCAAAGGTCTAGGAATACCTTGACCGGTTTTGGTGGAATACACCATAAATATTGAGGGAGAAGTCTCGGTTTAGGGTCTAGTGGTCTAGGTTTGGATTGCGGTAAAGAGTGAGAGACAAGGAGACGTAAAATTCCTCAACGATAGTGATGGATTCCTGGTGACATTCCAAGTTTTGTTAGTTTTTTATCGGAGTACTGGTTTTGGTATGATCATAGTTTGATGAGGGTGGAGGTGGATTAACCTCTGGATTCCATTGGTTGTTATATGATATCCCACATTCGCGCTTGGAATATGGTACAAGGGTGACAGGCTGAAAGAGAGATTTGGTTCAGCCATGTCTATGGTTGGGTGGTACGTGGAAGTCCTGAACCTGGTCGGATTTGGCTATGATTAATAAAAACTAAGTTTTCTTAATTTTTCATTGATTTATATGTGGATTTAAAGACTGTCATATCTCTAATATTTATATGGTTTTATGTTGGTTATAAGCATGGTAGAATGACTGGTTCATGGAATGGTTATTTCATATATTTACTTGTAACTATTAAATGGATGGATGAAAGGCCTAATTAATGATGCAGTAGTTCAATGGAGAAGGAGGTGATCCTTCTAGTTATGTTTCATAAGTTGTTTTAGTCATTTATGCTTTGTCTTGTATCCTAGGCCTATAGTTTTCATTGATGTTAAGTGTTTGATAGAATTTCAGTGTTGATTAAGGAAGCTTAGGCCTAGTCCTAAGGTTGATTTTTGATAGAGCGACATTGTTATTATGTTTTTATTGAATTCTGGAAGTTACAACAAGTTATGGGCATAGGTCAGGATTATGGGCTAGAAAAGTAGCTTAAATCTCGGGATTGCTAGCACAAAACTGGAAATTATGGTCCACAGTCACTAGCAGGTAGGCCTCTGAGAGTGACTTTAGGTTGTTGGCTACTCCCTTGCCCATAGCATGAGAGTGACTATGGCCTAAGAGCAGTATAATAGAAATGGGACCCAAGGATAGGTTTTCTGAGTGGTTGACTTGTCTCCTAAGGGTTTTGTGGATGATGTTGGATGATGGTATGTGATGTTCCATCGATTCCACTTCCTTAATGTAACATAGGAGGTTGAATCTGATTGTAGTAGCGTCTATCCTCATGTTTACCCTGGTTGGAATGGTTACTTTGGGTAGACCTGGGAAGGGGTGTTACAAATTGGTATCGAAGCATGGTTATGCTCTCTTTGGGGCATATCTAGTGGTACAAATATGGGTGAATGTTTTGTTCATGTATGCATGTCAGTTGCGTGTGTGATTCCTACACTTGTGTTCCATGTGCTTGTTGCACTGCATCATATTGATTGTGGTAGTAGTAAGGTTATCATGAGGAACTTGACGTTGATTTTATGGAATGCATCATCATGAGTATATGATTGGTTATACAATTACATGCAGCTTGATTACATCCTTGTACATTGGGTTGCATTCTTGGTTATTTTATTACATACATCAGTCTTGTAGGTTGATTACAAGAATTGATCGCTTATGCTTGACTACATGTGGTTATGCATATGTGTAGCTGATTAGACTTTTATTATGTAGGTGGATAGTGACATGAGGCAATGTGTATACTAGAGTATTGGTCATTGTCACGCATGAGGTCATAGCATGCATTGTTGATATGGCCTTGCATTGATGACTGTCCCCTAGTTAAGTATGATGTTTATGCATTGATGCACTTATTGATATATGTATATATCTTATTATGGTTATGTTGTACATGCATCATGCTGATTTGATGATCTTGCAGATAAGGCATCCTCCCCAAGTATGCTAAGGTATATTTATTTATGGTGATTTGGTTTAGTTGACATAGTATGCCTTATAGGAAAGAAACCATATGGATAGCAAAGGTGGTAGACTACATAGAATCTCCCTATGCATCATATGGGAAACGTGGTGTAGGGCATTATTTTGACTTATCAGACACGTTGAGAAGCCTAAAGGAAGAAATAAGGAGTTTCAAAGCAGAAAATGACAAAATTATGTAGGCACAAGAGAAGCAAGTATAGTTGAATGTGATATTAGTTCAAAGTTTCAGATTTGCAGCGACTGGAACATCTTCGGATCATCCATGGATGTGAGGATAGAAATAATGGGGCATATGACAGCAGGTCTCATAATAGACATAGGTCGGATAGATCTAACACTACCAGAGATGGAAGGATGTTGGACACTCTAGATAGGAGGGGTGATAGACACATGTATTACTCTAGTTTTGGTTCTGATAGACATCATGATCGTCATCATTATCATCCGTATAGGAGGAATGATAGGCGATACTTCCCAGACGAGTTTAAGAAGGAAAGTCCATCTACCTTTGATGGAGAGATGAGGAAATCATGAGATGCAGAGGCTTGGTTTCTTTACATGAGTAAATTCTTTAGATTTCATGATTATTCAGAAAATATGAAAGAAAGGAAAGCCCTTTTCAGTCTCAAAGGTAAAGTGGATATTTGGTGGGAAGACATCAAAAATATCAAGGACATACATGAGAATGATTTGACTTGGCATGCATTTGAAAGGCTCTTCAAGAAGAAGTACTTATCTGAGAGGTATTGTGATGATAGAGATAAGGAGTTTTATGAGTTGCAGATGGGTTATATGGCAGATGAGGAGTATACTAGAAGATTTCTGGAGCTATTGAGATATGTACCTTACCTCAAAGAGGAGAAGGACAAGGTTTAGAGATCCATCAATGGATTACCAATTGCATAAAAAGACCAGATTGAGTTTGATGAACCTAGATTGTTAGAGGAGGCCATCCAAAAGTTGAAGCATTGTTAAGAGCAGTCGAAGCACAAAGTTGAGTTGAAGCATGACTTGAAAAGAAATGAGAAAGATAAGGGATAATGTCCACCAAAGTGAGGAAGACCTCAAGATGCAAGTGAGAAAGATAATGCAGTTCCTTACAAGAGATTCAATACAATTGAGAAGGGACATGGGGAGAAATAGGCTAGAGGTGGAGGTAGGGAACCATTGTAGTGTTGGATATGTAGTAAGGATCATCGTAAGAGTGATATCCATGGTATCAGAGTGGTGGTACACCCCAAATCTACAATGCTTAAGAGGCATTTAAAGTTGGTGATGTTGGTCATAGCATTTCGCGGATTTACAAAGCTATGGACAACATGAAGGTGGATCATCAGGAATCGATCATTGAGATGGATGGTAAGCTTTGTGATCAAGTTGTTTCTATTTTGATTTATTATGGATCTAACTATAGTTATATTAATCCCGACCTCATGGATAAGTGTGGCTTGAGAAAAGAAGTGCATGCATAATCTTGGTTGGTATAGTTGGCTATAGGTACAAATAAGTGAGTTCATAATTGGGTATGAGCTTTTTCATTTGAGTTAAATGGTATGCCTATAACAACACATTTGAAGGAATTGCCATTGCGATCCTATGGTATGATTTTGGGTATGGATTGGTTATACCTTCAAAGAACCAAAGTGGATTTCTTCAACAAGTCCATTGAGTGTGTGGATGATAGTGGGGAAAAGAGGATTGTGTAGGGAAAGAAGAAGACTACAATAGTGCAGATGGTTACTGCTATGCAGGCTAAGCGTAGTTGCAGAAAAGGTTGTGTGTTGTTTGCAGTACACATTTCCAGTGACAAGGGTAAGGAGGTTGAGGATGATGATGTGTTGAGAAAGTACCCAATATTGGAGCAATTTTAGGATGTCTTTCTGGAGGACATTACAGAGTTTCCACCTCACAGGGAGGTAGATTTTTCTATTAAGTTAGTGCCAGGGGAAGCTCCAACATTGAAAGCACCTTATAGGATGAGCACACCTGAGCTGGTCGAATTAAAGTTGCAGTTGAATGAAATATTGGACAAAAGGATACATCAGACCTAATGTATCACCTTGGGGCACACCAATGTTGTTTGTAAAGAATAAAGATGGTACTCTTAGATTATGCATTGATTATAGATAGTTGAATAAGCTAATGATAAAAAACAGTTACCCTTTTCCGAGGATTGAGGATTTTTTTGATCAACTAAAGGGACTAGCAATGTTCTCTAAGTTCGACTTTAGATCGAGATACCATCAGGTACACATCAAGGGAGAGGATATCTTCAAGACTGCGTTTAGGGCTAGGTAAGAGAATTATGAGCTTGTTGTTGTTCCATTCAATTTGACTAATGCTCCAGCTAAATTCATGTTGTGTCGCTATTTGGATAGGTTTTTTATTTTATTCATTGATGACATACTAGTATATTCTAAGAATGAACATGTCGACCATTTAGCAGCAGTGTTGAGATTGCGAAGAGAGCATCTGTCGTATGCTAAGCTTAGCAAGTGTAGCTTATTTCAGATTGAGGTACACTACTTGGGACAATTTGTCTCCAAGGAAGGCATATCAGTAGATCTAGAAAAGACGAGGGCCATCATGGAATGGGAAGATGCTAAGAATGTCAATGAGGTGAGATCATTCATGGGATTGGTAGGTTACTACAATAGGTACATCAGGAACTTCTCACACATTGCATATCCTATCATCTTATTGTAGTAAAAGGGGAAGAATTTTGAATGGAGGACAGAATGTGAAGATAGTTTTGAGCAGCTTAAGTAATTGTTGACACATGCACCAGTGCTAAAGATTGCATATCTAGACAAGGAGTTTGTAGTATTTACAGATGCTTGCAAGATGGGACTTGGTGGATTTCTCATGAAAGAAGGATATGTAGTGTGGTATGAGTCATGGAAACTGAATGGTCATGAGAAAAACTATCCAATGCATGATCTTGAGCTAGCAGCTATTATACATGCATTGAATATGTGGAGACAGTGTCTTCTCGACAGGAGTTTGACATTTATGAGCAATCATAGTGGGTTGAGGTATTTGTTTGACTAGCCGAGTCTAAATGATAGGCAAGCTATATGGTTGGCTACCCTTAGTGAGTTTGACTTCGAGATCAGATACATCAAAGGGAAGGAGAACCAGGTTGCAGATGCTGTTAGAAGAAAGGTTCATGTAAATCATATAGTAGCTATAAGCTCCTATGGGATAATGTTACAGGAAAAGATCTTGTAGGAACAATAGTGGGATGAAAAATACATGGAGATTATGCACAGGTTACAACAAAGTACAAATAAATATGTAGGTATAGGTACAAGTGATTAGAATGCATACTATCATCTCATAGAAGATGGCTTGATGAAGTTTTGAGACAATATATATTTGTCGAATTGTAGTGAGCTCAAGAAGCTTATTTTGAAGGAGTTTCATGTCAAATCGTATTCGGGAAACTTAAGATATTAGAAGACATTGACGGCAGTGAACAAGTTTTACTATTGGTTAAAGATGAAGAAGGAAGTGACTGATTTCATGGCTAGATGTCTAGATTGTCAGCAGGTAAAGGCGGAATGCAAGCATCCAGGTGGTCTGATATTGTGATTCCGGAATGGAAATGGGAGGTCATTTCCATGGATTTCAACATAGGTCTTCTAAGGACATTGAAGAATCATGATTCTTTTATGGTCGTGGTTGACAAGTTGAGCAAGGTATCTCACTTCATTCGGGTGAACACTACATATTCAGCCACAGAGGTAGCACAAGTGTTCATAAGAGATATAGTGAGGCTACATGGTGTTCGAAAGAAGATTTTGTTTGACAGGGATGTAAATTTCACTTCCAAGTTTTGGAAGGAGCCATTTGCAGGCTTCAGTACAAAGTTGGCCTTTAGTACAACTTATCATCCCCGGATAGATGGTAAGACAAAGATGATCAATAGGATTTTGGAGGATATGATGAGGATGTACATGATGCACTAGCAGAGGAAATGGGAGGAGTATCTTCCATTGTTTGAGTTTGCAGACAATAATGGTTGTAGGAGTCCTTGAGGATGAGTCCTTTTGACGCATTGTATGGACAAATTTGTAACACTCCCATCAGCTGGAGTGATACAGTGAATAGGGTACTTATCAGACCAAACATGTTTATGGACATGGAGGAGGAAATGTAGGTTATAAAGAAGAATCTCAAGGCAGCATATGATAGATAGAAGAGTTATTTAGATTAGCACATGGTGTTCAAAGAGTTTCAAGTTGGGGAGCATGTGTATTTTCCCATAAAGCCTAAGAAAATCTCATTGAGGATTGGTTCATGTTCTAAGTTGGCACCACGATATTGCGGGCCTTTTGAGATCCTTGAGAGGATTGGACCAATGGTGTATCAAATTGCACTACCTCCAATAGTGAAAGTCCATGATGTTTTCCATATTTAATTGCTTTAGAAGTATATAAAAGATGTTTATCATGTTATTGATTGGTCAATATTGCAGGTGGAGAAAGAAGGAGAGTTCTTGCTAGAGTCTCTGTGCATATTTAAATGGAAACATCTCATGCTCAGGAATAGATCCATAGATAAAGTTAAAGTGTAATGGAAGCACTTTGGGCTTGAATAAGCTACATGGGAGACAGTGGATCAGATACAGGCCCTATATCCTCCATTGTTTTCCGATTGAGGAAAATTAGTTTTGGTTTGATGTTGGTTTATGTTTGGTAGATGTTTTTATGATGTTTTGATATTTGTATACGTATGTGGATATGTATGTAAATACCATCATGAGCTAAGTTCTACAGCTCCAATAAGTGGTATGGTTATTATCTTGTCATGTTGTCATGATGTTTTTCTTTTGAGCAGGTCCTTCATTGTAAACACTACAATGAGCTAAGTTATAAAGCTCCATAGGTAGTATGTTTTCTTTTTAGTGGTTTTGCTGAGGTCTTGGTGTGGTTTAACACCGAGAGTGGTGTTCCATAAGGGGGAGGGTTTTGTAATAGCCCTGGTGAAAAGTTCATGTAATAAAAGTTAATAAAGGAAAAATAAGAACACGGTTAAGGGGCACTTATTCCAAGCTAAATTTTGCGCAAAGATATCCTAGTGGGCATCACTGGATGTGTGTTTTGGCTAAGGAAAATTGGCAAAGGCTAAGGCAAAGGCATTAAAAGGTAAACAAATATTTTTGGCTCATTTATTTATGAAAATAAACAAAAATAGGAGAAAAGGATGGTAAAAGGTCACAGGTTGCGTGGGAGGAGGAAATTGAAGGAAAATAATGGAAAATGAAGAAATTAGAGGCCTCATGCATAAAAAAGGATTTTGAGGATTAGTTCATGGCTTTTTTCAGGTTCAAGTTTCGAGCTCTCTCATTATTCTTTCTTCCTCTCTCACTCTTTGTCACTTAGAGTTTTATTGGAGCACTCCAATTTGGAGCAAGCAAAGGAAAGGAAAGGCACGAAGGATCAAGTAACTTCAGCAGGAATAGTTGCAGGTAACCTTTTGCATGTTTGGTTTCCTAGCTGGTTTGGACATGCATGGATTTGCATTTTTGTGTATGGTTCTCTTGTTATCGGTGGCATGGTATTTCTAGGCTATCATATTGGATTTCAGCCTAATGTAGCCTTTTTATGGATGTCATGGTATGTTGGGATGTTTATTTCGGTTTTTGAGCTTTGGTTTTCCAGATGGATTTCGGAATCTGGGGTGGAGGTGGTCTCAAGATTCATTCCAAAAGGCCTAGGAGTCCCTTGACCGATTTTGGCAAGATACATGATAAAGCCCGAGGGAGCAGTCTCAGTTTAGGGCCTAGTGATCTAGGTTTGGATTGCAGTAAAGCCTGAGAGACAAGGAGACAGAAAATTCCTCAAGGATAGTGATGGATTCCGAATGACATTCCAATTTTTGTTCGGTTATGATCAGAGCACTGGTTTTAGTGTGATAATAGTTTTATGAGGGTGGAGGTGGTTGAACCTCTAGATTCCCTTGGCTGTTATTGGATTGGTTTTTCTATGAGATCCCACATTCATGCCTGGAATATGGCACTGGGGTGACTGGCTAAAAGAGATATTTGGTTCATCCATGTCTATGGCTGGGTGGTATGTGGAAGTCCCGAACCTTATCATATTTTCCGATGATTAATAAAATCTAAGTTCTCTTACTTTTGCACTAATTTATATGTGGATTTAGTGGTTTCATATCTCTAATATTTCTATGGTTTTATGCTGGTTCTAAGCATGGTTGAATGACTAGCTCATGTCATGGTTATTTCATATATTTACTTGTAATTTTTAAATGGATGGATGCAAGACCTAATTGATGGTGTAGCAGTTCAATGGAGAAGGAGGTTATCCTTCTGGTTATGTTGCATAAGTTGTTTCAGTCATTTATGCTCTGTCTTGCATCCTAGACTCGTAGGTTGAATTGATGCCAAGTGTTTGATAGAATGTTAATCCCGGTTGGGGATGCTCAGGCATACTCCTAAGGTTGATTTTTGATTTATTAGCATTTTTATTATTTTTTTAATGAATTCTGAAAGTTAAAGCAACTTCTTAGTAAAGGCTAGGATTCTGGCCTAGAAAAGTGGCTTAAATCCCCGGGTCGCTAGCATAGAACTGGCAATTATGGTCCACAGTCACTGGCAGACAGGCTTGTGAGAGCAACTTTAGGTTTCTAACCACTCCTGTGCCCATAATATGAGAGAAACTATGGCCTAAAAGCTATAAAGTAGCAGTGGGACCCAGGGACAAGCTGTCTAAGTGGTTGACTTGTCTCGTGAGGGTTCTGTGGATGGTGTTGGAAGATTGTATGTGATGTTCCATTGATTCCACTTCATTAAGGTGACATAGGAGGTCAAATATTATTGTAGTAGCATATCTCCTCATGTTTACCCCAGTTGGCATGGTTACTTTAGGTAGACTTGGGAGGGGGTGTTACTCGAAGATGGGCAGAATGATGTGAATGAACAATTTGTAGCATCTAGTTTATTTGGTGATAATAATATGCTTGATGACATGGTTGATAATTTGGAACATTATGTTGTTAATGTGGGGTGACCCATTCCTTGCAAAAACTATTTACTGAATATCATCAACTCTCCTATATTTGTGTGTACTCAATGTCATGGAATAAAGCATGTGCTTCAAGTATTTTTTCTTTTCATAGGATCTAGACATCTCAATGAAATATATTAATTGTTGTATGTTTTTTTATTTCATTTCTTTCTGGAGAGTAATGTTCCAACGCATATTGGTCCAAAAATAGATTCAGAAGGAATACATGATTTATTCATTGTTCAAGTTGAACCTAGATCATTTAACTGCAAATATTCAATAAGTCATGAGAACATTGAACTCTTTAAGTGAAACTATGAAAATTTGGGTGTTTCACGGAAAGAAAATTTCGTTGAAATTTTTGTTTCCATCGATTTTATGCATCTCCTATTTTTTCATGTTTTGCAAATATTGTTGATATTAATCTTCTTCCAAAACATTGTGTTTATATAGAGAGCCTTCATAGAATTGGAAGTTGTGAGTGTTGTAGAAATGGTGGAAAATATGTAACAATGAAAAAAAGGCACACTGGTGTCATTCAACAAATAGCAACGTCAAATTTTTATTTTATTTTTCTTCTGACAGTGGTATGCTTGCTAGGATGGTTAACAATTTGCGACGTTTTGATGGGAATGTGTGAAGAAGCTTTCTTGATGCAACTCTGTAGACAATATTGTTGTTGTTAGAGAGTTTATGCATAATTTGTATCTTCAGAACAGATATGTGCTTCAAGTCAATATATTTTCATAGGATTTGCATATTTCAATATATATTTTATAATTGTGTAATGCATCTTTTATTTTATTTTTTTTTGTAGAATAATATTCAAGTGAATAATGGTGGAGAAATAAATTCACAACCAAGGCAACCTTTATCGATTTAAAAACCTGAACATGTATGATGCAATTCTCAAGAAAATGTATATGTTTTCTCTATTCAACTTAATTTTCACTTCAAAACTTTAAATTGCCATTTTTTATATGTGTCATTTTAGCATTATGATTTATAATTTATGTAAGTAGAATTAGCCCAACTACAACCAATATAGAAGAATGGATTCTGACCATTTTTTGGAAATGAATGTTCAAGTAAATGCTTCAATTATCTAAGTTTCACATCATATTCAATATAGATTGTTGTTTGGTAGAGAAAATGGAAGTGTTGACCATCATCTTAGTAGAGAGATGATTGAGGTGCATAAAATAATTTGGTGTAGGATTGTGTTGAAGCCCCGAAAATCGGGTCAACAACAAGGGGGATACTTGCTCGGTCCGGACCTTGGTTGGCAGCTCCTTATCCGTTTGGTATAGCGGGTCTGACTGGGGATAATGGGACCAGTTTCCCAATCTATGAGTGTGTGTGTGTAGAATTTGATGTTGCTGATCTAATAGTGCCTGTCTAAGATATTCTAATTCAAACTTTAATCTAATTCTATGCTATTGTACTCTAATAAACAACACATCTAAATCTATACTAACCCGGGATGTAATTCTTCTATTATGCGATCTAAAAAGATTTCAAATAGCAACTGGTAATAAAGATCATTCAACGATTATAAGAAAGGAAATCAATCAAGATGAACCACTTCGCATAAAAAGTTAGACGAAACAGTTGTGAACAACATATCGCATAATGAGCTATTCATATATTAGGCATAAATAAATAGCTATCACCGTACAAAAGTGCCAAATGATAACTCAAGCATTCGTGCAATAATACATAAACAACTAAAAATTGTATATCACTTTAACATATAAGCATAAATGGTCAAGAGATAAAAGTACCATTTATGACTAATCCTACTCATAAGCTTCAAGAAAAAATGATTTATCTCTCCTTGTTCTAACATCCACTAAGAGTACAAAAGTGCAACATCAGTAGCAGATATCAAATGAAAACATCAACAAATCTTGATCCATTCATTCACCAAAACCTCCTCTGAGGGTGCAAAAGTGCATGTTCTGAGGACAAGTTTTTGATAAATTCCTGGACCCTTCTCTAAATGCATGAGAAGGGTTTAAATACTACTAACTAAATAACTTAATTACACAGATTCAGGATACGGTTTAAATGACCGCCCTTTTTCTAAGCAAAACTATTTCTAAAAATTAAATCTAATATCTAACTATTTCTGCATTTTCTCCTTAATGTTGCGAGCATTCAATATTTGCCTGGGTAAAGTCGGCTGACTGTCTTCCACTTTTGATTGAGCTAAGGAAACAGAAATGGTAAGAGCTAGCACCATCTTTTCAACAAAATCAATGATATACTCGAGAGTCATCCTCTAGCTATGTGGATTTACTGTGTATGCCCAGTAATAATCCAAGTTCCACTTGGTTAATCCTCGAATCGCTTCTGCCTTTTCTTCCAGATTTATGTTTCCAATTTATTCTTTACCATTGCTTTCTTGCATTTTCCGGCCTTACAAGTGACTGAGTAGTTAGAGGCTTTTCTTTTTGAGCAATTTTCTCAGCGATGCGTGATTAGCGCTAGGCGCTAATCGCGCATCGGAAACTGCCTCCGTTCTTTGATCTGGGCCTCTCTGATGCATTTTTTGCCTTTAGCGCCTTTTCCTTCACTAGGTATAAGCTTCAAAATTTGTAAATATATTGCTTTCGTGAGCTTCTGACCTTGAGTGTTAAACCGCCTGTTGATATCAGCATTGTTCAACTACTCATTCAACCATGGTTGTGAATGAAAGATCTGTAATGGATAGCTCAGCAACATTCTGTGAATCTGCGGCTCTGTTGCATGCGGTATCCGTTTATGGGGGCATCTTTTCTCTGTCTCTGAGCATTGGAGCTTTACCCTTTTCCTTTATGGCTTCCTGCACATTGCTTCATGTTACTTCTGTTTTTCGATCCTGCAGTTCACACATGAGGAGAGAGTAATGATAATAAAAAAAATCGACAGGAAAGCTTTAAAATCTATGGATGTACAAAAACATGCCACCTGACGTGCAATGACTCTTCGAAAAACACAAAACCGTCTTTCATTAACAACTGGCGTATCATTCATTAATTATCATTAAAGTGCGTATCCAGTTCTTGGTTTATGGAAAGATTTTCTTGAATGTTGAGCCGGGGAAAATCTGCGATGGAACGTTTCTGCGATTTGCATCGCAACATCGCATATCGCATTACCGCATATTTCATTAAGATGTGCTATCGCAGGGTTGCTCGGTCGCACTATCGCAAAACCGCGGATTGTAGTATCGCGCTATCGCAAGATCGTGAATCGCAGTATCGCGCTATCGCAAGATCGCAGATCGTTACAATCATTAAATGGTTATGTGTTTTTCATGTGACATTGCGATATGCGATATCCGCTATCGCATATCGGATATCGGAAATTTTTTAAAGTTTTCCAATGTGAGCGTTTCTTAATGCATGTGATGTGATGGAATTCGTGTCACACTTTCACAGTTTATCATTTTTACTCATAAGGAAATGTCCTATCATTCTTTGTGCGATGCGATGTTTTCTTAAGGAGTAAAATACATGAGCCTTAATTGAATTTTTTGAATTTTTTACTAAGGGTCCCCACTTATCTAGTGTTATTGCTAATACTAAATAAGGAGGGGGGTTGTTGGTGGCCACAACAATTGGCGATTCACTTGGAAGAACCAGTTATCTCTGCTTTTCTATTGAATTTTTTCAAACTTCCAAAACAGAAATTTTTTCAGAAAATTAAACTTTGTTATGGAAAGATAGAGTACATTACGCTCTAAACCGTCAATGATATCTTGTTTCAACCATTTTCTACTTTGACTATTTGCTTCCTCAGGCTAGTCCTTGTATTTACATCAGCCATTACTTGGTCTTGTAAAGATAAAACAAAGTCTCCTCTGTAAACCAGTTTTAAATATGCTCATTTGTCGTAGGTAGAGCCTCTGCTGCTAGCAGGCATTTATAGCCTCGACAGGGTTACCTGTTACCCAGCAATGATCCTATATCCTACTTAAGGTGGTCTACAACTTTCAAAGAAGAATCCATATCCACACTTATTGCTTTGATTTTCTTTTTTATTCTTAAAGAACAATGTCTTGGTTTGGTAGCCAAATTATGACACAGTCATTTACTTGATTTATAACTTTGCTAAACAAGTTGGTTCGTGATGAGACCCCTTATTTTTTGATTGCAACAATCTTGAGTCATTGCCCTGTTGTGGTGTACAGTATTGGCAAAGCCAACAAGTTATATCATCTGTAATAATGATAAGCCGGCTCGTGATGAGACCTCTTATTCTTCAAGATAAAGTGTATCCTTGGGTTGTTCCTTTGAAAGTTGCAATTTCCTTAGCAGGGAGGAAGTCATTGTTTCATTAAGATAGCTCTGGATGAAAATAATAGAGTTTTTGGAAACATCTGTTCTACAGAGAATCTTTATTTTGTTATTGATGCCTTTCATTATACTGAGATAAAACAATTTCTTCACTAAAGGTTGCTTTCATCAAATTTTTTGAAGTTGAAACTAGTATCATATCTAAGCTAAAGTTTTTAACTGTATCTATCAATAATAAAGATCAGTTTTCCAAAAGATTTGCTATTTATACAAGTGAAAAGTTCAAAATCTAAAAGAGAATTGGTGTCTTTTTCGTAAATTTCAATGTAACCACTCACAACTAGTTTTATTATGAAAAAGAAAAACAACTATTCTACAAAAATAGAAGAATAATCTTCTATGGAAAATATTTCTTGAGAATTTGTCCATTAACAGGCAAAGGATCCCTCTTACCTGCTAAATCCTGTAACACAAACGTTGATGGACCTACGACTTCTACAATCTGAAAAGGACCAAGCCACATCCTTTGAAATTTTGTATGTTTGCCCTTTTCTTCATGAGCCTTGTCCCACTTTAAAACTAAATCTCCCATCTGAAAATCTTTTCTGGTCATTATGTTTGAATCAAAAGAGGATTTTACTAGTGCTTGATGATGAGCATGCATTTTCCTAGCTTGTTCTCGTTGTTCTTCTAATTTAATTATTTCCATTTGTCTTAGTTGTAAGGAGGAAGTGGGTACTTCATCAATGTATTGTACTAAAGACAAAGAGGGAATTGCTAAGTGAGTCGGAAGAACCACTTCTTTCCCATAAACTAAATTAAAGGGAGAAGTGCCGATGGAAGATTTTTGCGTTATCTGATCTGCCCATAAAGCATATATCAAAGCCTTGTGCCAATTTTTATGATTTTGATCAATTGTTCTTTTAATAATCCTGATTAGGTTTTTATTTGTTGACTCAGCTAACCCATTATCTTGTGGGTAGTAATTGGCTGAATATTTAAGTTTGAATCCTCTTTTAAGTGCAAATTCAGTCATTGCATTTACAGAAAAGTATGATGCATTATCAAACATTAAAGCGGATGGAAATCCAAACCTGGTGATTATAAATTGATCTATGAACTCAATGATATTTTCAGAATTAGCCGTCTTGAGCGGAACTGCTTCTACCCACTTAGTAAAATAATCTATTGCTGTCAGGATGTATCTATGCTGCTTAGAAGAGTGAGGAACGATCTCACCTATTATGTCCAAGCCCCACTGACTGAAAGGTTGCTCGATGTTTACCGAATGTAGTGGCAGGGACGGCTTCTTTTGTCTTCTAGCAGTAGTTTGGCAGAATTGACATCTTCTCACGTAACTGTGTGAGTCTTTAAACAGTGTGGGCCAGTAATATCCTGCGCTTAAGATTTTATGTGCAGTAGCATCTCCAGCATAATGTCCGCCTGCTGGACCATCGTGGAGTTCCTGCAAAACTTTTTCAGCTTCAGCTTTCTCAAGACACCTAAGAAGAACAAAATCATAATTTTTTCTAAAAAGAATATCATTTATGAGTTGATATTGTTTGGCTTTCAACCTTAAGGCTCTTTTCTTAGTATGATCAAGGTGTGAAGGAGCATACCCGTTCTTAAGATAATAAATGATATCAACATATAATGATTCTGCATCGTTTAGGCTTACCTCACACATTTGTACCTCTTCAGATGGAATTTCAGAAATTTGCGATGCTCCAGCCAGAATTTTGCAGAAGCCTTGACCTCTTACAATGTTTGTTGGTTTGATCTCAATGTCATATTCCTGTAAGACAGTAACCCAATTGGCCCTTTTCTCACCCACATCCTTCTGTACTAGAAGATTCGTTACCGCTGGAAATGGTACTATGATCTTAGCATGGGTTTTAAGTAAGAAAGGTCTGAAGTATTTGACTGCTTTGAAAACAGCATAAGCCTGTTTCTCCATGTCTGAATAATTTAGTTCAACACCCTGTAAATTTGAGCTAGAAAATGCAATTGGAGCTTCGCTTTTTCTTGATTTGCTTGAGTTAGAATCGCAGCATATGACTTATCTGAGGCAAATGTGTATAAAATAAAAGGCTCTGAAAAATTCGGAGTTGCTAAAGATGGAGCATTAATAATAGCTTGTTTGATCAGGTTGAATGCTTCATGTTCATCTTGACCCCATTTAAAATTTAAATTCATTTTAATCATGGTTTGCAAAGGAGACATGGTTCGTGAAAAATCTAGAACGAATCTCTTTAAAAAGTTGATCTGACCAAGGAAAGATTGGATGGCTTTTTTGTTATGAGGTAGGGATATTTCAGAAATTTCTTTGATTCTGTCGGGATCAATGTGAATACCAGATTTTGACACTATGAATCCTAGAAGTTTCCCTCCACTTAGTGCGAAAACATATTTCTTTGGGTTAAGTGAAATTCCATACCTTAAACACCGTTGAAAGATTTGTTTCAAGTCTTTGAGATGGTCGCTTCGCTTCTTCGAGTACACTGTTATATCATCCAAATAAATTACTACAGATTTATTGACTAAACCTTTGAATGCGATGTCCATGGCTCTCTGAAATGTGGCACTAGCATTAATAAAAAAAAATGGCATCTTTCGATATGTGTATGTGCCCCATTTAGTTCTGAATGTGGTTTTCAATTGATCATCAGGATGTACCAACACTTGATTGTATCCTGAGAATCCATCCAAGAAAGACATTAATTCTGAGCCTGCCACTGCCTGCAGTATCTGTTCCATAGGTGGTAGAGGAAAATGATTTTTTTGACAGGCTTTGTTAAGGTTCCAAAAGTCAATGCAAATCCTAATATCTCCATTTTTCTTTCTAACAGGTACCATATTGGAGACCCATTTGGAATGTCTGACGGGAAAGATTATTCTGGCTTTCAATAACTTATTGAGCTTAGTTTTTATCTGATTTTCTAAATTGGGGTGGATCTTTCTCAGCTTTTGTTGGATAGGTTTTTCATTATCGATCATGGGAATAGTATGCTGGATGATGGAAGTGTCGTATGTTTTCAGCTCATCATAATTCCAGGCAAAAACATTTTTATATTGTCTCAAAAGACGAATATATGCTAGTTTCTCTTCAGGGGCTAGGCCGAGGCCTAGATTAATGTTTTGTGGTTTAGCATCGGTCCCTAGGTTTACTGATTCGTAGTTCAAGGTTGAAATTTGGAGTTTTGAATTGGTAGACCTCTTAAACCGATCTTTCAAATCGTACAAGTCTTCTAGCTTGACCACCGACTTAGGTATAGCATTATTAGTGCTATTTTGTTGCAATTGTTGATCGTGCTGATCTTCGTCAATTATTTGATTGGAGTAGGATCCTTCAGACGTGAGGAAATTTACGATATCAGGATCGTCATTGAATACTCTCCAATTTGTGATGTTGTCAGGAATGGACGGTCTAAAGATTAATTCTATTGAGAATCTATCTGGACTAAAATCTTCGGACGGAATAAGCTTAGAAGCTATGTTAGCCAAAAGGTCTGCACTTGCGTTTTGGAGCCTGGGGATTGAAGAAATATTAAACGCTATGAAATTCTCAGTCAGATCTTGTACTAAGTATTGATAGTGTTTTAAATGACCTGATAAGCAATGTATAGTGTTATGTACCTGTTTAACCACAATCTTAGAGTCTCCAAAAACTTGAAGATACTTGACGTCTAACCCGATTTCTTTATATAGGCCTTGAACCAGGGCCTCGTATTCTGCCGTATTGTTTGTGCAATCGAATTCGAGTCTGCATGTGAGCATGATTTTATCTCCATCTGGACTAATCAGAATGCATCCTTCTCTTGCTCCTTCCTTAGATCTAGAACCATCAAAAAATAATTTCCAAAACAAAGATTTATTTACAGGTTTATCTAAAAATTTGATACATTTCGAACTATCAGTTCGAGAAAAATTTTCGACTTGGGACAAAACAGAGTGTTCTAAATAGGGTGACGCATGAGCATTAAAATTATCGAGGAAAGAATCTACCGAGTAATTGCCAATAATGCTGCTGTTATACGCTACTGGTTCATTTTCTCCCTCTAACTCTATTACTATGTACTTCTGGTGTAGTTCTGGTGTAGTTCTCGTTCAACTTTTATTTGATTCAGTTTACCGTTGTAGGGCAGCCACATGTGCGACCAGTCACCAGTCGTTTGTGAAGTATCCATGGAGTTTTTCTGACCAATCCCTGCTAATAATTAAGCCATAGAATTTTGGGATATCGGCAACTAGAATGTCAATAACCTGGCATACCTTCGGGTTGGATGACAACCTTATGGTTAATTGATTTAGTTCGCCAATCACTTCAGCTTGAGATCGATCTAGCTGAACTATGCGCACTACAGATTTCTGTGGTTGAACATTTAACTTGGCACATATAGATTTGGGTAAAATATTCGATGAAGCACTGGAATCTACCAAACAATTATGCACATTTTTATTGAAGATTTCATAAGTAAGGAGAAACGGGGGAGTGTGAAATTTTGATCTTCCTCCAATTAGGGCGATGTCATTTGGATCAATCTTATTGATCGTGTTAGTTGGAGGTCTTCCCATGTTATGGGAAGCTTGAGAAAGTACAGCGGCAGGCAAAGGTGCAACTAGCACGACATGTAATTCTTTCATCATTATCTTCTGTTGATGTTTCAACTTGCTCAGTTTGTAAAGGGTGATGTTAGCCCTAGTCTTCTTCATGTCTTCAATAATATTGTACTCCATTTCATCTGACACTATCACTGTTTTAGATGGAGTCATTTCATCTATTTGGACTGGGCTGGTTTGAGTCGCTTTAGATATCGTTTTCTTTGTCGCGACTTTATCCTTTATTGCAGAGCTTGCGCTCTTGAGCTTAGGGGTATTTTAGGGAGGATCAAGCTAGTTTTTGCTTCGTGTGCTAACTGGAAATACTTCTTGATCTTCTTCTTGTGGGAGGATGAAATCCCACATTCCTTGTAATTCCACAACTTCTTCGTCATTAGTCTGCCCTTCAGTGGCAATTTCCTCTTCTTCTTCCTCGAATTCAACATTTGAAATGGCATTGGGTGGCTTTGAATCCGTTGAAGGAATTCTTTTAAACGCTCGGTAGGGTTTTTTTGAAGAAGTTTTTGCTACTTTCTTTTTTATGTTGACCATTTCATTGGACATGTTCTTTAGAACTTTCTGCAATCCTTCTAAATCAAATGGATCTTTTGCTTGTTTCTTCTTGGAGTCTTCCTTGAAGGTGACTTTTTTGGATTTACGTTCGTCTATCGCGGATCTCTTTTCCAGGGCTATTATTCATTTCTCTACTACTATCTCTTCTTTCATGTTATCAGTTAAGGTTGTTTTATTGGCCCTGTCCACGAAGATTGCTATGCTTGATGGTAGAGCGGTGATATACCATCCACATCGTACTTCTTCGCTGGGCTGGGAAACAGTAGGAATTTTGTTGAAAATTTTGTTGAAACGTAGATTGAAATCCTTGATAGGCTCTCTAGTTTCGGCTTTAAGATTAGATAGGTCATTGATTAACGTTGCCGTAGACCTGTCATCACCAAACTTGGTTAGGAATTGGTCCTGGAAGATGTCCCAACTTGTGATGGATCCAGAGGGTAATGAAAAGTACCATAACCCGGCTGTTCCTTGCAGTGTATAAGGAAAAAGCCGAACAACAACACCTTCATTAGTAACCCCATTGAGATTAATGGAAAGCATGAAGTTGTTTATGTGCTCTTCTGCTAGCATGCCTGCCTTGGGATTGAATTTAGGCAGCCATTTCTCAGGATGGGCCGGTATTTGACTCAAGGGTGCAGGCATTAATACTGCCCCAGGGTTATTCCATGGAGACTGGGCCATTGTTGAACTGCTAACAGAGGAAAGTGTAGAAGATGATCCCTGCGGCTGGGAGGATGAGGATACTACGATTGTAGATGATTGAAGAGGGGTTGTGGGGGTTCCAGTGGATGGATGGACGATGATCTAGAGTGGAGGTGTGGATGGTTGACTTCACGGTGAAGTAGTTGAGATGGACGATGTTGACGAAAGAGTCTCACTGTCAGACTCTTTAGGTGATTTCCTCGCTCTTTTCTTGGTGGGAAGAGGTAATTCGGTTGGCTGGACGCCAAACTTTTCACTCTTTAGCCTGGTCAAGGGATGAGCAGGGTTTTATTGCGAAGTCACGCTGCCTTGAGATTTATCAGACCTCTGAGGAGAAATGGAAAATCGCTGAAGTTTGTGAATCAGGGATTCGACTTCAGGAAGTTCAATGGTAGATTGTTCTGAAATATCAGGGTGTGTAGCAATAGTTGATACTCGAGCGACTCATGACTCTGGATTTAAATGTAATGGAGAAGTCGGGGGAGATGATGAGGGCGATTTACTCTCAGAATGGTATTCAGATTTGGATTTACTTGCCATTCATAGTTCAGGCCCTCCTTCTAGTGCCAAATATGTTGAAGCCCTGAAAATCGGGTCGACAAGAAGGGGGATACCTACCCGGTCCGGACCTTGGTTGGCAGCTCATTATCTGTTTGGTATAGCGGGTCCGACTGGGGATAATGGGACCAGTTTCCCAATCTATGAGTGTGTGTGTGTAGAATTTGATGTTGCTGATCTAACAGTGTCTATCTAAGATATTCTAATTCAAACTTTAATCTAATTCTATGCTATTGTACTCTAATAAACAACACATATAAATCTATACTAACCCGGGATGTAATTCTTCTATTATGCGATCTAAAAAGATTTCAAATAACAACTGGTAATAAAGATAATTCAACAATTATAAGAAAGGAAATCAATCAAGATGAACCACTTCGCATAAAAAGTTAGACGAAACAGTTGTGAACATCATATCGCATAATGAGCTATTCATATATTAGGCATAAATAAATAGCTATCACCGTACAAAAGTGCCAAATGATAACTCAAGCATTCATGCAATAATACATAAAAAACTAAAAACTGTATATCACTTTAACATATAAGCAGAAATGGTCAAGAGATAAAAGTACCATTTATGACTAGTCCTACTCATAAGCTTCAAGCAACAATGATTTATCTCTCCTTGCTCTAACATCCACTAAGATTACAGAAGTGCAACATCAGTAGCAGATATCAAATGAAAACATCAACAAATCTTGATCCATTCATTCACCAAAACCCCCTTTGAGGGTGCAAAAGTGCATGTTCTGAGGACAAGATTTTGATAAATTCCTGGACCCTTCTCTAAATGCATGAGAAGGGTTTAAATACTACTAACTAAGTAACTTAATTAAACAGATTCAGGATACAGTTTAAATGACCGCTGTTTTTCTAAGCAAAACTATTTCTAAAAATTAAATCTAATATCTAACTATTTCTGCATTTGCTCCTTAATGTTGCGAGCATTCAATATTTGCCTGGGTAAAGTCGGCTAACTGTCTTCCGCTTTTGGTTGAGCTAAGCAAATAGAAATGGTAAGATCTGGCACCATCTTTTCAGCAAAATCAATGATATACTCGAGAGTCATCCTCTGGCTATGTGGATTTACTGTGTATGCCCAGTAATAATCTAAGTTCCACTTGCTTCTGCCTTTTCTTTCAGCTTTATGTTTCCAGTTTATTCTTTACCATTGCTTTCTTGCATTTTCCAGGCTTACAAGTGACTGAGCAGTTAGAGGCTTTGCTTTTTGAGCAATTTTCTCAGCGATGCACGATTAGCGCTAGGCGCTAATCGCGCATCGGAAACTGCCTCCGTTCTTTGATCCAGGCCTCTTTGATGCATTTTTCGCCTTTAGCGCCTTTTCCTTCACCAGGTATAAGCTTCAAAATTTGTAAACATACTGCTTTCGTGAGCTTCTGACCTTGAGCGTTAAACCGCCTGTTGATATCAGCATTGTTCAACTACTCATTCAACCATGGCCGTGAATGAAAGATCTGTAATGGATAGCTCAGCAGCGTTCTGTGAATCTGCGGCTCTGTTGCATGCAGTATCCGCTTATGGGGGCATCTTTTCTCTGTCTCTGAGCAATGGAGCTTTACCCTTTTCCTTTATGGCTTCCTGCACATTGCTTCGTGTTACTTTTGTTTTTTGTTCCTGCAGTTCACACATGAGGAGAGAGTAATGATAATAAAAAAATCGACAGGAAAGATTTAAACTCTAAAGATGTACAAAAACATGCCACCTGACGTGAACTGACTCTTCGAAAAACACAAAACCATATTTCATTAACAACTGGCGTATCATTCATTAATTATCATTAAAGCGCGTATCCAGTTCTTGGTTTATGGAAATATTTTCTTGAATGTTGAGCCAGGGAAAATCTGCGATGGAACGTTTCTGCGATTCGCATCGCAGCATCGCATATCGCATTACCGCATATTTCATTAAGATGTGCTATCGCAGGGTTGCTCGGTCGTGCTATTGCAAAACCGCGGATCGCAGTATCGCGCTATCGCAAGATCGCGAATCGCAGTATCGCGCTATCGCAAGAACGCAGATCGTTACAATCGTTAAATGGTTATGTGTTTTTCATACGACATTGCGATATGTGATATCCGCTATCGCATATCGGATATCGGTGATTTTTTAGAGTTTTCCAATGTGAGCGTTTCTTAATGCATGGAATGCGATGGAATTCGCGTCGCACTTTCGCAGTTTATCATTTTTACCCATAAGGAAATGTCCTATCATTCTTTGCGCGATGTGATGTTTTCTTAAGGAGTAAAATACATGAGCCTTAATTGAATTTTTTGAATTTTTTACTAAGGGTCCCCACTTATCTAGTGTTATTGCTAATACTAAATAAGGAGGGGGGTTGTTGGTGGCCACAACAGATTGATAACTTGTCTATAGTGCAAATGTGTCTTGTGTAATGAATGTTATCCTAGTATACAAGTTGTGAGATGGCATGAAGGGACCGTCTTTAAAAGATGTAAGAGTGAGAAAGGTTCTCACCATTTCTATTTATTTAACAACATGAATCCTGGTGAACAACCTGAGGGTTTAATAGTTTTAACACAAGTTGAAGAAATGCTAATAGAACAAGTAAATTCAATATTGCAAGAAACACATGATTGTGGTGGGAAGTATAAATATAGTGGGAATACAATTATTTTTCCCCAATGCAGATGTTTGATTCAAAAGAAGATTCCATGACAAGTAGAAAAAAATGATTTTCTGATTGTCAGAAGATATGGTGTTGATTGCAAACAATACGAATGTTATGTGAAGAGATAATGTATGATGGATGCATTGACTTACAAAATTTAGATGTATAAATATGAAAGGGATGTTGAAATTGATATGGATTGTGTTGTTTCTCTCCCATAAAGACCTACTAATGTCTCTGGCATGTCACAATATGTAGATAATGATCTGGGAGAGACAGGAAGAGTCAATGAGGATATTGAAACATTGGGAGCTAATTATTTACACCATCATTCAACGTTCTTTCTTCCTCACATTCCTAATGTATGTAGGGAAGTGGATCTGATAAGACGATTCATTGAAAGCATAGATTCTAGAGTCTAAGACCTAGTGGATTAGTCAGATATAATTGATATATCCCCCATTAATGAATATAATATTGAAGGGTTTCTAGACATGGAATTCCCTACTTTATTCCCGAGTGGTGATGTTGATTGGTTGCATCCACATATTTGTAATGTTGAAATGTACAAATATTCTTTACACATAATTAGGTATTATGATCAAATATTTTGAAGTCATCCTCAGTTTTGATATTTCCTCTTGAATATGGTTATGTGCCCTCATAACCAGGAAACAACTTATTTCTTTTTGAAGAAGAATGTCCATGAGAATGCACCCTGCAACATTTAAAGATTTGCATCAACAAATGAGGGATCTACCTAACGATAAATTGACAGAGAAATTAATTTGTTTTGGTTGTTATCTTAGGGGTACAAGGGCATATTGTACAAAGTCTCATTCTAAACTCAATGACATGATCACAAATTTGAGTTTCCCAACTTTTATTTTTGCGTTAAGTGCAGCTGACACAAAGTGGCCTAACATGCATTGTCTTATGCTTCCAAAAATACATCATCATGCACAAAATGAGTATGCAAAAAAAAAAAAAAATTGAAAATTTTATTTAGTACCTACATATAGTTTTTATATATATGCACCAAATATTTAATATTTTGTTAGTTGTTTCATCATAAATATGGTGGAGCTAAATACTTTTGGTATAGGTCCATGCTTGTTTCTTTTGTCATATTCTCTATGGATTTGGAACGACGTGTTTGCTATTTTGATTGGTTTATATATTTTAACTACATTTCTTTTTGGTATAAGTGGGAGCATAGGGGTTCAATGTGCATCCATAGTTTCCTATGGTTGCCAAAAGCTTTGAATATGGAAAGGCTAGACTAGTCGAACCCTTTGAATGTTCATTTATGAAGGTGCTACTTTGACAAATATATAACAACCTAGAATCGACATCACATCCAACATAAAAATTTCATGGTTTACCTCACAAATTTTTGAAGATCCGCTGACAATGTTAGACCCACCAACATTCAGGGGGTGTCCCCGATATGAAGTGTTGATTAGACCTAACACTATTTGGAGGAGGAGGCCCATCAATAACATGGGATAATTATTGAAATAATGGGTTTTAGTGGCATGCTTTGGATGTGATAACACATAGAATGATGTATTCATGACTTTGGTGAAAAAGGTGTATAACCATGTGAAGATTCAAGTGTAATGCATGAAAGGTCCTAACAAGACAAAGGGAAAGTGAGTGAGCTTCTTAGAATTCTATAATAGTACGTAGATTGAAAGGACCAAACAAACATAAAAGGAATAATAAGTTATCTGACAAAATAATTCACAAGATAACCATGATTGAAATATATAACAACACACATTCAACAAGATTCATACTAATGCATACGAAATAGTTCATAAGTGTTAGCGTAAATGAAATAACATATATCACAAACATAACAAGGGTATTCCTTCTATATTCACAACATATGCATGAAAACATGTCGGTTTTGAGGTTTTATTAAAGTGAAAGTCCCAAACATACATATACAATTTCCAAACCACTATTACCAATAGTGGGGCATAAATCCAACACCTACTCCCCCAAAGAAAGATACTCCCTCTATGCTAAGGAGAAGCCAACGCTCTCAACAAAACTACCAAGCTTTTGATCCTAAGCCAAAATCCTAACCAAAATACCCTTACATGAGTTATGAGGGTATATTTATAACAAATGAGGTGACTAATCATCTCATCTTTGTGACTCTTCGACTTCCCTCATGACTCCTTGACTTATTTGAACCATGAAATTTGAACTTCATTACAAAATGACTCTTAGCATTCCATAATTAACACTTGGAACATCACTTACAATTAATTACCAAAGATTACTACAATATTTCTCATACCCATATAAGACAAAATTGGGTAGAGTCAACTACACAACCTAATAATATAAAACAAATTAAGCTTTGTTAGGTAAAATACTGAGAGTGGGGGGGGGGGGGGGGGGTGGTTTGAATCAATATTTTTAAACTACTTAACCTTTTCATTTCTCATTCATATTTCTATACACTATTGTTATGAAGTAAACCTGCATATGTAGGTGATTGGGATGAAGACAAGTAGCGTATATCCAGTTAACTAACTTTTAAGTTAATTTATAATATGTTTAACTTGAACCAATGTATTACTACTTCATTAGACATTAATTAAACAATAACCATGTGCAGTAACAACAGAATAAACCAACACACATAAGAAACACATGAACACTCATGAACATTAGGATTTTTAGGTGGAAATCAACGTGGGAGAAAACCACCATTGTTGTCGTCTCTATCTTGTTATTTTATTATAAAGAGAATTCTTATATTCTTGTAATGGCGCAAAATCATACCAGTCTGCAAGAACCCACCTACAAAAGGCTGAAACCTTCTCTCATTCTCCAACTTATACTGGAAGGGAGCTATAACCCCCTTATCCTAAATTCTTTGTGGATCACTTTTCAAAATATTTCAAACTTGATCCATTCCAAATGTTAGATACCAATACAGAAATCAACATTGTATGAAGTCACTGAACCAAGTGTATGACCAAATCAAATATTGAAATAACTTATTAAAATAACCAAAACAAATTATATCAATGTATATCGATTCATTAGAATACTATACTACATATTTTTCTTCACAAAAACCATATCCTGTCACTACAAACAATGATTAAACACATGTGAGAATATATACGCTACTGTTCAGAAGCATATCCATGTATATATGAGCTTTCCCTTCAGACGACCTATGTATAGATCTCAAAACACAAAAATCTGAATCTGAATTACTAGACTACTTAAATGATCACGGGCACACATACTGACCCCATCAAAAATCTCTAAACCACGTACTAATGATCACATATAAGCATCATTACTATTCAGTTGTTCAACCCAACCATCATTGTTAAACATAGATTATCATGATATAATTCATACTACAAAACCCTAGCGGATGTATGTGAACCTTATAAAGAATTTCTATGTATGTACGTGCATTTCATACTTGACACCCGTGTAAATATCTGTCCATACTATAGAATATATATGCAACTACCCATAAGCATATTAATGTATGTACGTGACCCTTCTGAAGAAAACTTGTGTACATATATGTAATTGCTGATTCAAACCTTCATTGCACAACATAACACATGTCAAACACAAATATTGGCATACATTGTAATAGATACACATCATAACATAATCATTACATATTTATAAAACTATAATCATTGTTGGATAGGTAAATCCCCTCTACGGACAGAGGTGATCCCACTAGCCTAAAACAGAACTAGCCACAATCGATTCACGCTGCCACGCAAGTTCCTAGTTGCACACTAAAAGTGAATTAAGAAGACCAACCTGGAACCCAACGCTATACCCGAAGCAGAGTTGGTATTCCCATTCCCTCGCTCCAGCAGGTCACAATCCTTGCGCTCCTTGATTACGGACACCTGCACATGCAAAGGAAGAAACATATACAAGCATAAAATCCACCAAGGCACAACTATATTTCAGTCAGAAAGGAAATAAATCAAACATCACTATAATGGACGATGAGATTGGAACTATAATAACAGTCGTTCATTAATGAATAATAGACAGGAAAAGTTACAACCAAGGTTCTGACGTTGAACCTCTCCTCTGGTTGGGCGAGCAACTATATGTGTCTTGCAATGTACCTCCTCTCCGACAGCATAACCTCTCTATGCTCCACTATCACTCACGACAAGCATAATCACAACTAGCATTCCTCCAAGAACTCAAAAACTCAACAACTAGCTTGTCTAATGCATGAGGACAGATATTTATAGATGGAAAAGGGAGAAAGATTCGATGAACCAGGACACCCATTGTGGATTGGCATTATCTCTGAAAAGCTACTGTGGATAGATGTCAAGGATAAATGATGACTCTCGACCTCTATCCGGTGGATTTTTCCCTCAAAAGACTTCGTGATCTGAAGGGAAAAAGCAGATGGGCGTGCGTTTGTCAAAAATCATTACCAAACTGGGCTGGCGCGGGTGTTGTTCTGTGACAGAGCGCCAATGGTCGCGCCCTCTTTTGAGGATCTCAGTGATTGGCGCGGGTAAGATACTGTGGACCTGCGCCAATGGAAAAAGAGTACTTTCCAGGGATAATTTGCAGAAGGTGTCTTCAGGGAACATGAAGTACATACTCAGGGGAACATAATGCAAGTGTTTTTGGGTTATGTCACTGCTCACAGGTCCCGGAATGCGTCCTCCACTGTATGGAAACGGGGCGATAGGGACGGTGACCAATGGTGACAAATTACTGTGTAACAGATGCCCCGTAAAGCATGAAGTCCGAGAGGTAGAGAGAGGGGTGAAATGCTTTACAAGAACACACAAGAACACACAAGAACACACAAGAACACACAAGGACACATATATAGCTGCCGCCGAGGATCTGCATTAAGAGACACGACTGATAGTTCAATTACATGATGTATGTGGTATGATCGCAGCCATCCATAAGAGAGTACATAAATAATCTAGATCCATAGTATGGACGCAGCCATCTGGTTAGGATCAAATGATTTGAATCAGGTATGGTCGCAGCCATCCATTGAATGAGTCATGTATCAAGAATCACACCTGGATTACAACAGACACAATCCAGGGTCTTGCGCTCCATATCGACCCGAACAAGAGTACAAGTTCAAGCATGTGAATATATGAGCTGAAGTCGAACATGCATGAACATCGTTTGATTACCAGTCAATAGTGGAAACTGTTAACAGACGCGAGAGGTACCACCAATAATGACAATGGCCCTCAAGGTACGATAGGTACAATCTACGGCGTGCAAATTAACGATCTGAAGTCAAACACCCGTAGAATCATTCGATCGGAGGCCAATGATGAAAACCTCACGTCGAACACGAAGAACCTGCCATTGAGGCATGCAGGCTCCAAGGCATCGGAAGGGAGTCTCTAGATCAACTTCCTGGATAATGAGCTGAAGTCGATAGGAAGTGACCTTGATTGAAGGTGGGCCATAATGTTTCCCACATCATCGACACGAGACAGAGAGATAATGTTGTGAATCAAGATTGTACGAACTATTAGAGGGAGGTTGTTTCTTTGCAGAGGTCAACTTCTCTTGAACATATCGGCGGCACATTAATGGAATTGGCAGTATTTGACATCAATGTATCAAAGGTCATGATGACGAGGCTATGAGTGGATGAGAGGTCAAATAGGGTACCCAAGTCCATGGAAACAAGTGAAAAATATGAGATGAGATATCCCCACCCTGGACACGAAAGCAGAAAAGTGCCATGTTCAAGAGCAACATACTGCCGACACGATAATTATGGTTCAAAAATTTTCTTTTCCCCCCGCCATTTCCGGCGAGTACCCCAGTTATTTTTAACAAGCTTGATGGGGATAGCATATGCTTGTGGTGTGTCATTTCGACAAAATCCGATGTCATCAGGTTTTAACGAGTCTGACAAAGGAAGAACTCGGCGTCTTTTCATGTTTAGAGAGTTTGAAAAGACAGCAGAAAAGGAAACTCTAGGGGTGTTCTTTTTCGTAAAGTTGTGTCTCTCGGACCCGAAAAAGTATAAAATAATGCCCGAAAGAACCGCCCGACCATTACGATCGAGGATTACTTTTCATAATTAGTGATTTCGACCTAAAAAAGTAAAAAAGCGGTCAAAACCACATCGTTTCGTAACCATTAACGAGTTTGAAACGACAAAAACCCGGTAATCTTTTTATGTTTTAACGGTCGACAAAAAGAACTTAAAACGACCGCCCCTTATTAACGTTTAACGAGTCAAGAGGGAAAACTCGGCAATCTTTTCGTTTTTAAATGGTCAGAAAAGAGCTAAAAGCAGACCTCCATTTTTATTCTCTTTAACGAGTCAAAAAGGAAAAATACTCGGCAATCTTTTCATATTTTACGAGTCAGAAAAGAGCATAAAGGTGACTCGTCCTGAAGGAACGAGTGGTATAAAGGGTAGCAACTGGTTCCGGTAATGGTGGAACTGCTCAAAACATGTAATGGTCAAGAGACTGGCTAATAAAACCACTCATCGCTACGGTTCCTCAGGAAAGGATAAACAACCAAGTGAAAGCATATGATCGGCCAAAGAGATGGTGGCGATGGAATGAAACAACCAAGGCTCATCTAGCAGAATTTAGCAGATAAAAGGCAATCACGGGATGTAAATCAGGTATGGGTTCATTTTTACACAAGCTTGAACCATGGAGAACTCTGCTTGGATTCGGTTTCATGTTTACACAAGCTTGAAATGAAAAAACTATGCTTGTTATAAATTTGCATGCCCCCAGCATGATAATGCAAATCGAGGTACATGCCCCCCAAGCTTCATGGCATTCACGGAGTGGATGGAATGAAGGTTCACTTGGAAAGACTCGATTTTGAAGGAGGATGCATGCCCCCCGGGCTTCAGTCACGTACCTGGGTCAGCTACCGTCATCAGAATGACGGAGTGGATGTTGAGGTATTTCCTGTGGAAATAAGACCATTTAGGAATGGTAGATGACTATATGTGAAGTGTGAACTGGGGAACGAAAGTTGGTCTATGATCCTGATCGTCCTTCCTTCGTGTGGAAAACACATCACTCTGAAGAGTGAGGACACAATTGCACGTATGCGATAAATATAGTCTCGTCCAAGGATTAAATTGTAATCTAACGGACCTTGGACTACCATGATGCCCATTTGAACGGTCTTCCCTTCTAATGTGATAGGTACATTGGGAAGAATTCCTAAAGGTCTAGTGGTTTCTCGATGAAAACCTGTAAGGTTTCTCATCTCAGGCAGAAGCAGTGGCGAACCAAGTGCTTCCCAAGCTGTTGAAGAAAGGATGCTCACGGGAGATCCCTCATCAATAATTGTACCAGCCATAACCATTCGGTAGACTTGGACGATAATTCGAAATGGTATGGAAGCTGGTAACCGCGGATTGTCTAGTTGATCCCAATTGAAGGAAACAACTAGGTTGCTTGGAGGTGGGACCGGATAAACAGCCGGATATGACTCTGATGAACCTCCTTCCTGCTGCGAAGGAATGAGAGGGATGCTCACTTGATCATTAGAGTCTATGTTTATGAATAGAATTGGGACGGTGTGGTCTTCATTCTTTACAGTGATAATATCATCTGAGGAGGGAACTTCTGAAGGCAAAACCGGGTCAACTGTTATCTGGACCGTTTGAAAGACCGGGTCAACTGTCATCTGGACCTTTGGACTTTCGTCTGGTTTGGATTCAGATGTAATATCATCTGAGGATGGAACTTCTGAAGGCAAAATCGAGTCAACTGTCATCTGGACCGTGTGAAAGACCGGATCAACTGTCATCTGGACCTTTGGACTTTTGTATGGTTTGGATTCAGATGTAATATCATCTGAGGATGGAACTTCTGAAGGGAAAACCAGGTCAATTGTCATCTGGACCTTTTGAAAGACCGGGTCAACTGTCATCTGGACCTTTGGACTTTCATCTGGTTTGGATTCAGATGGTTCATCCTTGATGATAAAGTGGTGCATAGATGATGAACGTAAATCAACACTCTTTCCGACCAGGGACTGGTCTGGAACAGGTTGACCACAGCCAGGTTTGGGAAGAGAAGGCTGGACCAAAGAGGAATCAAGCTTGATTTTTTGGTTAGCGGAGTGATGATCTGCAGGTGTAAGAAGACGCTGATATCCAGCGGGTAGTTGGGGTAAGGGAGCTGACAGACTTTCCAAAAGACGGGAGGCTTCATCCATAAGTGGACAAAGCCGAAGGAGATGATTACCTTCACAAAGTCGACAAGGGAAACGAACCTTCCGTTTTCCCTTACCAGCTGATAAAGTATCGTCAATCTGCGACGACAAGGGGCGAGTCGGGTCACGGGACCATATATCTAGGATCCTGGGAATACCAGGACAATCAGTAAGAAAATGGTCCTCCTTGCATAATCGACAAGGAAACTTAGCCTTCCGCGGAGGAGCAGAAGGTGGCTCTATTTCAAGTATACTCGGGGTAGCTGCGACCTTTCCCTTAGGAGACTTCTTCTTTTTGGTCTTCTTCTTCTTCTTCTTGGCCACCTGGTTACTTAAATCCAGAGTTTCACCAGGCGAAGTAGAAGATGAGGACGCAACAATAGGCGAAGAAGGGGAGGGGTCCACCTTGGAATCAACATGATGTTGTTCGGGTGAAGGAGGTGGTGGTGGAACAGGAGTTATCACATTCGAGACCACCAAGTTTGAAAACAACCATACGGGCAAACCGATGGTTAACCTAGGCAAAGACAAAGTTGCGATATACTGAACACCGATATTTCCAACAGAAGGAAAGGGACGAGGGTTTCCATCAGGAGGAACACCTTGGCCGGTGGGCTCAGGGAAGGATGCCATTGAACAAGAAATAATCCTACTCAAGCTAACGCAAACAAAATCTAATTGGGTAGATGTTATCGTGTCCAAATAAATTTTAAGACACTGAACTTAACCTTTTCATATTTTAAGAGTCGAGAAAAGGATAAAAGATGACTCTAGTCTCCTTCAAATCTTTAATGAGCTCGAAGTGACAAGACGCTCACAGGCACCTTTTCGTTTAGGGAGTCCGAAAAGGATCAAAAGTGACTACTCTGGGGACTCTAGGCAAAAGGTTTACCAAACAATCTGTAAAACTGCTTATACACCTTGGCAATCAGATGAAAACCAAGGACTTCCCGTACTGCAGTCAATCTTCCCGAATGCTGTGTTCAGTGCATTACGGCTTGTAAGGCGGCAGACTCGGCTTCCTATGGATAAAGGATAATAGCCTAGTGGGGTCTCCCGTATATACGCGACGGTACGTGGGAGCTCAGTCCGTATTGGCACCTATCGTTTCACCGTGGATGAATCACCCAACCACTCAACGGTAAGCTACCAGGTTTAAAGACGCCAGAACACGTCTCTAACCTAGACCTCTAGAGTATTTGCGTTATGTTCCAATGCGTTGTTATGTTCATTGAGTTCATTTTAAAGTTTATCTTCAATTATGTTTCAGTTCTTTGGTCCTACCGTATGTGATATCTCAAAAACTCCTTAAATGCAAACTACATGCGAAAACTATACCATTTCATTCAATGAATTCTATCTACAGGAGGGTTGAGATCTTTACACAAACGAAATGGTCACTCAGCAAACAACAAAGATCCTAATGCAGCTAATAACAAGAAATGAAATTTTCTCTTTTTCTTTTTAACAGCAACAAATAACAATAAACGCTAACTAATATGATGCAAAAGATCTTTTGTTTTTCTTCCCTTTAAGATGGCATGATGCATTTAAACAAATCTTAAGAGATATTCACAAGTATATACAATCCAAGTTCACTCAATGAAATAGAACCAATTCTGAAACACCAAAATGAACTATGCAAGCAAGGAAAAACACAAAGACTTTCAATGAACCATGTAATCTAAGTTCAAATGAAGTCGAGCAAAATCCAAAGAGGCTAGAAGTGAATCACTCAGAGCAAGAGGACCAAGCTTTAACAAACCACTGGATAGGTGTGGAACACAACCAACAAGTTGACTGGAAAATCAAAAGACCGAAACTTCCCACAGAAGGCTAGACATGCAAAGCCACTAGATGTTCTAGGGCTGAGACGAAAATCAATAGAAATAAACAAAAAACTGAAGGATAAAGGGTAAAACCAGTCAAACAGAGGTTCAACACACTTCCAGAGGCTGTAAGAGATATAAAAAGAGGCTGAAAGAGCTTCCCACCCATACACAGGCAAAATTTACAGGGCTGGCGTGACTGTCAGCCTGCAAATTGCGCTACCAAAGGATTGGCGCGAGTTGCTGTTGGGAAACATGCGCCAACTGGCACGACTGTCAGAGTAAAAACTGCGCCAACTAAGCTTGCCGGCTAAAAAAATAAATAACACGACCCCAGGTCAGGATGACAGTGTTCAGATGGATCAAACAGTAAAGAATAATCTCAAAACTGACCCAGAAAGCTCATTCACTCAAGCAAACAAGAGAAAATTAACATGCAAGACAAACTCCAAATAGCTTCTCCCCAGTGGAGTCGCCAAATTTTTGGATAGGTAAATCCCCTCTGCGGACAGAGGCGATCCCACTAGCCTAAAACAGAACTAGCCACAATCGATTCACGCTGCCACGCAAGTTCCTAGTTGCACACTAAAAGTGAATTAAGAAGACCAACCTGGAATCCAACGCTATAGTCGAAGCAGAGTTGGTATTCCCGCTCCCTCGCTCCAGCAGGTCACAATCCTTGCGCTCCTTGATTACGGACACCTGCACATGCAAAGGAAGAAACAGATACAAGCATAAAATCCACCAAGGCACAACTATATTTCAGTCAGAAAGGAAATAAATCAAACATCACTATAATGGACAATGAGATTGGAACTATAATAACAGTCGTTCATTAATGAATAATAGACAGGAAAAGTTACAACCAAGGTTCTGATGTTGAACCTCTCCTCTGGCTGGGAGAGCAACTATATGTGTCTTGCAATGTACCTCCTCTCCGGCAGCATAACCTCTCTATGCTCCACTATCACTCACGACAAGCATAATCACAACTAGCATTCCTCCAAGACCTCAAAAACTCAACAACTAGCTTGTCTAATGCGAGAGGATAGATATTTATAGATGGAAAAGGGAGAAAGATTCGATGAACCAGGACACCCATTGTGGATTGGCATTATCTCTGAAAAGCTACTGTGGATAGATGTCAAGGATAAATGATGACTCTCGACCTCTATCCGGTGGATTTTTCCCTCAAAAGACTTCGTGATCTGAAGGGAAAAAGCAGATGGGTGTGCGTTTGTCAAAAATCATTACCAAACTGGGCTGGCGCGGGTGTTGTTCTGTGACAGAGCGCCAATGGTCGCGCCCTCTTTTGAGGATCTCAGTGATTGGCGCGGGTAAGATACTGTGGACCTGCGCCAATGGAAAAAGAGTACTTTCCAGGGATAATTTGCAGAAGGTGTCTTCAGGGAACATGAAGTACATACTCAGGGGAATATAATGCAAGTGTTTTTGGGTTATGTCACTGCTCACAGGTCCCGAAATGCATCCTCCACTGTATGGAAACGGGGCGATAGGGACGGTGACCAATGGTGACAAATTACTGTGTAACAATCATATTATTCAATATGTAGTCATTTCAAATCTAAGAGATCTGATCCATCATCATACTCCTTGGTGCACACCTATTTCAGATCAAATCAATCATCAATAACCCAATACTTGCACACACAACAATTTGATTTTCATCACCTTATATAACTTAGGCCTTAGCCAATACCTTAGGTGAAACCCTTAGTAACTCAAATGGTATTATTTGACGGGATCAAATATCCATTGTCATCCTCATTAATATGGGCCAATACCATGGTAAATACCCCGGGTATTTAGAATACCATGGTACGGAAATTGTACATGACTTTTATTTACGATAATCATGTATGTACGTGGCCTTTGTTTGTAGGGCCCATGTATACTTCATAAAACATCACCTTTATCCTTCCTCTTTCTATGAACTAATATTCCTTTGTCCAATCTCTCTGTCACATCTGTGCTATCCTGTATACTCATACTGCTACCATCATGTTGACATATTTATCAAGTAGGTTTCCATCAAGGACAACACATTAGTCAAAATGCCAACAATCTACCCCTTTGGAATTGATGGAAACCACTTTGTTGTTTGGTAACCAAAAACTATAGATACTTGTAACCACATTTGTAGCTATACCAAGATTATCTCCCAAGTCACCAAGCATTCCCAAACACCAAGCTTCTCTCTCCCAAGTCACCGAGCATTCCTAAACACCAAGCTTCTTTGCCCCTTTGAAATCAAGGGCAAAGGGATTACCAATGTTGAATGAAGGCTTCTCTCCCTTTGTTGAAAGGAGCATGAGTATGAACACTGAATAATGACCATGATCCCCCTAAAAACATGTTGAATTTTCTGAAGATATACAAAGAAGTACATGACTCTATAACTCAACTAGATATGACGTTTCCTATCAGCAAAGAATCATACTTACATTGATCACCCAAGAAAGTGGGGTTATATATTTTACACAAGAATATACCACATAACCAAAATGATGGGATTACATGACTTGACCCCAATATTCCCAACATGACTCAATTTTCAATGATTTATAACATAGGTCTTTACATGACCTCTACATGAGGAGACAAATATGGCATTTATAACTAGGACCAAGGACTTCAATAAGACCATGATATCCATCAAAATACATCATACACCATATAAGATATGTACAATAATCATTTGGAAACAACAACATGAACATCGTTATGCAAAAGAAATCTCAACAAGTCGTAAGGCCAACAATGCACTAGTAGAATTGTAGTAAGTGCTCCCCCTGAACATGTGCCATATGTTCACTATCCGGTTTGATCACACTCTATTTAGCTATCAGTAATGTCATCAAAGTAGCATGATCAACCAGTAAAGCAGCAATGCCATATGTAGCAGCCATCATAAGAAATCATCACTTCAAAAATTATTTGGACAAAAATAGACTGTAACAGGCCAACATCAGAAGCAAAGGAACAAAGAACTATTGACTGAAATATACCTTCACCTCTCCTTGAGTTTGTCCATAGTTTCTTATTCATAGGGAAACATATGGTACTTTCAAATACCAAACTCGATACGCAACCGTCCTTCATGTGATATGCATACATAAAGTAAACAATAATAATTTCAGACTCAACTCCCCCTGAACATGAAATATCTGTCAGAATAATTAACAAAGTGATGAAGCAGAGACCACTCCTAGTTTTTGTTTGAGATATTCAAAGGAATCACGTGGAAGTGGTTTAGTAAATATGTCTGAAACTTGTTCCTTTGAGGGAGCATATTCTAGTTTGACCTTTTGTTCAAACACATTAGAAAGTGATATTTGTTTAGAATATGCTTGGTTTTTGAGTGCATGATAGGATTTTTAGAAATACTTATGACACCAGTATTATCACAAAAAATAGGTATAGGTTGAGGGCAAGTGATTTGAATATCATGTAAGGTTTGCATCATCCATAGAAGTTGAGTATAGTCATATGCAAAAGAAACATATTCTGCCTCAATAGTAGATAAAGCAATGGGGCTTTGTTTTTTTTTTGAACCATGATACCAAGCGTGGTCCCAAATAGAATGATCCTCTACTATTACTCTTTTGATCATCAATATTTCTAGCCCAATCCGCATATGTGTAAGCATGAAGAGCAAATTATGCTTCTTTGGGATACCATGTAACATAATCTTGAGTTCCTTGTAAGTACTTGAATAGTCTCTTGACTGCATAGAGATGAGTTTCTTTAGGATTTTCTTGAAACTATCCAACAATCCCAACTGCATGCATGATGTCTAGTCTTGTGCCTGCAAGGTGGAGAAAAATCTTGATCATAGATATGTATTCTGGTTGATTTACTGAGTGAGAATCATCATGTGAAATGAGGTTACATTTTTTTACCATTGGTGTGCATACAAAGTTTCATTCTTCCATTCCATATTTCTTAAAAATTGGCTTGAGGTACTTAGTCTATGAGCGAAACATAACATTCTTTGCTTGCTGAACTTGGATACCAAGAAAGTATGTTAGTTCACCAAGTAAGGATATTTCAAATTTTTGTTGCATGACTGAAGTAAATCTTTGCTTCATAGATTCTTCATTGCTTCCAAATATGATGTCATCTACATAAACAACAACTATCAAAAGTTTACCATCATCCATATTTATATATAGATTGGTATCCACAGACCCATTGGTGAAACCTTGTTGTTCAATATAGTTGTCAAGATGATAATACCATGCACGAGGAGCTTGTTTTAGCCCATATAATTCCTTCTTGAGTTTGCAAACAAGATTTTTGTCATTTCGTAAAATGAACCCTTCAGGTTGTTCAATATAGCCTTCTTCTTTTATGTCTACATTTAGAAATACAGATTTAACATCCATTTGATATACATTAAAGTTATGAAAGCTTCAAAATGCAAGGAACATTCTTATGGCTTCAACTCTGGTAATAGGTGCAAATGTTTCTTCAAATTCTATTCCTTATTATTGTGCATAACCTTTGCATACAAGTAATGTTTTGTTTGTAATTACCTCTCCATTTTCATTTAGTTTGTTTTTAACACCCATTTTGTCCCAATAACATTTTTATCATGAGGTCTTGGTACTAATTTCGATGTATGGTTCTTTTCTATTTGGTCAAGTTCTTCATCCATAGTCTTAACCCAACATTCATCTTTACTAGCTTAATTTACATTTTGTGGTGCAATTGTAGATAGTAAGGCTAGATACCTAGAATTTCTAACAAGATTTCTTCTAGTTTGTACTCCAACTTCCTTATCACCTAGAATTTGAGATTATAGATGATTTTTCTAAGCATACCTTGATTGATTCTTTTCTGATGCTTCAACATTGTCAATTCCTTCTTCTTATGCTTCATTGATTCCCTCTCCTACATCCTTTTGGCTTGTTGTATGAATATGTTCGTCATCTATTAGTGCTTCCTTTTTGGTACCTATGGATGCTTCATCAATCATAACATCAATACATTCAACAATATTTTGAATTATTTTATTGTAGAATTTATATCCTTTGCTTCTAGAGGAGTATCCAAGGATAATTTCTTCATCAGATCTAGCTTCAAACTTTCCAAGTTTATCATCATTATTATTTATGTAACATTTTCTTCCAAAGACTCTAAAATGCTTGATAGTTGGAGGCTTACCAAACCATAGTTCATGAGGAGTTTTGTCACTATTTACCCGAATATGAGCTTTGTTGAGGATATTTATTGTTGTATGTGTTGCTTCCCCCCAGAAGGTATGAGGTATTCCAGACTCATCAAGCATGACACATTCCATTAATTGGATTGTTATTTTCATTCTTTCTGCCACTTCGTTTTATTGATGAGTTTTAGTTATAGAAAACTACCTCTTTATGCCATGTTGTCCTCAAAATTAAAAAAAAACTCATCTGATATAAATTATCCTCCTCTATCAGATCTAATACATTTTGTTTTCAAATATAGCTCATTCTCTACTATATCTTTGAATACTTTAAATTTATCTAATGCTTCATCTTTATGTTTTAATAAGCCAATCCAACACTTTCGAGTAAAATCATCAATGAATAATATGAAGATTTATTCCCCTAGAGGAGACTTCTTTCTCATAGGACCACACAAATCAGTATGAATAAGTTCAAGTGTCTTACTTGAAGTGCCTTCCTTTTCATTAAACTACACCCTATTTTTCTTACCGAATTGATATGATTTTCATATGGTATTTTTTGGTAGAGATATGTTAGGCAAGCCATGAACTGCTCCCATTATGCTTGACCTAGGTAATTAACTGAAGCTTAGATGTCTCAATATTTTGTACTAGGGCCATCTTTCTTCTGATTTTTTCAAGTAAAAATGTTCTAGACTGCCTTCCAAGATATAAACATTACCCGAAGTTCTCATTCCCTTTATTATGATCTTACCTATATCAAGATTCTCTACCACACAATTCTTTGATCCGAAAACAACCTCATGCCCTTGGTCACACATCTGACTGACACTCAACAAGTTGTGTTTTAATCCATAAACAAACAAAACATTTCCAACTTTAACCTTTTCTTTCAGCAAAATAGTTCATTTTCCTTTGATAGCAACAGGTGAATTATTTCCAAAGGTTACATTATTTTCTTTCTTTATTTCATTAAAGGACATAAAATTATCTTTATCACCTACCATATGTTTTGAAAATCCACTGTCAATGTATGAAATATTTTCTTGATCTCTTGCATATAAATCTAAACCACAATTCTCATATTCTATGGTGTTCTTTTTCCATACCTTAGATGTTGTTGCTTTTTGTTCATTCTAAAGAGTTGATCACATTATTCTTCTGTATTTAGTTTCTCTATGCCCAAATTTATTGCAAAAGGAACATTCAGTTTCATATAGAAGAGGTGAGAAGGAATTATAAGGGCATTTATTTAACCCAATCTCATTCTTTTGTTTTCCTGGTTCTCTAGTGATGATAGTTTTATAAGAAACACATGGAGAAACCTTATGACCAAAATTATGGAAAATGAATCATTTACTATTAAAATAAAGTTTACTTGGAGTGTAGTACCTTCTTGTGTAGCTTTCCCTTTGATTGTGGTAAGAGTGATTCACCTAAGAAACATTTGATCCCTTATTCCTTTGCTGAGAGTTGGAATTTTGTTGACTGCTTCCTTTTACTACATTGAGATAGCTTCGTGTTCCCATTTCAGAAGGTTTTACAGTCTTTTATGATTCTCCATTGTATCCAAGACCCGTTTCTATAAGAGGAGAGCACTGTACTTTGATGATTTCTTCTAAGGCCTCATATCCTTTAGCAAATCTAAGGTTTATACTTTTTTCTTTCTCAAGTTCCTTCCTTAGATTTGTAACTTCTAGTTCTAACCTTTCATTATGCATCTCTTTTATTAGGATTTGTTTCTTCATATATTCCTCTGCTAATTTAGCTTCTTTTAAATGAATTTTAAGCTGATTTATTTCTTCAATGAGATTATCCTTTTCTTATAGGGAATCCATAAAAGCATCATGAGACTCATCATTACATTTATATTCAAATGCCATAATTAATTGATATTATTGATCAGACTCATCTTCTTTTGCATTTGAAATACCATCACTATCTTCATGTGTGTATACTCTTATGTTGTTTTCGAACCTTCCTCTAAATTTTTCTTTTGCTGAATTCTTCCCTTTCTCAAGGTTTTCTTTATAACGACATTTAGCAACATACTAACCAACTCTTCCACAAGAAAATTTTTTGAAAGGAAGCTTACCTCTAAATCTGCCAATACCTACTTGGAGTTTCTTTACAAAGTTTGCCTCTCCTTCATCTGATACATACCCTAATTCATTGTGATCCTCTTTTTCATTTCCTTTAGAAGTAGCTTTCAATGTAGCTTCTCTGATATCTAAGGGACTCCCTTTTCTCATTTCATAGGCTCTTAAAATCCCATGAAGTTGTTCAATAGTAAGGTTCATCAAATCCTACATTTCTTCCATTGCAGAGACTTTCAAATTAAATTTTGGGGTTAGAGATCTTAAGGTTTTCTTAACCAGTGATGATTCTTTTACTTTTTCACTAAGATTTCCCATTGAATTAACAATCTCATCTACCCTAAGAGAGAAAATTGCAATAATTTCATCATTATGCATTTTGATGGGTTCATAATGAATTCTAAGTGTCTAAAGTTTGGCACTCTTTACCTTGGTGTCACCTTCATAACTTTGGATGGTCTCATCCCATATAGACTTTGCGGTATTCAACTGCATGAATTTGAAAAATTTTGATTCTGCCAAGCTTCCTAATAGAGAATTGAGAACCTCTGCATTGGTCTCATATCTTTTATTTTCTTCCTCATCTGTGATAATGGAGAATGGATACAGATAGCCTCCTTCAATGATTCCACAAACATTCGCTCCAAGTGACCATAAGTAAGCTCTTGTTCTAACATTCTAGAAAACCAGATTGGATCCACCGAAAAATGGTTTCCTGATAGATGTTTTTCCCTCTTGGTTTCTCATCTTGATGAATCTTCCTTTAGGCGATCAATCTTCTTCTGAAGGACCTCCTCTGATAGCAATTGTTAGGAAAAATAATGAGAGGGGGGTGAATCAATATTTTAAAACTACTTCAGCTTTTCTTTTCTCATTCAGATTTTTGTATGCTAATGTTATGAAGTAAACATGCATATGTATGCAACTGTGATGAAGACAGGTAGCATATATACAATTAACAACCTTTTCAGTTAATTCATCATCGGCTTAACTTGAACTAGTGTATCAATACTTAATTAGACATTAATTAAATAATAACCATGGGTACTAAGAACATAATAAACCATCACACATAAAATAACACATCAAAACTCATGAACACTAGGATTTTTAGGTGGAAAACCAATGTGGGAGAAAACCACCACCATTGTCATCTTTTTCTTCTTCTTTTATTATAAAGAGAATTTTCTTAAAATCTTGTATTGGCGCACACTCATGCCAGTACACAAGAACCCACCTACAGAAGTCTACAACCTTCTATCATTCTCCAACTTGTACTAGAAGGGAGCTTTAACCCCCTTATCCTTAGTTCTTTGTGGATCAATTTTTTAGAATATTTGAAAATGGATCCATTTGCAATATCAGATAGAAATAATAAAATCAACACTGTATCAAGTCACCAGACCAACTGTATCACCAAATCAAATATTTAAATAACTTATTCCAACAGCCATACCAACTTATATGAATCTATACCATTCATCAGAATACTAGACTACATATTGTTCATCACATAAACTAGATCCTGTCACTTCGAGCCCTCATTAAACAAATTTCATAATATATATGCTACTATTCAGAAACATACCTGTGTATATATGCACTTTCCCTTAGGATGACATGTGTACAGATCTTAAAACACATAAATCTGAATCTGAATTACTACACTACTCAAACAATCACTGAAAAACATACTAACCCCATCACATATATCTAAACCACATATAGATCATCACATAGCAGCATCATTATTATTCATCAGTTTAACCTAATTAGCATTGTTAAACGCATATTATGATCAAAGACTTCATAGACAGATAACAACAAACATAATAAACAAAAATAATCATTATCATCAAGTCATACTGCAAAATCCTAGTAGATGTATGTGACCCTTATAAATCATTTCCACATATGTACATGCCTTTCATACTTGATACCCACGTATAGATTTTTCCATACTGCGTAATATGTACACGACTACCCAAAAGTAGATTCATGTATGTACACGACCTTTCTCAAGAAAAAATATATACAGATATATAATTATTGATTGAAACCTACACTACACAACAAAACATCCGTCAAACACAAATATTGACATACACTATAATAGATACACATCATAACATCATCATTACAAATCTATCAACCCATAAGTAGATTATTCAAGATGTAGTAATTTCGGATCTAATAGATCAGATCCATCATCATACTCCTTGGTGCACACCTATTTTAGATCAAACAAATCATTAATAACCCAATAATTTCACGCATAACACTTTGATCTCCATCTCTTAAATAGCTTAGGCCTTAGCCAATACCTTGGGTCAAACAGTTGAAAATAGAAACAAGAAATGATAAAAATAGAATCCAGAATATTCCAATTTTAATTTGTCCTTGAATTAAAATCGAATTTAGTCTCACCAGCTGCTTGGAAATAATTAATTAATTAATTCATTATGGATTAATTAGTTGGAGAAATTCAAGTTAGAAGTATTTCTAAAGTCATGCAAGAGTTATCCCTTAATTTAAGGAGATTATACCTTAATTAAGGAGATAAGATTGAGTTATATTTGAGTTGTAATTAGTTAGCTCAGTTTACTGAGTTAAGTCCAGTTAAATTAGTTACAAACTATTTGAGGAACTAATTGTGAGTTATTAGTCAGTTGATGCATGCATGCACTCAACCAGTGTACTCCAGATAACTGAAGATTCCCTCATCAAAAACTCATGCATGTCTATTCTAAGAAAGACCCAGTTGAGCTAAATTTCAAGGACAGTGTACTATGAGTTGCATGTTTTCTCCTATAAAGGAAACTCATGCATGCAGTCAAGGTAAGGTTCACTGCAGGATTGCACAGTTTTGACAGTGTTTTAGAGCAGTGTGTGAGAGTAGTGTTCCACTGGGTGAAGGAGATCATCCCAAAGGAATTGTGCAAGGAAATAGGAGCTTGGAGGGCAGAGAAGAAGGCTTGTGAGAAGCTTTGATTGCCTGTGAGCATCCAGGAGGATTGTACTGAGAGCTGGCTAGCTGTGAGAGCTAAGGCTTTGTATAATTCTGATGTATTTCCACCTTGTATGATAATATAGATAGTGGGGTTTTTTAGCTGGGGCTTTCCCTAAAGTATTTTATGTGTTTCACGTGCATTGATTCTTCTTCTTCTGGTTATATGCGTTTAGCTCGATCTTGCTTGATCTTTAAGCTTTCACAAACAAAATTGATAGTAGAAGTAGATTATACTATTTTGCTTTGGTATATTGCATTATCAGGTTAATCTACAGTCAGATTTTCTACAGAGATCTCAGAGGTAGATTTGTAGAGAATTTTCATAATTTCTACATGTATCAGAGCTAGCTGGTCTATAGAAAAATTTCTACATGGTATCGGAGCCTAATCTAACGGAGCTGTGAATAGTATACTGAGAAGAGAATTCAAAATTTGAAGTTTGGGGTTGCAAGTGTAAATCGAATTCATATCATACTTCAAATTGAGATGGGACATTATGCGACTAATTGCCCATCGAATAAGTCCAAGAAGGGATCCTCCAAAGGATCAAAATGTGAGGCATTAGCCTCTTAGTTCGAAATGGACTTTACCCTCATCGTATGCATGGTGTCATCAATGATGGGTTGTGTTTGGTATCTTGACAGTGGAGCCTCATTCCACATGACCGGTGATAAAAGTTTATTCAGTACCTTGGAGGAGAAAGACCTCAAGATGCGCATAGAGATGGGTAACGACAAAAGGTATAGTGTTTCAGGAGTGGGCACGGTTGCTTTTAGAGGGAGCATGGAGCTCCTATCACCTTGACAGATGTGAAGTATGTTCCTAGACTGAAGAAGAACTTGGTATCAGTTGCGATGTTGGAGGACAAGGGCTACGATGTTGTCTTCAGTAAAGGAAAGGTTTTCCTTAGACACATCGCCACAATACAAGTGAAATAGATCAGTTCATGAGTTAAGAACCTGTATGCTCTTGAGGTTCAAGATGCATGCAAAGCCTTGAGGATCAAGGCAATTTTTAGAGACTTAGTGGTTGAGATGGAGAGTAAATAACCTCTCAATATGTAGTCCTAGAAGAAGTCTCAGACAATTGTGGAGGAGCCACAATTGGAGAAGTGGGCAGAGGGATCACATGCAACCATATCTCCAGGTGTGAGGTGGGGTGATGTGGAGTGATAGTCCCAATAAGGCTAAAATTGGGCAGGGTCCATTGAGAGGTTTTATCTCATGGATTGTACCTTGATATGGCAGCCCAAAGTACATAGTAGCGGAAAGAATCAGTGTGATTGATGCAGTCAGAGATCAAAGTGACAGAGGCCAGAGTAGTCAGATACTGAAGAGCGCAAAGAAGGATTGACAAAAATGTAGAAAGGCAGAGTCAATAGAAGCGCAAAGTTTTCAGTTGATAGAGGCAATAACAGTCAGAGACTTTGATGGCAGATGCTTCATACTGATTCAGGTTGGATGTTTTTTTTGTTTCTGGAATTGCTGGAGCAACAACACTAGAGAGAAGTTTTGCATGCATAACATTCCAAAGGTTCATTATCGGGATCGAGTTGAATTCCTTTCTTGTTGAGAGGGAGTATTGAAAATAGTAACAAGAAATGATAAAAATAGAATCCAAAATATTCCAATTTTAATTTGTCCTTGAATTAAAATCGAATTTAGTCTCACCAATTGCTTGGAAATAATTAATTAATTAATTCATTATGGATTAATTAGTTGGAAAAATTCAAGTTAGAAGTATTTCTGAAGTCATGAAAGAGTTATCCCTTAAATTAAGGAGATTATCCCTTAATTAAGGAGATAAGATTGTGTTATATTTGAGTTGTAATTAGTTAGCTCAGTTTACTGAGTTAAGTCCAGTTAAACTAGTTCCAAACTGTTTGAGGAACTAATTGTGAGTTATCAGTCAGTTGATGCATGCATGCACTCAACTAGTGTACTCCATATAACTGAAGATTCCCTCATCAAAAACTCATGCATGTCTATTATGAGAAAGACCCAGTTGAGCTAAATGTCAAGGACAGTGTACTATCAGTTGCATGTTTTCTCCTATAAAGGAAACTCATGCATGCAGTCAAGGTAAGGTTCCCTGGAGGATTACGTAGTTCTGACAGTGTGTTAGAGTAGCGTGTGAGAGCACTGTTCCACTGGGTGAAGGAAATAGGAGCTTGGAGGGAAGAGAGGAAGGCTTGTGAGAAGATTTTATTTCCTGTGAGAATCCAAGAGGATTGTACTAAGAGCTGGCTAGCTGTGAGAGCTAAGGCTTTGTATAATTCTGATGTATTTCCACCTTGTATGATAATACAGATAGTGGGGTTTTTTAGCTGAGGCTTTCCCCAATGTATTTTTTGTGTTTCATGTGCATTGATTGTTTTTCTTCTAGTTATATGCGTTCAGCTGGATCTTGCTCGATCTTTAAGATTCCATAAAGCAAATTGATAGTAGAAGTAGATTATAGTATTTTTCTTTGGTATATTGCATTATCGAGTTAATCTACAGTCAGATTTTCTACAGAGATCTCAGAGGTAGATTTGTAGAGAATTTGCAAAATTTCTACATGGTATCAGAGCTAGCTGATCTATAGAGAAATATCTACCTAGTTTATCGGAGTTGTGAACAATATACTGAGAAGAGAATTCAAAGTTTGAAGTTCGGGATTGCAAGTGCAAATCGAATTCATATCATACTTCAAATTGAGATGGGACATTATGCGACTAATTGCCCATCGAAGAAGTCCAAGAAGGGATCCTCGAAAGGATTGAAAGGTGAGGCATTGGCCTCTCAGTTTGAAATGGACTTTACCTCATTGCATGCACGGTGTCATCGATGATGGGTTTCTTTGGTATCTTGATAGTGGAGCCTCATTCCACATGACCGGCAATAAAAGTTTATTCAGTACCTTGGAGGAGAAAGACCTCAAGATGCGCATAGAGATGGGTGACAATTGAAGGTATAGTGTTTCAGAATTGGTCATGATTGCTTTTCAGAGGTAGCATGGAGGTCATATCACCTTGACAGATGTGAATTATGTGCCTAGACTGAAGAATAACTTGGTATCGGTCGCAATGTTGGAGGACAAAGGCTACGATGTTGTCTTCAATAAAGGAAAGGTTTTCCTTATACACATCACGACGAGACAGGTGAAATAGATCGATTCACAAGTTAAGAACTTGTATGCCCTTGATGTTCAAGATGCATGCAAAGCCCTGAGGAGCAAGGCAAATGTTAGAGACTTAGTGGTTGAGAGGGAGATTAAATTACCTCTCAACATGCAGTCCTAGAAGAAGTCTCAGACAATTGTGGAGGAGCCACAATTGGATAAGTGGGTAGAGGGATCACATGCAGCCATACCTCCAGGTGTGAGGTGGGGCAATGTGGAGTGATAGTCCCAAGAAGGCTAAAATTGGGCAGGGTCCATTGAGCGGTTTTATCTCATGGATCGTACCTTGCTACGGGAGCCCAAAGTACATGATAGTAGTGGAATGAATTAGTGGGATTGATGCAGTCAGAGATCAAAGTGATAGAGGCTAGAGCAATCAGATATTGAAGAGTACATAGAAGGATTGACAATAGTGCAGAAAGGCAGAGTCAACAGAATCAGAAAGTTTTCAATTGACAGAGGCAATAACAGTCAGAGACTTTGATGACAGATGCATCATACTAATTCAGGTTGGATGTCTATTTTTATTTTTATTTTATTTATTTATTTATTTATTTTTTTTATTTTTTTTGGAGTTGTTGGAGCAACAACACTAGAGAGAAGTGTTGCATGCATAACATTCCAAAGGTTCACGATCGGGATGGAGTTGAATTCCTTTCTTGTTGAGAGGGAGTGTTGAAAATAGCAACAAGAAATGATAAAAATAGAATCCAGAATATTCCAATTTTAATTTGTCCTTGAATTAAAAACGAATTTAGTCTCACCGGCTACTTGGAAATAATTAATTAATTAATTATGGATTAATTAGTTGGTAAATTCAAGTTAGAAGGATTTTTGAAGTCATGCAAGAGTTATCCCTTAAATTAAGGAGATTATCTCTTAATTAAGGAGATAAGATTGAGTTATATTTGAGTTGTAATTAGTTAGCTTAGTTTACTGAGTTAAGTCCAGTTAAATTAGTTCCAAACTGTTTGAGGAGCTAATTGTGAATTATTAGTCAGTTGATGCATGCATGCACTCAACCAATGTACTCCAAATAACTGATGATTCCCTCATCAGAAACTCATGCATGCATATTCTAAGAAAGACCCAGTTGAGCTAAATGTCAAGGACAATGTACTATCAGTTGCATGTTTTCTCCTATAAAGGAAACTCGTGCATGTAGTCAAGGTCAGATTTCCTGGAGGATTGCGCAGTTTTGACAGTGTGTTAGAGTAGTGTGTGAGAGCAGTTTTCCATTGGGTGAAGGAGATCATCCCAGAGGAACTGCACAAGGAAATAGGAGCTTGGAGGGCAGAGAGGAAGGCTTGTGAGAAGCTTTGATTGCCTGTGAGCATCCAGGAGGATTGTATTGAGATCTCGCTAGCTGTGAGAGCTAAGGCTTTGTATAATTCTAATGTATTTCCACCTTGTATGATACTACAAATAGTGGGGTTTTTTAGCTGAGGCTTTCCCCAAAGTATTTTTTGTGTTTCATGTGCATTGATTCTTCTTCTTCTGGTTATATCTATTTAGCGTGATCTTGCTCGATCTTTAAGATTCCGCAAAGCAAATTGATAGTACAAGTAGATTATAGTATTTTTCTTTGGTATATTGAATTGTTGGGTTAATCTACAGTCAGATTTTCTACAGAGATCTTAGAGGTATATTTGTAGAGAATTTGTAGAATTTCTACATGGTATCAGAGCTAGCTGATCTATAAAGAAATTTCTACACAAACCCTTAGTAATGTTGATGGTATTCTCTGAGGTACATGTGTATGTACGCAACCTTTTTTACAAGACCTGTGTATACTTCTTAAAACAAAATCTTTATCCTTTCTCTATCTTTGAATTGATATTCCTCTATACAATGTATTTTTCACATCTGTATTGGCATGTATCCTCATTCTGTTACCATCATGTTGACATCTTTATCAATTAGGTTTCCATCAAGGACAACACATTAGTGAAAATGACAACAAGCTTGAGTTTGGGGAAACTCCAGCTCAACCACTTCGACTTGCATTTTCCCCAAACTAATTAGTGGGATCAGGCTGGAACTGGATTGTAGCCTACCTTTCATCTGGGTACACTTCCATGGAGCCAGTTTGAGTTTATTTCTTTAGTAGGAGCATCACGGTATTGATCCAAATAGGGTCACCAATGTACTTCTGCATATTATAACTTTTTACCTTTAGATCTTCCTTAGTGGCAATCTACTTGAGCTAGTTCAAGTACTTTTCAACCTCCTTCCTAAATTTATTCCTGCCTTGGGACTCGGCGTGTGAGCCAACTGAAGGTATCTTGTGTGACTTCAACATGAAATCTACAATTTTGTACAATCATGTGTATGAGGCCTAAATTTTGGCGATGAATGAGATGAGTTGTTTGTTACTATGGATAAGCATCCAAGCCTTTTCTTTCTCCCACTTAGTTTGTTGCCTAGTCTTCTTCACCAACTTGGGAAGTGTGCCTTTGTACTGCATTGCCCACTCATGCACAATAGCGATGGCTATTTGAACAACCTGTAGAGATTTATCATTGTCTTTTCACTTCTGTTTCATGCCATGTAAGAGGAAAACTAATTTGTGCATAGTGACAAGCTCCTCATAGAGGATTCTCATGGTCTCTCCCAATGTTGATACTTCATCTCGTATGGTTGCCTTATGTTCTTCTAGATACACGTGTGCGTAAGCTACGTTGTGGACCTTTGTTTGGTGTTATTCCACTTTTTTCGTTGCAACCTATAAGTTCTTTTCCATCTGTCAATTATGATCCATGAGATACTCCATGATTGACTTGGTAACACCTTTGAAGGCGATGTTTTCTGGAGCAATGCCCTTTGGATTCCCCCTGGTATCTATCACAATAACCCTTTCTCTAATGCATGCAAGAGATGTAAGATCATTTAAAAAGTATTTCTTTCTTGCATTTACAATCTTCTTATGAAGCTGATCATAAGTTAGATTGTACGTATCCATGACTGGACCATCATCAAGAGGAACAACTTCCTCCTCTTTGCTCGGAGCTTGGTCTATTGTCGAAGGAGGGGAAGGTTGAGTAGTGATCTATTGCATGCTTGGCATGAGATTAATATCTTGGTTTTTTTGATCTCGTTTCACCTCCATATCCTAGATTACTATTTATTGAGTGATTTCCTTATCCTAAAACTCCTTTCTCTCTTCTTCAAGTAGTCAATTTTTTTACTCTTCTCCAGCTTGCTTTTGTGCTACTTCTTCTTGTTCCTTCAACTTTCTTATTCTTCTTTTCTTTTCCTTTCTTCTCATTCCTTCTATTATTGTTATTCTTTCTGCTTCAATTCTTCCTCCTGTTTCATCTGCTTCCTATTTCTTTCTTCTACTATCGCTTCTTTCAAGATGATCAGATATGCTTTCCATTTGCAATTATGTTCTTCCACTGGACTGTGCACAACCTTCTTCACCTTTCACACACTGTGTTGTGCCTTACTAATGGTTAATATTCTAGAGATTCTTCTGGATAAGGAGTAACCTGTTATGTACCTGCCAAGCTGACTGGTTGGTAGGGCTTAGATGAATTATAACAATTCTTCATCTTTTCCTCCTCATGCCTTGTAAAAGTCCCGCTCACCCACTCAATATGTATCTTTGCACAATGTTCTTTGAAAATATTCCTTGGATCATACAGATTGTAATACATTCAACGAAATGAAAATTTATCTTTCTCTTTACCTTCTATGTCCAAAACCTTCATATTCTTGATCTCGTACAATCCAATTTGCAAAGGAAGAGAGGGACAAGGTGCATTCTTCTTCCTCTACAACACTATCGATAACCCAATGGAAAGATAATAAGAAAATTTTTTCATGACTAGTTTGTCAGTGGCATACCTTGGTAGTAGATGTGGAGACTTATGAACACCAAATAATCTAAGGTAAGTGCCATCAACACTACTTCCATTGCTTCACATGACATGCGAGGTGCGTCTTCCTCAAAGGTCATCTTGTACAATGGAATGAGGAGGTGATATGCCATATTATCCATGACTCTTTTTTAGTTGCAATCAGAAAACATCTTACAGTAAATGTTTACAACAAGTTACTTTGGAGACCATGTCCACCTCATGCCAAGAAAAGAGTTTTGGGCACATATCACATCCAGAAAGTAAGAATACATATAGAACCTAGCTTTCTTACCCTTGGGAGTGTTCTTGTCATAATCCACATGGTTCTTAAATTATTAAACCAACAAGTTCATCTAGTTGAATGGTTTTCCTTATGTCACAATATTGATGTAGTAAAAATCCTCAACATTCAGGAAAGGTATCAGTACTCTTTTGACCATAGATCTGAAAACATAGAAACATCAAGTATTGAAATTCCTTCCTCAAATATTTGGTCTTCTAAGTGTTGTTCACTGTCTAGCAAAATTTGGATGTCTCTTTCACCCAACCATTGATGACATCCTTCGTGCTCAAGTAGCTGGTGATTGCATAGAAGTGGGAATCCATCAAATATTCTGGAAACGGTAAATGATACATACACTGAAAAATAGGTGCCATAAAAGAGTAAAGCCTTTTTCCACCGACATTGTTGAGAGTCATGTTCTTTATATCCGTAAGTGACATAATCCAATTAACAATGTTTGTGCATGGAAAATGATAATTGAATGAAACCTTGTGTAATTCTAACCTTTGGATATTGGTGTAAATATTCCTGTCTTCAAGATATTCTTTGTAGTTGGTTGCTGCAAATACATATTTCATTGAGTGTCATGTAATGTCTGAATATTTATCAATAAATAGTTGAGTGTCTTAGAAAACTAGCACAGTGGCAGGGACACTTTCAAGTATCGCACCAATGTTTCTTTCTGTAGTGTCTTTGGAAGCAAATTTCTTTGGTGCCTTGATAACAATAATTGATAGGGAGAGACAACCTCAAATTCTATAGTGCTATTTCACAAGATGAACTCATTGAAATTACTATTAGCTCAAGGAAACAATCTATGCAACAAGATCAAGGGAAAAACTCATAGACTAGGAGGGAGGATTGCATAATTCTTGGGCTAAAGGTGGGAAGCTAGTGTCATAAACTACCCATTTCATAGTCTCAACAATCAAGGAGGAAGCTAGATATTTGAGACTATGCAATGCACAGTCCTAGCTAGGTAGAGTTAGGGAAGGAAATATGCATTACGCAGTCCTAGTGGCTAGGGCTAAGGGCTGAGGTTTGAGACTGTACAATGCGTAGTTGAGAAAACCAGTGACTTTGCATTGTGCATTATCATAGGGAAATATTGAGGTTTGTCTCTTGGAGATGTGAAATCCACAGTTGGAGAAGGCAACTGCTGGCTAAGATTATGTAGATATTCCTGGGAAAGAGAGAAAATAATAACATATCTAAGTGTTGGGTTCGAGAGGAAAGTGGATATGGCTAAGGGAAGGCTATATTAGTTAAACTATGTGTAGAAAACAATCATGAAAAAAGTAAAATTTGAACATGCACAAATCGACCCATCAACGGAAACAACTGGTGGGAAAAAAGCAACTTAATGTGACACTTGAAAAATGTGAGCAGTGGATTGAACTGACACTTTTACAAGCTAATATAGGGTAAAATTTTAGGTACTATGAAAATAAACAGGAAAAATAACACTCATAGAAGTCAAAGCAACAAAAATGGCAAAAAAAGCAACAAAAAGTGACACATGCAAAATTTACACAAAAAAGCACTGCAAACTCAATTGAAAGTTCATTGATCTCCTTGGGAAGCCTAGATTTGTAATATCAAGTGTGAAAATGAGCTCTAGGGGTGTCTATTAAATAGATCTAGATAGTTTAGGGTTTCTGATGCACATTCCTAAAGTCAAGGAAAAAGTGCCACTTGTTTGAAAGTCATAATTATAAGCTTAGTGGACCTCACTGAGCATTAATTAGGAAACTTGTAATTTTTATGGATTCCAACCCTGTTTTTCAAGAAACTAATTTTTCACACTGGAAAATGGGATTATATAATTCATAAGATCAAGGGCTTGTGCAATTACCTTCCTTAGTGAATTGCAGAGTCTCTGAGGGGAAGGAAAAATTTTGTGTAGTTTCTGAGCTCAAGGCTACACTTCCTTCCAAGATTGCGCAGTTCATATCGTCAAGGATACCTTGCCTTCCAGGATTGTGTAGTTTAGATCCTCAAGGCTACTTTACCTTCCAAGATTGGGTAGCTACAAAAGGTAATACTGACAATGCTACAAGGTCAAGGAAGGATATGGCTTATGTTAGGAATGTTTCAAATCAAGATCAAAACATGACATCACAAGCACTTCATGAAAGGATAAGTCTTCAAAATTAGCATGAATCCTTGATGATAGTGAATGACAGAAGGGAGGTTCCAAAATAAAAGCATGGGAAAATTTTTGGAAAGTGGTTGTAGAAACTACAACACTTGGCGACATACTTACAGAACTCAAGCTCTCTGTATGGACCTTATCTCTTGTAAACCAGGTCTAACTCTTCAAGAATTATTGTTCATTTCATTGATCACCATAACTTCTTTACTTAACTTTTATTAAATATATAGTCCCTATCATTCCCTTCATCAGTGGCACACTAACATAGAAAATTCAAACTCAGTTGTTTCGATTGGGGATGGGGAGTATATAGATACAAAAGTGAGAAAGGATTATCATATTTTTAGTTTACATCTATGGTGTTTCTCCACTTCTAGTAGTCTTGGATAGTACCCTAGTGGAGACACTTTAGGAACACAAACATTTCTCCACTTCCATTGAGCCTGGACAATATATCGGAGGAGTTTCTTTCTTCACCTCCCTACTCATGAACCCTCTATCTTATTTCACCCTTTTATTATTTTTGTATTTTATTCATAGAACTGTGTATTGGAAATTATTAATTTCATTGGGTGGAAGAGGTATCACGACTTATTCAAAGAAAAAGGTGGTTTCCCTTCAGAGGAGGGTATTTATATACCTCTGAAATACATTCCACCTGTTTGAGTTTCCTACCCTCCTTACTCTACTCGACTTAGTTGACAAGACATAACCAACGAATCATAAAAAATGATTAGATAGGTGGTACTAGTTATAGATTCAAACATCATAACTCAATTATGGTTCTCTCCTGGAATGAACATATTTTCCATCAAGGTATCATTGATTAAAAGGTGCAAGGCCCACACAAAGATAGAGAATAAACAGACAACCAAACATTAACCATAGCACAATTTCCTCTTTAACTTCAACATGCTTACTTTGGAAAACAAACATGGTCTCATGGGGAAGTTTAATGTAGCTTAAAGAAAATAAAGAAAGCAGAATAACAAAGGAATGAAAAAGAAACTAAAACAAATCAATCCTACTCCTAAGCTAAACAAAGCTAGGTTAGGCTTATGTAAAATGATACTTCCAATGTAACCACCGAAGCATTACTTGACCACTCCAAGTGAGGGTATTAATAGCAAGAAAGATTCTCGTCAACATCAGCTGACCGAAAAGATAAAACACAAAATGCAAGAAGACATATACAACATGAAATCACGTGTGAAAACTTCTGCTAATTCATTGTGGTGTTCAAGCACATCACAACATTCCATCATGCTAGAGCATTCTTCCAAACTTTCAATCTTGGGAAACATAAATAAAGTGAAAAAAATTCATTTTGCAAACGATCTTGCCAAGTATGACTCTAATGATTGAGAAATTGGATCATCCAAAATAGATAAAGGAAATGAAACTTGTGAAATAGATTGATATTCAACTTGCAAGATCAACTGATGAGGATTGTTGAGAATCCTGATCATAACTAGAACTAGCATCAAGACTATGAGAACCGGACATAACCATCAGTGCAGGCTGAAGCGCCTCACCAACTTGTGGTAGTTCCAAGAAATAAGAAGGAAGATCATCGAAAAATAGTGGCTTAGAATAATCAAGAGTAAAAAATATGGAGTCATTACTAGATCAGTCCATGAATAGATCATGCTAGCCATGATACAAAATTCCATCATTAGAAAGAAATGCATACTCATGATATGATGAATCATAGAAAGGGGGGGATTGAAAACAAGGAATTTGATTCTCTGTTTTTTCGAAATGATAAGATGAGGGATGTGAGAGATAAGGAAGATAATATTTTTCCTCTCCATGTTCAAATTTAAAAATAATATCCCACGAATCCTGAGTGTGTTGAGAATTAGCATCGTCAGAAACTGATTCTTCGAAAGATACAATAGGTAAGGAAAAATTGTGGAAGATTTCAGTATAATGATAGAAAGGGGAGAAAGGAGAGACATCAACTTCCATTACAGATCCATGTTTAGAAATAAAATCCCACACGTAGTCATTATGAATAATATCGCAAGTCTCTCGGTTAACAATAACACCATCTTGAATTTGACCTTCATGAGAACCAAAAAAATTGATTGTAATAGGCAGATATGGCAACTCACAGTCAGAAGGATTAAAGGAATCAATGGATGCAGGTCAAGGAGAAAGAACAACATTGGAAAAATCAATTTCACAATCAAAACTTGCACTTAAATTCTGAATATGTGGGGTGGGAGAAGATAGTCATAAAAATCAACAGATGAAATATAAAGTTCTCCAACCTCAACCTGCATAAATGAAGTTGTTTGATAAGGATAATACAAGGAGTCACTTTGAATAAAAATGACCTTCATCGAAGATTTAAGAGCTCCATAACCACTGTATGTTGGGAGACTTTTGAACGATTCTTGTTCTTCTAGATTCATCAAAATAGGAACAAAATATTAAAGATTCTCTTTTATGAACATCCAATCAATATCATCCTCAAAAAATTCATAACAAAAATGAATGAAGCGATCATGAAAATATTCAAGAGATTCATCAAGTTCTTTTCAAATATGCATGATTTTCTTGTAAACAGATTTGTAAACATACCTGTCAAAATCACGATAGAGCTCTTTGAAAAGATGTTTGAAAGAGTGAATAGAAGTGACTAGAAATGAGGTATCCTCGCTATGAATTTCGCGATGAGTGAAAAATTTAGGAAAATGAGTTGTGTGCCTGAGAATGGTTGTTCCACCCTTGCCATCAAACTTTAAATTAGACAAGTGATTTATTCCTATAGGCACTTTCAGATTTGCAACTCTAGAAAAACATGGAGGGGTCAAGATATGGGAAGAAGTCATTTAATGATAAGGAAAGTTCAAACAAACTTCATTGGTGCAGCTTATCAAATGGCCGTCCTTCTAGCACCAAAAATGTTGATGGTTTTGAACCTGCCAACATTCATGGGGTCTCCCAAATATAAAGTCTCAATTAGACCTCACACCATTTTAATTAGGAGCCCCATTTGGAACGTCACAACCCGGTTGCAGAAATCATTTGTTTTAGTGGTATGCATTCGTTGTGATAATGCATAGAATGATGTATTTGTGACTTTGGTGAAACAAGTGTATAACCATGTGAAGAGTCAAGTGAAATGCATAAAAGGTTCTAACATGACAAAGGAAAAGTGAGTGAGATCCTTAGAAGCCTGTAATAATACGCAGCTTGAAAGGAACACATGAGCATAAAATAAAACATAAGTAAATCTACACAACAATTCACAAGATAACCATGATTGAAATATAGAACAAAATACATTCAACAAAATTCATACTAATGCAACTAAAATAACTCATAAGTGTTAGTGTAAATTAAATAACATATATCGTAAGCATAACAAGAGTAGTCCTACTATATTCACAACATATGCATGAAAACATGTTGGCTCTGAGCTTTTATGAAAGTGAAAGTCCCAAACATACATATACAATTTCCAAACCATTTGTCCCAATAGTAGAACATGAAGTCAACACCTTCTCCTCCAAATAAAGATACTCTCTCTATGCTAAGGAGAATCCAAGGCTCTCAGAAAAACTCCCAAGCTTCTGATACTAATCCAAAAGCCCTGCCAAAACCCCCTTACATGATTTATCAAGATATATTTATAACAAATGAGGTGACTCATCATCTCCCATTTATGACTCTTAGACTTCCTTCATGAATATTTTACTTATTTAAACCATTACCTTGGAACTTCACTACAAAATGACTCTTCACATTCAACAATTGACACTTGGTACTTCACTTACATTAATTACAAAGGAATATTACAATATTTCTCATACTCGCATAAGACAAAATGTAGTAGATTCAACTAAACATCCTAATAAGAGGAAACAAATTAAGCTAGAGTTTGGGGAAACTCTAGCCCATCCACTTTGACTTGCAGTTTCGTGGTCACATAGTGGTACCAAGCTTTGTATTGTGCGATGACTTCCCCAAAATGTGTGGTGGGATTAGGCTGGAAGCACAGTCTAGCCTACATTGCATCTAGGTACAATTTTTGGATCTAGTTTGATTTTCCTTCTTCAGGAAGAGCAACATGGTATTGATCTGGATAGGGTTACTAATGTACTTCTACATATTATGCATGTTTACCTCTAGATATTCCTAGGTGGAGATATGCCTAAGATGGTCCAAGTATTCTTCAACCTCCTGCCTAACTTTATCCCTGCCTTTGGATTTAGTGAGTGATCCAAATGAAGGGATATTGTGTGACTTCACCATGAAATCCACACTATTGTAAAACTGTGCATATGAGGCCTGAATGTTGGTGATGAATGAGTTGAGTTGTTTATTACTTTTCATAAGCATCTAAACCTCTCCTTTCTCCCACTCAGCCTCTTGCATGGTCTTATTCAACAACTCAGGAGGTGTGGCTTTGTATTGAATTCCTCACTCATGCAAGGTAGTAATGGATGTATGAACAAGATCGATAACTTTGGCATTGTCTTTTCACTTCTGCGACATGTTGTGCAAGAGGAAAAATTATTTGAGCATGGTGAAAAGCTCCTCATAGAGGCTTCTCAATGTCTCTACCAATCCCTGTAATTCACCAAGTATGGCTACCTTAAGTTCTTCTAGATACACCTATGTAGGAGCTACTTCCCGGGCCTCTGCTTAGAGTTGTTCCACTTTTTTCCTTGTAGATTGTAATTTCTTTCCCATATGTCTATTCTTGTCCATGAGATACTCTGTGTTTGACTTCGTAGCACCTGCAAAGGATAAGTTGGCTACAAAAATGGACTCTGGATTCCTCGTGGTATCCATCACTATCACCATTTCTCTAATGAATGTAGGAGATGTAATATTGTTTAGAAAGTGTTTGTTTGTCTCTTTTAAGATATTCTTATAAAGCTCATCATATGTTAGATTGTATGTATCCACGACTGTACCATCATCAAGAGGAAAAATATCCTCTTCTTCACTTGGATCTTGCTCTATTACCGGAGGAGGGGAATACTGAGTAGTGGTATGCTCTGTGCTCAGCTTGAGATCAATATATTAAATCTAGTTCCACCTCCATATAATGGATTTCTATCATATCTTCAATTTCTTGAGTGAGTTCCTCATCCTACAAATTCTTGCTCTCTTCTTCAAGTAGTTGACTTTGTTCCTCTTCTTCGATTTGCTTTTGTGTTTCTTCTTCTTCTGCCTTTCTTCCTCTTCTTACCTTTGTATTTATTCTCATTCATTATATCCTTTTTCTTCGTTATACTTCAATTATTCCTCTTGTTTCCTCTCCTTCATCTTTATTTCTGTTGCTACAACTACTTTCAAAATGATCATATTTGCTTTCCATTTGTGGCTTTGTTCTTCTGTTGGACTATGCACAACCTTCTGCTTCCCCTTTTGTGCATTGGGTTTTCCTTACATATGTCTCTGCTTCTGGAGTTTCTTCTGGATGAGGAGTAACCTATGATGTACTTGCAAAGATGACTGGTTGGTGGGGCTTAGATGCAATGTAACAATTCTTCATATTTTCCTCCTTATGCCGTCTAAAAGTCACGCTCGCCCACTGGAAATGCATCTTTGCACAATGTCCTTTGCAAATATTCCTAGGATCATATGGATTGTAATCTATTCAACTGAATGAAAATTTCTCTATCTCTTTACCTTCAGTTTCAGCAACCTTCAGATTCTTCATCTCGTATAATCCAATTTTCTAAGGAAGATTTGGCCAAGGTGCTTTCTTCTTCCTCTACGACACTGTCGATAATCCTGTGGAAGATGATAAGAAAATTCTTGCATGAAATGTTTTTTTGGTGGCATACTCAATAGAAGATGTGGAGACTTTTGACCACCAAACACTCTGAGGTAAGTGCCATCCGGTGAGGCAAACCAATCTGCCAATTCTAAAGCTTATTGAATCACCTCACGTGATATGAAAGGTGGCTCTTCCTAAAATATCATATTATACAATGGAATGAGGAAGTGATTTAAAGCTTATCCATGAAACCTTTGTCTATTCAATCTTAAAGAAGCTTGCAATAAATGTGTATAATAGGTTCCTTTAGTGACCATGTCCAACCCATGCTAGGAAAGAGTTTTGGGCACATATCGCATCCAACAAGTAAGCATACATATAGAACCTAACTTTCTTACCCTTGGGAGTGTTCTTGGTGTAAGCTAAATGGGTCCTCAATTATCAAGCCAACAAGTTGAATGGTTTTCCTTCTGTCACAATCCTTATGTAGTCAAAATTCCCAGCCTTTAGAAAAGGTCTCATTACTCTTTTGACCATAGATCAACAACATATAACTATCAAGTACTGAAATTCCTTCTTGAGAGATTTGGGCTTTTAAGTGTTATTGGGTGTATGGAAGAATTTGGATGGCTCTTTCACCCAACCATTGATGACATCCTTCATGCTCAAGTAGTTGGTGAATGCATAGAAGTGGGAATCCATGAAAGATTCTGGCAATAGTAAATGATACAAGCACAGAAAATCAGGTGCCATAAAAGAGGAAATCCTTTGTCCATTGGAAATATTGAGATTCATAGTATTTTTATCTATATGTGACAAAATCTAGTCAAAAGTTTCTGCCCTTAATGAAAATTGTCTAATCCTAATCTTTGTACATTGATGTAAACCTTCCTATCTCCAAGATCTTCCTTGTAGTTGGTTGCTGCAAATACATCTTTCACTTTATATATGGGGAAGGAAGAAAAGTATATCTATGGTGGTAAGGAAAGTATATCTAGCTAATGGAATGCTAGATCCATGAAAATAAGTGCTAGAAACAAGCATACAAAAGTAAAAAACGAACATGCACAAAAGCAAGAAATCAACACGTCACTTGAAAAATGTGAACAAAGAACAAAACTAAAACTTATAAAATATAATATAAGTTAAAATTCAAACTACTATGAAAATAAATAGGCTAAACAACACATATAAGCCAAAATGAAAAAAGTGACAAAAAAGTAGCAAAAAGTGGCACATGCAAAACTTACCCGAAAAAGCGCTGCAAACTCAACTGAAAATTCCTTGATCTCCTTTGGAAGGCTATATCTCCAAGATCGAGTGTGAAAATGAGCTATAGAGGTGTTGATTAAGTAGATCTATGTGGGTCAGGGTTTCTGTTGCACATGCCTAAAATCAAGGAAAATGTGCTACTTGTCTGAAATTCATAATTAGAATCTTAATGGACTTCACTGGACATTAATTGGGGAGCACCTATTTTTTAGGGATACCAACCTTGATTTTAGGGAAACTACTTTTTCACAATGGAAAAGGGTATTGTTCAATTCCCAAACTCAAGGGATTGTGAAATTCCCTGCCTAAGTGAATTGTGTAGTTTCTAAGTGGAAGGACAAATTTTGCACTTTTTCTGAGCTCAAGGTTGGCCTGCCTTCTAGGGTTACTCAACTCAGATCCTCAAGGACGGCCTTCCTTCTAATATTGTATAGTTTAGATTCTCAAGGCTAGACTTCCTTCCAGGATTATGTAGTTCCAAAAGGGAAGACCGACAATGCTGCAAGGTGAAGGAAGAAGATGGCTTGTGTTGGGAACATTTCAAATCAAGATCAAAACAAGATCACAAACACTACATAAAATGATAAGTCTTCAACACCAACATGAATAATTTATGACAGTGAATGATGGAATCCTATAGATAGAAGTGAGGCTCCAAAATCAAAGCATGAGAAAAAATTTGGAGGGTGGTTGTAGGATCTACAACAAGACCTAAAAAATTCTTTCATATAATGCTTATGAATATTATGAGCATTTTGTGAATAGAGTCCAAAGACACACAAAATGTAGTGTTGATTCATGTTTAAGAAAAGATGGGTCTATACTTTCATGTGTTACGATGCTCAATGGAAGTCTGTGATGAGTCTATAATGTTCATAGATGAAAAAGGGAAAAATAAATATGAAGCAACATAGAATGATGTTTGTTTAAATATTCACCATGTTGATCTTCTGAAAATGTGGTGAGAAAATTTTGATTGTCAACGAGTTGTCTCTCAATATGAAATTTTGAAATATATTGAAAAATATTCTTCGAAGGGGAAATAAGATCCGAAATTTATCACGAAATGTTGAAAATGGTTGTGAGTGCAAGTGGATCTGATGCTCCCACATTATCTGCATATAGAAGTTTTCTTAGAGAAACACTTGTTGACTGTGACATTGGAGCACAAGAAACCTACCATATATTACTAAATCTAGCTCTTGTTATGTGTAGTCACAAATGATTTCCCTTGAACATTACCAAGAAAGTATTCCAAAAAATATTGGTGCATTTTGAAACTTAATGTGAAAACAATTCTATTCAAGCTTATCAAAACCACCCCAATTTTCTGCAACATTTGTGTTTGATAAAAATAACAAGATGATGGAGTTTTGATTCCAAGTGTATGTAGGAGCCATGGATACCGCGAGATGTGCATGCTATTATTTATGTGTGTCCTTGTTTTTATGCTATTTCAAATGAGGAGTCAGAATAGTTTGAAACATTCTGCCTGATTGCGTTTCTTTTGTACAAGCCATTTCGTGACATTGCTTCAGATATAGGAGTTTCAAGTGAAACCGTCATTGAGAATTGGAGGAATTTGAGATATTGTGTGTGGCATGTTTATCGATATACTTTTCCAAAGAGAGTAATGAAGAAGATGTTGAGTCACTTTTTCATGAAGATAATGTTGATAACTATTCTAAAGAGTGGTAGGTTCTTTCCTGAATTATTCCTCAAAACAATGTTGGAATTTTTTACTTTGAAAATATTTGTAGAATGAACTATGATATTCATTATAATTGGAAAGAAAATGATTTCAAATGAAATTTTAGAACATGCTACTCATTTTATAAAACATGCCCAATCTGCGAGTGTTGTCAATGGAAAATCAATTGGGGAAATAATAGTGCCACCTTCCTCTTTATCGGAGAAGCAATGAACTACTTTTGAAATAATTATACGCCACTTCGTTGATGTTGGAAGGAATGATGCTTTAAAAATGATTATTGAAGGAATCGCTGGAACTAGCAAGTATTCTCTTATTCAATGTATTTCTCATGCTCTTTTTTGTTCTACAACAAATGGTACAAGTCCACTCTTATTGCTCTCTCCAACTTTTATAGTTTATTTTAATATACATGGAAAAACAATACACTCATCTTTAAAAAATCCTATAAAATCTATGAAACCATTGAATGGCGAGGCTCTAGAAATATTTCAAGAAGAAATGAGGCACATTCGATATGTTTTGATTGAAGAAATGATATTTATAAGCTCAAGGTTGTTTATACAGGTAGATTCACGTTTGCAAGAAGCCTTCCCTAGTAACAAGGCTTCTCCTTTTAGTGGCACATCCATGATTCTTGTGGATGAACTTGGACACATTCCTCTTGTTAAGGATAAACCTTTATATGCAATTAAAATAGGAAGGAATGTGTTGTGGAAAAACTTCAATACTGTTGTGACTTTGGATAAAATTTTCAAACAACAAGGAGATTATCCTAGAGAAGCCACTTTTCACAATCTTTTAACTAATATCATAAATGCAGAACCTTCTCTACATGATTGGGATATTCTAATGCCACGTGTTGATAGTTTCTTACATATAGAGGAAAAAAGTTTATTTTATTCTTCTTTTCACTTGTTTGCAACGAATAATATGGTCAACCTACAAAATCAGAAAATGCTAAAATCATTAAATTGTCCAATTGCAAGGTGTGTTGCAAATCACACCAGATGAAGATAAATAATTGAAAATGATGATGATGTTTTGCAGCATGAAGTGGTTTTATATCATGGAGAGTGTGTCATGTTGACATGTAATTTGTGGGTTGAAGTTGGATTGGTTAATGGTGCACTTGGATATATTGAATATATCTTCTACATGCCTAGTACAATTTTTTCTCAGCTTCCAGTGTTTGCTACAATTATATTTGAAAAGTACACGAGTGTTCCATTTGATATAAATTGTCCAAGAATTATGCCCATAACGCCTATTGTTAGAGGAAATCTCAAACAAATGCTTATAAAAATGTTGTGGGTCTTCACTATAAACAAATCTGAGGGGATGAATTTGCAATGAGCTACTATAGATATTGGAGATAAAGATGGCAAGGCTTGACATTTATAACTTTATCAAGAGTGAAATCATTAGATGGTTTATGGATTTCACCACTTTTTTTTCGACATTTTCCTAAAATGAAAAACGATGCATATGTCACACTTAGGAAGAAAGAGGAGGAATGATTAAAGTCTGTATCATTGTAACATATTTACTTTCTTTATTTATAATATTTTTTCAAAAACATATTTGCATGCAATGTGAGAAATAAATTGCTTGAAAATAACTTATTGTTGATACCTAATCTTTGGGATTAAGAAAACCTATGTAAATATTTAAATATAAAAATAAAATAATTTGGAAGATGAAGAGACATTAGGAGATGCCACCCAATAGTATCCCTCTCCTTGTATATAGTCATATTCTCTCTTAATGAAAAGCACAATTTCATTCATGGAATTACTCTTGGCCTGACATGGTATCAGAGCTAGCCCCAAAATTAGTATTTTGTGTTCTAACTCCTATTTAACTCTACCATTATTCTCTGTTAAACCTCTGTCCATTCTTTATCCCTCTAGTTGTTTTATTAATTACAAATTTTTCCTGTGCTTTGAAAATTTGTGTCTCCTCGAATTAACTGAATCTCTATAAATTTTGGAACGTCGCATTTGATTGAGTGTTGGAATAATAAATAAAAATTAAGGTCACAACTCCTAGTGTGTTGAGTATATGGTGGAAATATTAACTATTTCATGACTCCTAGTGAAGGTGTCATGGAATGGTTAGATTCTATGGGTTGTATATGTGATGGAGGGAACAACAACTTGTTCATGTATTTCTCCTCTGCATTAAGCATTGAAGAAGCATTGATTATGGTTATAACTCTTGAGTAGAATTTGGCGTGACTGTGACCATGGTATGGACACTGATCTGTTATGTGAATGTGTTGGTGTTTCTTTTGTATGATGCCTTTCATGCATTTAAACTAAAAATTGTTATGAGAGTAGTATGCTCGTCTCAAAGCATTTAAAATAAGCATGTAAACTTAGTGTGGTGTTTTTAAATCCACTCTATGTTAAATTATTTCTTGAAGGTCGATATATGTTGAAGCCTATGAAGATTAAATATAATGTTTGAAGTTCATTGGCCCTTACATATTGAATTCCCTTTATATATTGAATACTAAGGCTCTTGAAAGTGTTGATTTAAAATGAATGGTTTTGGTATGTTCAAGTATTTACTTAATGATGCAAAAGTAAATACTTGAACAAGCCCTTAATGAAAGGCCGTGGTATACCTCATGGAGTTGAGGATATAATTGATGTATTTAGTCTACATCCTCTAGTAAGTACACTCCATTCATATATTTGATGGCAAGGTTGAGGTCATAAAATCATCAAATCACTCAATTATCACGGCTGGGATCGAAGAAGAAAAACTATTGAAGTTGCAAGGAACCTATGCTCGTGAACATAACTTTTCATACAGTTCTCACTATGATGAAGGTACACTTCTATCAAGTTTTTTATGGCATGCTATATTTGGGCACTTGAACTATGGCAACCTTCATTTGGTGAAGAAAAATGGTGTTACTCGTTTTCCTACTTTTCCTAGGAAACTTAAGCAATGTGATGTTTGTATCTTAGGAAAGCAAAACAAACAATCTTTTCATGATTATCATTCAAAAGAACATATAAAAATTGAACTCATTCATTCTGAAAAATATATGATGACATTTATTGATGACTACACAAAAATGTATTGGGTTTTTTTTATTGAAGAACAAATCTAGAGCCTTTGAAACATTCGAGAACTTTCATGCATGGATTGAAAATGGTGTACAATATCATATTGTATCTATACATACTGATAATGGAAAAGAATATACTTCAAATGAATTTGAAAACTATATTCACCAGCATGGGATCAAACATCAAACAACCATGCCTTATAATCCCTTAACATAATAGAGTAGTTGAAAGAAAGAACATTACAATCTTAAATATGGTACATTCCATGATGTTTTTCCATAATGTTAAGATGATGTTTTGGGTTGATGTAGTTATATTTATTATGAATATAAAGAATAGGTTTCCATCTCATGCTATTAAAAACAAGAATCTCGATGAAATGTGGAGTGGCCACATTCCTTTGTTGAAGAATCTCATTATTTTTGGTTCCACCTATTATGTATTGATACCTACGGAACAAATAAAAAAACTTGGTCCAAGAAGTTGCAAATGTATGTTCTTTGGGTACTCTAATACATCCAAAGAATATCATCTCTATGATGAAGTGAATAAGAAGTTTATAATATCTAGAGATGTGATTTTTCTTGAATCTTTCAACACCTACAATGTTGTTGAGTGGTATCTTGATCACTTGGATAGATTTGGACATGAAAATTCTTTTAAAGAGTTTGATAATGAGATTCCACATATTGAAGGGGGGGTCCCTATACTGGATCAATCTGTCAAACCTTATTCTGAAGTATTCTCTCCCCCACATGAAGCTCCAACCACTGATCAAGATGACACTTTGAGTGTTGTGATTGACAAAACTGGGAGGATAAATATTGATTCAACCCCATCTCTTTCAACTGAGCAGTATGGGCCATCTTAGAAAGGTCATCCAAAATTGCTCACAAAGACACTTGAAAGTGTTCATCCTGATAAGGCTAGAAATATAGGAACAAGAAGCTCAACTAGACAAAATGGAGATGATATAGACAATCCTGATTTCACCTATTGATATGGAAATTTCTTATCATTGTGAAGTAAATTTGTCTATAGATTTTGAACCATCATCCTTGAAATAAGTCACTTCTCATGATGAATGTAAATAGGTAATGGATAAATAATATGATGCTTTGATAAAGACCAGCACTTGGAAGCTGGTTGATTCTCTATTGGGAACCAAACCAATTGGATGCAAATGGGTCTTCAAGAACAAGTATAAAGCATATGCTTCACTTGAAAAGCATAAAGACAAGCTTGTGGAAAAAGGTTGTTCATAAAAATAAAGGGGTCGATTGTGAGGAAACCTTTTCCCCCACAAAAAAACTAGCTACCATCCAGACACTCTTTGCCTTGGAAGCTCAAAAGGATTGCAAATTCCATCAAATGGATGAAAAAATTGATTTATTGAATTGATATCTAAAAGAGAATGTTTTTATGTCCCAACCAGAAGAATTTGTTGTGAAGGGTTAGGGATATAAAGCATGGAAGCTTGTAAAATCCTTGTATGGACTCAAGCAAGAACCACGATCCAGGTACGAGAAATTGACTAAGCATCTTTTGAAAGTCAATTTAAAACATTATGATCTTGATGATGCAAATTTATTTTTTCAGGAAAGTTGGAAAAACAGTTGTATGTCTTGTGGTATATGTATATGATCTTTTGATGACAAGGAACAATGAGAACTACATTGCATCCATAAAGAAAGAACCGGGGAAGGGTTTTGAAATGACATATTTTGGCTATGTTCACTACCATATTAGTACTGAAGTAACCCAAAATCCACAGTTTATATTTCTCTCTTAGAAGAAGTACATTAGAGATTTGTTGAATAGATTTGGCATGGTTGAATGTGTTGGGTCAAGAAAAAGGTATGTTTTCTCCTTGGTAATAGCTTTATTTAGCACTCATACTCACATGATTATCTTTGTTTATGGATAAAAGTAGAGGAAATAATAGCTAAAGTTGGGTAAACGTAATCAGTAACAAATTAGACGAATCTATGCAGGAAAAACTGTTTTTTACTATCTTTATGTGCAGAAGACGTGAATTGGATGATAGTTGTTCAATCGACAAAACAACAGCATCTCATAAAGGAAAAAGACAACATCAGAGGCAAGGCAGGACAGTGGAAGACCGGGCAGACCAGTGCCTTTTTATGATAGAATCAGATCGATTATTGAGAAATCCTCAGGATTCCCTGATCTTGAGGATTTTCTTTTATCTATTTACTTTTCTAATTTTTATATATAAGGTCGAAAGGCAAACTACTCAACTAGTTCAGAAATTAACAATTTATAATTATTCTTTTGGACATATAATATTGTTACTTTGGTGATTTTGTAACTCTGTTATTCATTTTAATGAAGAACACTACATTTAAATCATCCTTATATTTTGAGTATCTCATAGCGCAGACTTCTGGCAACTCTGGGCCTAGTCAAGAGAAGATCTATTGCTTCACCTATGCTATAATCTTTTCTATTTTATTCTTTACTATTTGTTAATGTTAAGTTAATATCATTTTGATTATCATGAGGATTATCGATTCCGATTTTCTTTTGCTGTTCATTCGAGATTTATATTTAGCCATGTGTTATATATGAGTAATGATTTTTGTTGGATTGGTTATGTTAGTTCCAGCATTAGATCGATGATTCATTCCAAGTAATGTTATCATAGATCTCATAGATAGAATTGATCGCTTTCTACAATATAGTTGTTTGTTGTTCAGATATCATTTGTTGTTCTATTATCATTTGTTGTTCAATTATTATTTGTTGTTCAATTATTATTTGTTGTTCAATTGCCATAGTTCTCTTTAATGATTGAATGAGTTAGTTTCAATTCCATTTAAGACTTCCAAGTGTGATTCTTTACAGTTGTATTTAGATTCACTTGTTTTCATGATAGGTTAAGTAGAATTGCAAAGTATGTTATGAATTTCTCTTAGAGTCACTTCTTTCAAAATTGTTTGGATTGAAGAAGATAGTCATTAGCAATTGCAATGATTTATTATTAGTTAACCTCTTAATTCACTACATATATAGTGCTGACGCTCTTGAAATAAAAAGGCTTGCCTTGGGTTGACAATTAATGTAGGAATTAAGTTTGCTTGTAAAAAGACATCTTAGTGCACCAACATTTTGGAGTCGTTTCCAGGGAGAGTGTTTCAAAGTGATTTCCTTTTTATCTTGCTACAAAAGAATTGGGTTTTAAAAACGAGAGGTAAGAACTTGCATACCTAGCAAGTAAAGTGTTTGCTTACCAGTGTGATTTTTAGCAAAATCTTAGAGGTTAAATAGTAATAGGATTTTATGAATGACTAGGAATAGAAAGATAGAAAAAGATCAGAACCCCCCACCTCAATACACAAAACCAAAGGGATCGGTGAACCTTGGGAGAATGACCTTTATAGACAAAATTGTAAGAAAAGTAGAGTCTCAAGCATCACTAGGATTCCAGGCTATATTTGGAAAAAGTCCTACTATAATCCCTCAGGCAACAGGCTCACCATCTACAACTTAAGTTGAGATTCAAAGCCAAATTGGAGGATCTGAACAGAGTCTTTAGGTCACAATGAATTTACATTCTCATCCTCTACAAGAGGGAAAGTCGTGTAACTTAAGAGAAGGAGAGGGAGAAACTAGTGGAACTACTAAGGCAGGACCTCAACTATCAGAACAAGGGTCTCCTATGATCCCGGATCTAGGCAGTGCTGCAAAGCCAACCTGGATTGCTAATCCTCCGCTTACTCAAAAAGCACCCCCTGAAATCCCTGAAGGATATTGGCACATCTTTGACAAAATGTAAAATCAACCATCTCAAGGTCAAACCTTGACATTGGAATAACCCATATTCGACCAAGTAGCTAATTCCCCCATGAAGGCTATTCCTCTGCAGAGCATCCCAACTTTTCATGGGATGATCACAGAGGATCCTGATGCCTTCCTTTTTGAATTTGATGTCCTCTACAGAGGATATGACTACACCACTGACCCTAAAAAGCTAAAATTGTTCCCTTCTACCCTAAAAGGAGTAGCTTTAAGATGATTCATGGGTCTGGGTGGACATACTATTAATTATTGGAATGATATGAAGACTTCCTTCCTCACATGATACCAGGACTTTTTCAAGACTAGGGAGCTAAGAGATGAAATATTTAAGATGGTTTCAAAGGATAATGAAACTCTAGAAGAATACGTCGAACAATCTCATTATAACTTGCAGATATCTCCACACACCACCTTACCAAAAGAAGTCCTAAGAGCTATATTAATTAAAGGAATGAAAGAAGGGTGGATAGAAACTCTAAACTTAATGGGGAAAGGGGATATTTCTCAATAATATTATGATGAAATTGTTCTCTTGTGTATCAGGTGTTCATGAGGAAGCACACGCACAAGAGCAGGAAGCCAAGATCACATGAGCAAGGGAAACAAACCACACAGTGGAGGCGTAACACAAATGGAAATCAGTAACCTCCTGGAAGATTTCAAGATGGACATCCTGGGCACCCTCACGATGTAGTTGGACGTCCTACAGGCTAAACAGAAACAAGCCTTAGCAGAACAAAACTTGGCCATTTTTTGCCCATGCTGTCGAAAGAAGCACAACCAACGAGAGTGTCCATTAGACATGGTTCAAACATGCACCATCTATACCAAGGATCACACCACTGAACAATGTCCATCACTCCCAGGGATGAAAGCAGTGTTCAAGGAAGCAGAAGAAGAGATATAGCCAATATATCTAATGAACCAGAATCGACAGTGGCAGGCCAAACCTATAGGTGCGTCACAAGATGCATCCTAGTTCTTTCCTTCTTCACATTTTAATCAACAACAAAACCCTGGAGTAGCATGGCAAGGCCAATCCCCTTACTCGAATTGGAAACCTCATCCATTCTCTATGACATCGTGGTCAACTCAATCCTTTCCGGGCAATGGCTAGCCAAATTCTCCTTTTACTCCTGTTTGGCAAGGTAATCCCTATCCATCCCAATGGCCTGCCTCCACTTCTCAAAATCTGAACTAGTCTACAAATTGGCAGCAACCTTTGGGAATATCCAATACTCCTATGGGTACAGGTCTTCAATCTGAACCTGCATTATTAGCTTCTTATCCATTACAACAAAATCCTCAGCCTCTCCTATGCCCTAAACTGCCAGCTCAACCGAATTTGAATCCTAATAATAGACCGGTTCAGTTGGTGTAGATTGTCAAAAGTTTAGACCATGAGATTGAACAAAAAGAATGTAATGAAATAATATTGAGTTCAGGACGTATCATCACCCCTGAGGAAAACAAGTATCAACCATCAATTGAGATCGAAACACCACCTGTACATATACCACCACCTGTAATTGATACTCAAATAAAATAAGGAGAAGAGACAGATCAACATAATGATCCTAAGGAACTCATAGTCACTTCTCCCCCGTTACCCGAAAGGTTAATGATACCTAAGCTGATTGTTTACCCAGATTTTGATCTTGTAGGGGAACTAAAAAATCTTTGTATAAAAATTCCGCTCCTCCAGGCCATCCAGGACATTCCCATCTATGCTAAAATAATTAAAGAGCTATGTGTAAAGAATCCTGTGAGGACAAAAAAAATTTCACCCACCATTCATGTTGTAGGAACCTTATCTGATTTACTCATGAGAGGGGGAAATCTAGTAAAGTATGAAGATCTCGGGAATCCCATAGTGACAGTTCAAATATATGGTCGCTCTTTTCCCAATACACTAGTTGATATGGGTGCAGTCATTAAAATTTTAACAACAAAAACCTGTCAAGAACTTGGTATTATAGCCTTGGAACCAACCGCCACCTTACTAGAACTTGTTGATCATTCGGTGGTAAGGCCAGAAGGAACTTTACAAGATATTATGGTTTCTATTGATTGATGGGAGTATCCAATAGATTTTCTTGTTATAAACCCAAAGAGTAAATTGGATGGGCACCCTCTAATATTGGGCCAACCTTGGCTGGCGATAGCTAATGCATATATAGGCTGTCAAGAGGGCAACATGACTATTGCAAAGGGGGATGCTGTAAAAAAACTTGTTTTATATCCTTCTACCAAACCAAGTTTGCCCATTGTAAAAATATGTAAATAACCATCAAAATACCTGGAAGAAAGCATTTGTTCACCACTCACAGTGGCAGAGGCACTTGAATTCAAAGATCGGATTGAAGATGAATTTATCAATCATCTAGCTAATGTGAGCAATGTAAAGTGTCAAATGTTATAATAAATTCTAGATAGTTAAGCCTTGGAAGATCCCTTGAAGGATACCGATGATCAGCACATCCAGATGACTGTTGTTCATAACAGAAAGCCTATGGAAATTGAACCAGACAAAGTTTTAAACATATTTGATATCCTAGATAGTGATCAGCAACAAAAGCACATTCAGGTCCTGAAAAAATATAAAGGGGATTTTTCCTAGGATTATCCCGACATGAAGGGTATAGACCCACAATTGTGTACACATCACATCTATACCGAAAAGGATGCTCGTCCTATTTGGCAACCTCAGGAGAGATTGAATATGCATCTCAAGGACATTGTGAAAGAAGAGTTATAGAAGCTGTTGGATGTGAATTTCATTTATCCTATTTTGGATAGCAAATGGGTTTCTCCATTGGTGTTCATCCCCAAGAAAAATGGGAAGTGGCGTATCTGTGTGGATTAATGGGAATTGAATAAGGCAACACAGAAATATCACTTCCCTCTTCCCTTTATTGATCAGGTCCTTGATACTTTGGCAGGGAAGTAGTTATTTTCCTTTCTAGATGGCTTCAACGGCTACAATCAGATTCAAATCACCCCTAAAGATCAAGAAAAACAACCTTCACTTGTCCCTAGGGTACATTCGCTTACAAAGTGTTACCATTTAGCTTATGAAATTCCCCAGCTACTTTTCAAAGAGCTATACTCAGCATTTTTGTTGACCTGATAAATGAAGGACTTGAGTTATATATGGATGATTTTACTCCATATGGGGATGACTTTGATCAAGCACTACAAACATTAGAAAAAGTTTTAGAACGATGCATTGCTACCAGGTTATGTTTAAGAAATGTCAAGTGTCACATGATGATGACCAAAGGCATAATATTGGGACATTATATTTCTGCAACAAGGATACAGGTAGATCCAACAAAAATACAAGTAATTATTTTACTACCTACACCCTGTACTCAGACAGAGGTACGTAGCTTCCTGGGATATGCAGGCTATTATCGCAGGTTTATTAAAAACTTTTCACAAATTTTTGCGCCTTTATATGCTTTAACTGGAAATGTTGATTTCAAGTGGTCTGACAAATGTGACACAACTTTTACAGGTTTAAAGAAACTAGTCTCGACGACACCAGTATTACGAGGACCAAACTGGGAGCTACCTTTTCACATATCCACGGACGCATCAGATGCAGCGATAGGCACTATCCTCGGCCAGGAGGAGGACAAAAAACCATATGCTATATATTATATTATCAAAAATCTTACTGTTGCAAATCTCAATTATACAGTAACAGAAAAATAATTCTCAGTTGTCATTTATGCCATAAACAAATTTAGACATTATATAATTGGCTACCAATATTTTCTGTATACTGACCACTCTACTGTTCAGTATTTAGCTAATAAACCTATCACTAATGGTTGAGTGACTCGTTGGCTATTTCTCTTGCAGGTCTTTGAGAGCACTATCAAAGATCGTCCGGGGAAGGAAAACCCAGTCGCTGATTTTCTGTCTCGAGTTCCGAAGATAAATAATCCACTAGTAGTAGACGACCAATTTCCAGATGAGAATGTGTTTTTCATGGCAGTTAAGACACCATGATATGCATATGTGGCAAATTATCTGGTAGTGGGGACGCTGCCCAGGCATTTAACAACAAGGGAAAGGAAACTGATCATTCAGTGGAGTGCTCAATTCTCTTGGATCAACATATATCTTTTTCACACAGGGTCTGATATGTGTATATGTAGATGCATTCATGAGGATGAGATTTATGACATCCTAAAGGATTTCCATGAAAAACCCTACAGGGTACACTTCACATATCAAAGGATAGGGCATAAGGTACTACAGATGGGCTATTATTGGCCCACTATTTTTAAAGATGCTAAGAAATATTCCCAGGCTTGTGATAGATGCCAAAGGATGGGTTGGTCTGGCCAATATGATGAAATGCTGCTGTAGCCCCAACTAGTCATAGAACCCTTCAAATGATGGTCATTGGAATTTGTTGGTCCATTCCATCTGCCATCAAATCAGAAAGCCTACATACTAACTACCATAGATTATCTGACAAAATGGGTGGAAATACTAGATTTAATAAGAGCTACAGAGCAAGTCGTGATTAACTTCCTCTTTGGGCTATTCGTGCAGTATGGTTTACTGCGGGAAGTGACAAAAAATGGGGGAGGGAAATTTGTAGGACATAAGATTACAGCCACTTTCAGAAAGCATCACATTAGAAACAAGATCACTTCCCTGTATCACCCACAGGAGAATGGGCAGATCGAAAGCACCAATAAGTTCATTGAAGCAATTCTGACCATAACAATCTCAACACATCAGGGATATTGGGCTACTAGACTGCCAGAGGCCTTGTGGGCCTATCGCATGACTTGGAGGAATACTATTGGATACTCTCTGTACAACCTCATGTTTGGCAAAGAACCTATTTTTCCAATTGAATTCAAAATAAAGACTCTAGGAACGGTTCAGGAAGTAAGACTTGATTTAACAGAAGCCCAAACCAAGAGACTTCAAAAAATAAATGAACTAGACAAGGCTCGACTACTTGCTCTGCAAAAGACTACAATTATTTTGCAACAAAGGGAAAAGTCGCAAGAAAACCTTATAAAAAATAAGGCATTTCAAAAAGGGGATTGGGCACTCCTCTATTACACCAGATTCTAGGATTTTCCAGGCAAATTACAAAAAAGATGGCTCGACCCTTATGAAATTCAAGAAGTACATAACAATGGTACTCTCACTTCGACTACCATTAACGAGTCTAGCCATTCTTTCAAGGTGAATGGGAATCAGGTGCGTCTCTACCACAAACCACTCACCAAGGAGTCTTTCTGCCAGCGTGTAGGTGAAGAACCCTCCATGCAAATCTTAGCTGTAGGGAGTGATGACCCGGTAGCTTTTCTTTCATAAAATTGTGATTTTCTTTAAATTGTAAATAATGTATATGTTATTTTTATTTATTGCAATTAAGTAGGCATCACCATGTAAATATGAGATTTTTTTTTTTTGGTAAGTGTTATTCAATGATTAAATGAGTGTTGTTCAATCAATTGAATAGCAACTTTTTGTATTTTTTGAATTTTGTTGTTCAGATGATTGAACGATTGTTGTTTAATTGAATGAACAACACTTTTTTTATTTTTTATTTTATTTTTGTTGTTCAATTGACTGAACAACACTTTTTGCATTCTTCGATTTTTCTATTCAAACGATTGAATGATTGTTGTTCAAATGGTTGAACAACATTTTTGCGTTTTTCTTTTTACAATTTTTTTATTCAAACGATTGAATGATTGTTGTTCAATCAATTGAACAACACTTTTGCGTTTCTTATTTTCAATTTTTGTTGTTCAATCAATTCAACAACACTATCGCGTTTTTTTTCTTTTCGATTTTTGTTGTTCAAACGATTGAATGATTGTTTTTCAATCGTTTGAACAACACTATCGCGTTTTTTTCTTTTCAATTTTTGTTGTTCAAACAATTGAATGATTGTTGTTCAAACAATTGAATGATTGTTGTTCAATTGATTGAACAACACTATTGAACTTTTTTTATTTTCAATTTTTGTTGTTCAAACAATTGAACAATTGTTGTTCAATCGATTGAACAACATTATTGCGTTTTTTTCTTTTCGATTTTTGTTGTTCAGTCGATTGAACAATGCTTTTGAGTTTTTTTATTTTTGATATTTGATGTTCAAACTGTTGAGATTGCAACAAGATGATGGAGCTTAGTGAAAAGAGTCGCCTTCACTAAGTGGGCCCGTAGGCAAATTATGGCGCAAGTTCTATTTTTGATCACAGTGTGGATGATCACAGTGTGGGTGATCACAGTGTGAGTGATCACAATGTGAGTGATCACAATGTGGGTGACCAAAGTGCGGGTGACCACAATGTGGGTGATCAAAGTATATTTTTAGACTGGCTGTCAAAAATAGAAAAGTCAAATATTATTGTCTCATCATAATATTTGGACTATAAACTTGATCTTATTCTCTTGGAGCACTTCCGTTTGAGCTACAGATGTGGCCCATGCAGCTATAAGAAGGAAGTACACTTTTCTTATGAGTCAGTTGAGTTGTTGCATGCATGACTTCAGTTAGAACTCAATCGGTTGAGTTTGGTGGAGTTGATTGTGGAGTTGATGGAGTTGTGTTCAGTTTGACTTGGTTAAACTAGTTGTAGTTAGTCTAACTGCAAATAGACTAATGGTGAGTTATTAAACTAATTATTAAATCATAATACAACTATAGAATACATCAGTTAACTCAGTTGCATGTCAGTGCATGTTCAGTTCAACAGGGACAGGTGTTAGAGAATCAGATTGCTATCAGTTGTGACTATAGTTGTGCATCAGATCTTGCACAATCAAGGGATTGAGTATGCCAATGAGTTTTCTCATGTATTTTCCCAGTTTGTAGCTTCTGCTCACGTCTTACACATTGTGAGTGATTCTTTGGAGGTGAAATACGAGTTTGGTAGACCATTCTCATTCATTCTTGAGCAGGTATTGAGCAATGGAGGCAGGCAAGCAGTGGAATAGATTTGGAGATCAGATCTGAGCTGTATTGTGTGTAACAGGTGGAGCTGGTACTGGATTGCTTGTGATAAGCATTGTACTTTGTAATGTTACATGGTATCAATCATTAATATACAGATAGTGTGGGGTTTTTAGCGAGATGCTTTCCCTGGGTTACATACTGTGTTAATGTGTGAATGCTCTTGATGTTTTATTGTTATTGATGCTGCTATATTGATGATCAACATAGAGGAACTTATGTATTGTGTATGTCTTATGCAGTAGTACATGATTAGGATAATCTCTGTTGAATATGTGTTAAATTATTCAAAATTTCTACATGGTATCAGAGCTAGATAATTGTAGAAAAAGTTTCTACATGGTATCAGAACTATTGATCATCAGATCTACTATTCAGGAAGTGTTTACATTCTATTTCTTCAGGCAGAATCTGTAATCGGGCCAGATAGCCTCTAGATTCATCCTTCCTTTGGAAGGTGAGATATCTGGTGAATGCCCATACAGTCAATTGCTGTACGAGAAATATTGTGTTCTCACGAATTTTAGATCGGAAGCGGTTGAGTTTGAGCTGGTGGAAATCGAATTTGCAGCAGTGTTGTTGAAATGTCTTTCAACGGATTGAAAATGTTATTCCAAAGCAAGAGCGACATGGCGCTCAAGGATAAACTCATAAACAATAAAGGTGAGAATGGATCTTCATCAAAGGTATCTGATGAAGAGAATTGCGCTTTGGCTGCCAAAGCAAAGAAAGGGAAGAGCAAGAAAGCTTCTCAGTCTGGTGCGAAAGGCAAGAAGCAGGATATGTCCAAGGTAAAGTGTTTTCACTGTCACCAACACAGACACTATGCCACTAATTGTCCGCAGAAGAAGAAGAACAAGCAGGCTGTTGGATCTTCAGCAGGAGAGGCTCTAGCCTCACAGTTTGAGCTTGATTTTTCATTGATCGCATGCTTGGTTTCAAGTGTGATGGGATCAGTGTGGTTCTTGGACAGTGGTGTGTATTTTCACATGACGGGAGATAGAGATTTGTTCTCTAATCTGGAGGACAAAGATCTTGGAGTGCACATCGAGATGGGCGATGATGGTAGATACAATGCGACCGATATCGGTACCATTTCCTTTGAGAGGGAGTCTGGTAAACCCTTCGTATTGAAGGAAGTCATGCAAGTTCCAGGATTGACGAAGAATCTCATCTCAGTGGCGATGTTAGAAGACAAGGGGTATGATGTTGTTTTCAGCGAGGGAAAGGCTTTCCTGCGCAGCAAGACAACTGGTGAGACCCGGAAGATAGGGGTTCGAGTGAGGAACCTTTATCAGTTGCATGTAGATGGATGCACAACAATGGCGGGCAAGGCAGAAAGATTGGTGAGCCGAGATGATGGCGAGTTGTGGCACAGGAGATTGGGTCACCTTCACCATGGAGCCTTGAACATACTGCAGCAGATCACTACAGGGCTTCCTAAAGGCACACTTGCGCAGTCAGATCAGTGCAAGGGGTGTACTTTGGGGAAGTTTGTGAAAGCCACCTTTCACGAGAAGGATAGTCACGCCACGACGATCCTTGAGAGTATTCACACAGACGTGTGTGGACCTTTCTCAGTTGCTTCGACAGCAAAACATAGGTATTATGTGATTTTTGTTGATGATTTCTCTCGTAAGTGCTGGATCTTCTTCAGGCAGAAGAAGAGCGAGACATATTCAAAGTTCTGTGAATTCAAAGCACTGGTTGAGAAGGAGTCAGGGAAGAAGGTGAAGGCTCTTAGGAGTGATAATGGTGGTGAATACATCTCGGATGAGTTCAAGGATTTCTGCAAGGTAGAAGGGATTCGTAGAGAGCTCATAGCTCCCCATAACCCACAACAGAACGGGGTAGCTGAGTGGAAGAACAAAATGATTGTGGGTGCTGCATGAGCAATGTTGCATGATCAGGGCCTACCCCTTCACTTGTGGGCGGAAGCATGCAATACATCAGTTTATGTGCAGAACCGTTGTCCTCATAGGATACCTGGCATGAGTACACCGGAGGAGACTTTTTCTGGTAAGAAGCCTGATCTTTCTCATTTGAGGATTTTTGGTGCTAACGTTTACATGCATGTGATGAAGGATGCCAGGAAGAAGTTGGAGCCGACTGCAGAGGTTGGGATATTTGTGGGGTACACTGATACGCCCCACAACTATCGTGTGTATTTGCCAGACAGTGGTAAAACTGTTGTGCGACGGAATATAAAATTTCAGGAGGAGAAAGCCATGAAGTGTTCGCTTGAGAGGGAGCTACACTTGCATGCAGATGAGGAGCTATTAGTTCCTAAGGATGAGCTTTAGGACGTGGATCAGCCACAGGACGAGGTTCATGGAGTGGAATAGGCCACTCATGCAGCGCCAACCATCAGAGGGTGAAAGCGCTTGACAGAAGCTGAGCGACTGGCTCAAGATGCAGAGAAAGTTGTAGGACCACCTACAACCCAACGCAAGCAGAGACAATCACCTAATCGGTACACTGGATACATGGATCTGATGAGCAAGTGTGTTGTGACTGAGCCATCCTCTTTCGAGGAAGCTGTGGAGGATCTTGCATGGGTAGACGCCATGGTGGAAGAGTATGATTCTATTGTCAGAAACAGTGCATGGGAGATTGTTCCTAGACCGGAAGGGAAATCAGTGGTGGGTTCGAAATCGATCTACAAGGTCAAGTAGGCAACTGACGGGAGTGTGGAGAAGTACAAGGCAAGATTTGTTGCCCGAGGCTTTTCATAGATAGAGGGGATCGATTATGAGGAGACCTTTGCACCTGTCGCAAGGTATTCTTCCATACGGACGATTCTTGCTCTCTCAGCGCAGATGGGATGGCACATTCATCAGATGGATATGAAGACTATGTTCCTCAATGGAGTCATTGAGGAGGAGGTGTACATTGAGCAGCCCGAAGGCTTTGAGGTCTTCAACAGCGAGTCGCATTTGTGCAGGCTCAAGAGAGCGCTGCATGGGTTGAAGCAAGCACCACGTGCTTGGTACACACGGATAGACAGCTATTTCACAGGACTTGGATTCTCCAAGAGCGAGGCGGATCCTAACCTATACCAGATTGTGGTGGAGGGTAAGTTGCTTATCATTGTACTGTATGTTGATGATTTGATTCTAACGGGTGATGAGCTGTTGATACTGTCATGCAAGAAGGATCTTGCTACAGAGTTTGAGATGAAGGACTTGGGCCTCCTTCACTATTTCCTAGGATTGGAAATATGGCAGCGCAGTGGTGGACTGTTTGTTTCTCAGGGAAAGTATGCTCGAGAGATACTGGAGAAGTTCAACATGCATGGCTGCAAGCCTGTTGATACTCCTCTTCCTCGAGGTTGGAGGAAGGAGGATGCCACTTCGGGAGAAGAAGTGGATGCCACTGTTTATCGACAGTTGGTGGGGTCACTGATGTATTTGGTCAATACACGACCTGATATATGCTATGCAGTTAACCAGTTTTCACAAGCTATGGTTAAGCCTACCAAGCTCTTCTGGAAGGCGGACAAGCATGTATTGCGCTACTTGAGAGGCACATCGGGATATGGTTTATGGTACAGACAGGAGGATGAGGTGAAGCTATGTGGCTTCATGGATGTAGATTGGGCAGGGAGCCCAACGGACAGAAAGAGCACATCAGGAGGGGTCTTCAGTATTAAATCGACAACAGTTCCTTGGTACAGCAGGAAGCAGAGATCCGTGGCACTCAGTTCAGCGGAGGCCGAGTATATGGCAGCAAGTTTGGCTGCATGCGAGGCTATATGGATGAGGAAGATCCTGGTTGGTTTGTTCGGTTCTCATTTGGATCCTACTGTGATTTACTGTGATAACCAGAGTTGCATTAAACTCTCGGCTAATCCTGTATTTCATGATAGATCTAAGCATATTGACATCAGGTACCATCATATCAGAGATTGTGTGCAGCGGAGGATCATGTTGCTTTCATAGATTCCAACGGAGGATCAGGATGCTGATATTCTGATGAAGGCTCTCACTAGGAGCAAATTCGAGTACCACCGAGGTAGGATAGGGGTTGCTGATAATCCATATCTTTTCGAGAGGGAGTGTTGAGATTGCAACAAGATGATGGAGCTTAGTGAAAAGAGTTGCCTTCACTAAGTGGGCCCGTAGGCAAATTATGGCGCAAGTTCTATTTTTGATCACAATGTGGATGATCACAGTGTGGGTGATCACAGTGTGAGTGATCACAATGTGGGTGACCAAAGTGTGGGTGACCACAATGTGGGTGATCAAAGTCTATTTTTAGACTGGATGTCAAAAATAGAAAAGTCAAATATTATTGTCTCATAATAATATTTGGACTATAAACTTGATCTTATTCTCTTGGAGCAATTCAGTTTGAGCTACAGATGTGGCCCATGCAGCTGTCAGAAGGAAGTACACTTTTCTTATGAGTCAGTTGAGTTGTTGCATGCATGACTTCAGTTAGAACTCAATCAGTTGAGTTTGGTGGAGTTGTGTTCAGTTTGACTTGGTTAAACCAGTTGTAGTTAGTCTAACTGCAAATAGACTAATGATGAGTTGTTAAACTAATTATTAACTCATAATACAACTATAGAATACATCAGTTAACTCAATTGCATGTCAGTGCATGTTCAGTTCAGCAGGGACAGGTGTTAGAGAATCAGATTGCTATCAGTTATGACTATAGTTGTGCATCAGATCTTGCACAATCAAGGGATTGAGTATGCCAATGAGTTTTCTCATGTATTTGCCCAGTTTGTAGCTTCTTCTCACGTCTTACACATTGTGAGTGATTCTTTGGAGGTGAAATACGAGTTTGGTAGGCCATTCTCATTCATTCTTGAGCAGGTATTGAGCAGTGGAGGTAGGCAAGCAGTGGAATAGATTTGGAGATCAGATCTGAGCTATATTGTGTGTAACAGGTGGAGCTGGTACTGGATTGATTGTGATAAGCATTGTACTTTGTAATGTTACATGGTCTCAATCATTAATATACAGATAGTGTGGGGTTTTTAGCGAGATGCTTTCCCTGGGTTACATACTGTGTTAATGTGTGAATGCTCTTGATGTTTTATTGTTATTGATGTTGCTATATTGAGAGAAGAGCGTCGGCGCTCTCTTAGCATTCGTTCGCTAAGTTGTCTGGTTCGAGCCCATACTTCTCCGTGTGAAACGAGAACCTATATCATCATATGGTTTTACTTTTCAACCCATCCCCTATCTATTACGGCAACACAGTAACTTTTGTATTGACACGCTCTTATTCCAGATTTACTCAGTATCCGGGCCATGGCCGGTTCAAACAGATTTTCCCTTTAATACTCAATCAGGTCGAATCCCTTTATTTTGAACATAATGTCGATACGAAAAGAGACGTGTACCCTATCTCCGAGGAGGAGTGTCAACAAATAATAGCAGCGCTTCGTGATTTATCTTTTAGGTTCCTCCCTTTATACCGAATTTACATTCCCAAACCTGGGAGGCCTGGCAAGTATCGACCCATTACAATTCCTCATCCGCGTGACGTCATAGTAATGGAGGCATTGGAGATTAGATTGACTGAGCTATTTGAAAGCATATTTCTACCAAGCTCACACGGATTTAGACCAAAAAGAGGAACGAGAACCTGTTATTGGGACATTTTAGGGTTGAGTAACATCCACTATTGCGTAGATGCAGATATCGTCAGTTGCTTTGATGAAATACCTCACGAGAGATTATTAGATTATATCGACACTATTATTGACGATGAAAGGCTACGAGCTCTGATATCTTTCTTTCTAAAGGCGGATATAGTGGACAAGAAGGGCACTAATTATGGAGGAAAAGAAAAAGGAATTCCCCAAGGGAGCCCTACCTCTCCAATCCTTATGAACATATATCTGCATCAGCTGGATGTTCTCGTGGAAACATTTTTAGCGAGGTCTCCCTACGCCCATTACGTCCGCTACGCGGATAACATACTACTCGTTTGCAAAATCAAAAACATCAATCCTCAGATCTTCCTCGATAAACTTCAGGATTTCGTGACCGATCTGCGACTAAGTCTGACCATCTCTATTCATTCGAGGGGAGGGCCCCCATTTCTGTTTCTAGGCATCTATCTCAAGGTGTATTCGGATGGGCATATAAATCTCTTCGCACCCTTATCGAGAATAGAGCGAAAAATTGATACCATCCGAGAGCAAGCTAAAGGACTTAGGGAACCGATTAACGACCCGGAAGCGCTAGAAGAGAAGCAAAAGGACTTAATCAACCTGTATAATAAAAAAATAGTGAGTTACTTGGCCTTTTACGTTAAATGTCAGAATTCATCCAAAAGTAAGGAACTTCTGAAGAAGAAAATGTTAGATTCATGTATACAAGATCTGGCCAAGCTCGCGAAAACATCCGTGAAGAATATAAAGAGGAAATGGGGCCCATCGCTTCAACGAGCACCTATCCCCTTTATTCCTCGCAAACAAATAGACCGCGCCTTTAGTCAAATGCTTCGCAAATATGACCGGCAGGGGAAAGATTTTAGAGTAACCGGAGTCTAAAAAGGCGTTTAGAAGAACCGAAACAGTTAAGAGAACCAAATAATGAATGATGCGCTTTTTGGTATTTCTTTATTTGAGGTCCACCATTGGGTTTTTTTAGTTTCACTTGCCCGCACAAATTCGTCCCTTTATGCCGGTCCTTACTAATAACCTAACAGAACTTGACTTTGTGCTCGCGACCCTACCTAAGGCTAACTACCTAAGGTGCGTGAGGCAGATACTTTACCCCCTACCTTTTCTCCCCCCTCGAGCTGCATTGCATGGGCCGGACCCTCTCTATGATGTTGGAGGTGTTGGACTCGAGCCGGTTGAAGTCCAAGTAATAATCTCATATAATAAGAATGGATCTAGCATTTTAGAATGAAATGCATATATTATATATGTCATTATGGTTTTGGGTTTCACCCATCCCGAAATGATCTTGTCGAGCCTGGCTCACCGAAATGAGCTATTCGAGTCACCCTCGCTCCCCTTTGTTTCAAGATAGAGATAACAGCACGCTTCGCTCCCCTTTCAATCTCTCCAGGCAGGTGGCAAAATTGATGGCGTTGGTCGAGCCTGCTTACGCATCCTCTCTTTGTCAGATCGTAGTGTATTATATATGTCATTATGGCATGACTCGATAGCCGAAATGACACCAGAAAATGCTGCTATGGGCATATGTCATTATGCATGAAGAAATGGCTCACATTCCAGTAGGGAAATGCCTTCTTCCATTAGCGGAATTCACTCACTATATTATATATGAAACATGGTTTTCCAGATGAATCACTTGGCTTGGCCTTCAATGAGTGGGAAAATGACTGAGTTTATTAGCGGAATTCTGGAAATATATTCTATAATGTGTAGTGGTTTTTCAGATGCATGAAAATGAAAATTGATCAGATTCCAGCCATCGATGGCCTTGTAGGGTGGCCCTCATTTGAAGGGGGAGCAATCGAAGGCGCCCGTAATTATCAGGGGGAGAAAGCTCAGGCCCCCCTTCATTTGAAAGGGGAGAAAGCTCAGGCCTTGAAATATCGACCAACCAGGTCCGTCAGGGTGCGTAGCACGCTCGACTAATAAGGAGAGGGGCTCGACTGATAAGGAGAGGAGAGATTGAAAGGGGAGCAATAGATGCCAGGCCTGAGATCTCGACCGACCTGGTATGATCAATTGTTCCATTGGCTCTTGCTCGAAACACCTACTCATGTCATTTCGACCAGTGATTCCAGTCATTCATGAGAGATTTCCTTGCCCCCCGGAGGGACAAGCGGCTTCGCACCTTGCTCAGGTCTTGCCTTGTAGGGTGGCCTTCAAGGGGGAGCAAGCGAAGGCCGACCAAATTTGAAGGGACGTAGTCGCTTGTCCGCACCGGGCAAGGGGGAGAAAGCTCAGGTTGTATGGCGGCCCAGCATCCCATCCTTTTTCTTATCAGTAAGGCCCGACGCGCTTAGAAAGCTCAGGTTGTATGGCGGCCCAGCATCCCATCCTTTTTCTTATCAGTAAGGCCCGGCGCGCTTTGATCAATCGATGGCGTTGGTCGAGAGTTCGACAGGCTCACGATGGCGGCCTTAGCAGTCGAGCCGATGGCGGCCTTGCCCTATATTATTTAGGGGCGAGTGTGCTTACGCACCCTGTCGGTCCTCACCCTGCCGGACCTTATGGTCGAGCGGCCTTACGGCTCCTTGTTATGGTGGTAGTTATATATGAGCATGTGGTAGTTTAGGTTCAGTCAGTTTCGTGTCTCCTTGACTATAAGGTAAGACCCCAATGACCCCAAACAGATATTGCTGCTCTGCGAAGGCAGAATGACATATCTCGAATGACGTCTTATGTATTGTGTATGTATTCCGCAATAGTACATGATTAGGATAATCTCTGTTGAATATGTGTTAAATTATTCAAAATTTCTACACAAACGATTGAAGGATTGTTGTTCAATCGATTGAACAACACTTTTGTGTTTTTCTTTTCGATATTTGTTGTTTAAACGATTGAACGATTGTTGTTCAATTGATTGAAAAGCACTTTCACATTTTTTATTCTGTTGTTCAAACGATTGAACGATTGATGTTCAATCAATTGGACAACACTCTGGCATTTTTTTCTTTTTAATTTTTGTTGTTCAAGCAATTGAAAAATTGTTGTTCAATCAATTGAACGATTGTTGTTCAATCAATTGAACAACACTTTCACATTGTTTTCTTTTCGATTTTTGCTATTAAATCAATTGAACAACACTTTTGTTTTTTTTTTAATTGTTCAAATGATTGAACGATTGATGTTCAATCAATTGAACATCACCTTTTGTGATTTTTATAGGAAGAACTGTGATTTCTTTTATTGTTTCATCGTCGGTCATTGTGCCATCTTTATTTTTTATTTAAATGTTTTGAATAAGCACCATCTCAATGGATTTGTGCCTAACATAAAGAAAAAAAATAGTAATGGAAATACCATTATGACCTATGAAGCCTTTTGATTGTTATCTTTATTCAAAATCTGATATGGTACATCTCTATAATTACTGGTTGAACATCTTTTCTTTGGACACATCATAAAATGATTCACTATTTTATAACCATGCTGGCTTATTTTTCACACTTTCAAATGGATAAATCCATTTGATATGATGAGATGGGGGTAAAAGTATAAACTTTAATTGGCATTTTTCTTACTTATTACACCATCCCTGACTCTTAAGGAGTAAATGAGCCTCTCTCTTTTTACAATAAAAGCATCAAAATATGAAAATAACGAAATATGAAAATACAACAAAAAGAGGATAGGGAGTCTCATCACGAGCCAACCTACCATGATCATAAGGATGTAACACGTGACATTCCATGTTGGCCACCAAACCAAGGTAGTGACCTTTTTGATAATTAAAACTATCAAAAGGATAGGGGGTCTCATCACGAGCCAGCCTAATCACTTTGTTATATCCTGGTGAATGGCACTATGATTATTTGGTCACCATGTCAGCATAGTGGTCTCTTTATGAAAAGAAAAGAAAGAATCATCTACATGCTAAAAGGAGGACTCTAGCTCATTTGTGGGGTTAAAAAGTAACCCTATCGAGGTTATGAACGCCTGCTAGCAGCAATGGCTCTACTTGTGGTATCAGAGTATGATCTTACACCGCCAAATGCTCTCTATTCTATTACCACCTTTGGATTCATTTCTAAAGGAAATTTCCCATTTGAACAACACTATTACAAGCCAACATGCATGGTAACTTATGTTATATATTCATTATATTATATTTGTCCAATCACTTTACGACAGTCATTAATACTTACCGCCAATTATGAATTTGCTACTGATACCACTTAAGGTGAAGATCTTTTGACATAATGATTTAAATATTTGTTTCTTATTTTTTGGTAATTTCACCTCTGATACGTGTATTGCTTTAATTGCTTTGTCATAAATCATGCTACTTTTATGGATTGGCTACCTACATTTATGAATTACCAATTCTTTCTCTTGATTTTCACATGCTTGGTGGATGTGGACACCCTTTTCTCATTGGAGGGGGGATGGTCTGCGTATGAATAGCATGTGTGATAGTTATGGATAATTGAGTGATAATTATTAAATTGATTTCAGGGTAAAGGAATGCATGATGATTGTGCATGCATAATATTTATCAAAGTATTTCTGATTGCAGAAAACACGATGACCATTATGGATGGCATGGAGATTATGAGCCTGCGTCAAAAATTTCTGACGAGACAAATGACTTGACTGTATATGTTGTTAATTCCCAAAACAACGTCTTTTTCTTGTTAATTGATTTAACGTTCTTTGATGTTGTTCTAAACTGGGAAAGTGTAAGAGAAGTGCATGCAAGTGAACCAGTCACAGGAAAACAATAGCCATGGTAGGTAGAGTTATCTGAAATGAACCCACGGTGATCATGGTATCGTACCAGACTCGTGCAATTCTTGAGCACGCTAGCTAGCTGTAATATCTAAATAAATTGCAGGGATTTCACGAAGAAATGACACTTGAATTCCTACAGAATTTGCAGAATAGCAGCACCACAGTAAGAGGAAAGGAAATAAAGATCTCTAAAGCGATCATAGTTGAAGTCACTGGACTTCTGGTTGAGGGAATAAAATGGATAGACAAGCACATCCTTCTACACAATGCGGTCGCTATGTTCCAGGACCCAGGCGAGCAATTGGTGCGAACTGCAAAAGGGATTCACCCTTCAACATTAAGACAGTCATGGAAAGAATTGGCAGTCATTATGAAATAGTACATCACATGAGATGGTTGTCAGGATGTGGTAAATCCCCACCATCTCAAATTGTTAGCCATCCCAAAACAAAAAATTTCAGTTAATTTTTCGTTTTATTTGAATTCCCTATTATATGATGGCGCTCGTCGAGTTAGGAAAGCTAAGGACCCACACACAGTCATCAGTCATCATGGACTGATCAAATTGATTATCATGCATGGAATGGACAAGTAATAGCTAACCTGGGACAATATTGAAAATCCTACTCTAGCCCCACCTCCAAAAAACCTAGCAATAGAACAGCAAGGGCCAAGAACCTCAGGTCCAAGAAGGACACTAAAAAGAAAGAATTCCTCTGTGCCCTTGAACCCAACAAAACATAGGTGTTCTATGCGGATGAAGTCCCAATGACATACCCCAATTCAAACAAATGACGCCGGGCCATCCCACACACCACCTCCAAGTCCGCAAAATGCCCCTTTGCAAGACTATGAGGAAGAGTTGGCCAGGGTATTGGAAAAAATGGGGATATGTGGTAAGGGAAGAGAACAATCTGAGAATGTTGAAGCACAAAATTATACCCCCAACCAGTCTGCCTCTGCTGACAGCCCTGGTTATGATCAAACCCTGCCATTTACTGATTTCTTCGAAGAACAAAGGGAACCAGTCTCTTTTGTGGAAAAACCCCTTGAAGCCGAGGTGCATGAAGAGGAAGCCATTAGAGAAGAAAATAAGATGGAATATATCAGTCTAGTGGACCCCCCAGCTGAAGAAAATCCTACAGATGAAACCCTGGGAGATGAAAATCAACCATGCAATACTATTTTTTTAAGTCCCCTGAGGATGAGGCCTACCCAGAAGAAAACCCAGAGAATGATAACTGCTCAAGAGACACCATTTTATTGGGGTCTCCTAGGAGAGAAATTCATGAGGAAGAAGATCTAGAAGGTGAAGCTCCATCAAGAGATACAGTTCCAATTGAAACCCTCCCTGATGCTGACATAATACCACCTGAGCATGAACTTGAAGAAAATGCAGTCGCACAACCGCTGGTTGGAAGTCCCAGATTAATGAAGTCCTACAAGGACAGGCTCAAAAAAATAATTAAAAAGTATAGAAACAGAAGAGAATAATTGGGAAACTAAGACAGTGGTTAAAATAAGCAATCAGAGCCAGAAAATTGAAAGTGGAAATGGAGACCACAGGAACACAGACAGAACATTGTTTTGGAAAAGAAGCTAAAACCCAAACTGATATTCTTTTGGCCTATTCAAAGGAAACTCAAACAGAGCCATGTATTGTAGAGGACACTGAAATGCACACTGAATACCCCTATGTTTTCTCACAGGAGACCTAAATGGACTACCCTACTATGAACGTTGTTGTTCAAACAGATGCTGAAGAAAGCATCCCAATTGATTTTTGCATAATTCAAGAAGAAGTCGAGGCTGTTGTCCAAATTGAGCCTATGGAGACACAAGATAATGAAGCCTAAACAGAGGAGACACCTACTTACATTACCTTAGTAAGGGAGGCATGTATTAAGATACTGGAGAATGAACTACTGAATGTTCAAAAGGAATTAACTCAACATAAAGAGGAATTAATGCCCCTACATATACATCAAGAATTAAGGAAAAAGTTTGAGGCACTCACAGCTACTGAGGATGAGACCTTCGCTTAGTACAAGGCTAAGCAGAAAAAGGTTGAGAAAGCACAGGACAAATTACAAAAGGCTAAAGAGTAGTTGGAGACTATATGCTCTCTTTATTTAGACACCCTACATATTGAGCTCCTAATACAAACTATGCATTATTTCTCCTGGAAAGGTACCTCATGTTGAAAATCAAACCTATTAAGGCGGGCAAGTATGTGGAAATCAAAACTACCTTGACTTTGTCAAGTGCTTCAGAGAGCAGAACGAGTAGGTAAAACGCCTCCTATGTGAACTTTACATGCACAATTTCTTTTTGGAAGATGATAGAGACATCAACCCTGGCCCCTTTATAGGGGATGTCCAATTCCAGGCATTTCTTTCTTTTGCTACTAACCAAATCAAGTAGGCCAATGCTCACAACACTTTTAGAAAGCATGAATATGGCATCGACCTATGGGTTAGGGGGGAACCTACAAAACCCCTACATCTCTCTATTTGGAGCAAGCAAGTTATGAAGTGAGCTAGTAGGGTCATTCCACACAGATATTATACCAGTTGGAAACGATTACTTCCAAGAGATCAAGGATGAAGCCTTGTCTGCAACTAAACAAAGGTGGAAGTCTCCAGCAATACTATTATAAACTGAGAACCATTTGGATACCAGAACTTTAAAGTTGCCTCCTCTTGTTTCCATAAATATAGTAACATTGTATTAACCATGGGGCCTAAATGGATAGGATGTCGGTATAAAAACCCAATCATATGGCATCCTCCAGATAAGTATCACAGTGACTACAACTTGAAGGATCAAGAAGTAAACGAGGTTTTTGATGTACTTAAGAAGAAAAATGGCTTCAGAGTTTGTAAGGAGGAGGTATACCCTACCTATTTCCTAACCCAGCTGCACCTAAAACATTTAATTGCATGAGGACATGCAACAAGGTAAGATGGGGAGTATGTTGGGTAAAAAAAAAGGTATGTTTTCTCCTTGGTAATAGCTTTATTTAGCACTCATCCTCACATGATTATCTTTGTTTAAGGATAAAAGTAGAGGAAATAAGAACTAAAGTTGGGTAAAAGTAATTAGTAATAAATTAGATGAATCTATGCAGGGAAAATTGATTTTTAATTTCATTATGTGCATAAGATACGAATTGGACGATAGTTTTTCAATCGATAGAACATCAACATCTCATAAAGGAAAAAGTCAACGTCAGGGGCAAGGCAATACAATGGAAGACCGGGCAGACCGATGCTATTTTATGATAGAATCAGATCGAGTATTGCGAAATCCTCAGGATCCCCTAATCCTGAGGATTCGCTTTTAACTACTTACTTTTCTAATTGTTATATATAAGGCTGAAAGGAAAACTACACGACTAGTTCATAAATTCACAGTTTATAATTATTCTTTCGAACATATAATGTTGTTACTTTGGTGATGTTGTAACTCTGTTATTCGTTTTAATGAAGACAACTGCATTTAAACCATAATTGTATTCTCAGCATCTCGTAGCGGAGACTTCTGGCAACTCCGGGCCCAGTCAAGAGAAGATCTACTGCTTCGCCCGTGCTATAATCTTTTCTATTTTATTCTTTAATGTTTGTTAATGTTAAGTTAATATCATTTTGATTATCATGAGGATTGTTGATTCCGATTTTCTTTTGTTGTTGATTCGAGATTCATATTTAGCCGTGTGTTATATATGAGTAATGATTTTGGTTGGATTGGTTATGTTAGTTCCAACATTAGATCATTTATTCATTCCAAGTAATGTTATCATAAATCTCAGAGATATAATTGATCACTTTCCACAATATAGTTATTTTTTGTTCAGATATCATTATTTGTTCTATTATCATTTGTTGTTCAATTATTATTTGTTGTCCAAATGTCATAGTTCTCTTTAATGATTGAGTGAGTTAGTTTCAATTCCATTTAAGACTACCAAGTGTGAATCTTTACAGTTGTATTCAGATTCATTTGCTTTCATGATAGGTTAAGTAGAATTGCAAAGTATGTTATGAATTTCTTTTAGAGTTACTTCTTTCATAATTGTTTGGATCAAAGAAGATAGTCATTAGCAATTGCAACGATTTATTATTAGTTAACCTCTGAATTCACTGCATATATAGTGCTGACACTCTTGAAATAAAAAGGCTTGCCTTGGGTTGACAATTAATGTAGGAATTAAGATTGCCTGTAAAAAGACATCTTAATGCACCAACATAATGTAATCCTTTAACTACTCCAATGGAACATAATTTAAATCTCACATTCACTAAAGAAAAATAATTTTAGGATGTAACGAAGTATAGATAGCTCATAGGAAGTCTCAAGTACCTCACTGCTACTAGACTAGACATTTCATTTGTTATTGGAATCCTCTCTAGGTTTATGAAAAGTCTTTTGAGGTTCATTGGTCTACCAAAAAAGGAATTCTAAATTACTTGAAGGGTACTCAAGACTTTAGACTCATGTACAAACAGGTGGATAAATTCAACTTGATTAGATACTCTAATTCAGATTTCAATGGAGATAAAGAAACCGAGGTATTTGCTTCAAGTTATGTTATGAGTCTTGGATCAAGATTTTTCTCCTAAAAGTCATGCAAAAAACAATTTCCTGCAGATTCCACAACTGAGGTAGAATATTTGGCAACAACTGAAGCAACAAAGGAAATAGTGTGGCTCAGGAAAATTTTGGAATATTTTCATGAAAAGCAAGTGCATTCAACTCATCTTTTGATTCATAACACTTATGCAATAAATGTGGCCAAGAATCTAAAATTCCATGATCGAATGAAGCACATCAATAAAAAATACCATATGATGACATCAAAATAAGGAAACTACAATCCACCTGTGACACTATTCCACAAATGAGCAGATTGTAGACATCTTCACCAAAGGGCTTGGAAGGACTAATTTTGAAAGATTCACAATGATGCCTGGGCTCACCAACATCCCTTCAGATTAAGGGAGGAAATGTTAACATAGAATATTTGGGATTATGAAAAACTATGTAAATATTGTAAATAGAAACATAAAAGAAACTGGAAGACGAAGAGACATTGGGAGATGAAACCCAATAGTCTCCCTCTCCTTCTATATAGTCATATTATCTCTTAATGAGAAACATAAGTTCATTCATGGAGTTACTCCTGGCCTCACACTTATGTTGATCATAGGAAGAATTAAGTGCATTATAGTTTTAATAGCAAGCTTCACTATCAAATAGATATGTAATTATATAACAAACAACAATTTTCTTTGACAAATAAAATAAACTATAATATATCCTAATAAGTGTTTAACATAATATCCTAATATTCAACGAGAGATAAACATGGATAAAATTAAGGATTGAGTATGAGATGCATCCATTGAGAAATTAAAGTGATGACAAGAAATCAATTCCATAGCTTCATGCGCATTCAACTCTAAGTTTTGGTCTTAAAAAATATTTCACTTAAAAAATTTATTGAAAAATACTAGTCATTTTTAAAACATATATTTTCTTGTAATGCGAGAAATAAACAAATTTAAAAGAAGCTATCCTGGAAATCAGAGCAATTTAGTGCACTATACTTTAAATATCAGGATTCACTATCAAATAGATATGCAATGAGAGAAGAGCTAGCAAATTTCTTTGAGAAATGAAATAAGGTGTAACATTTTTCCAAACAAGTGTTTAGCATAATATCCTAATATTCAACTAGAGAAAAACATGAATAAATTTAAGAATTGAGTAGCAGATACATCAATTAATAAATTAAAGTGATGACAGGAATTCAATCTCATAGCTCAACATGCATTCAACTCTAATTTTTGGTCTTTAGAAAGCTTTGACTTCAAAACTACGTTTCACAATACAAATATTGAGTTTCATCCAGTTATGGACCCTTACTACAACATAAGAGGTCATATAAATACTAATGAAAATAAGAAAATTTTGTTTAATTTTCTTCCATCACAAAATATACAATATTTTATCTGATAAAAAACAAGTTATGCTCCAGAACATTAATCCTTGTTTAATGGATTTTCTCTAGAAAAAGTTGTGAGGACACCCAAATTTCCTCCTCGTCATCAGAATCCTTTTTCTCCATGCTGAGTAGATGGAGTGCATTTATCTAGATATACTTAGCCTAATCTGAGAATAGTTGAGAAATTGCTAAGTGGATAGGATGAAAATGGTTGATATTGACTTCACACATTAATATTAAACTATAAACAAATATTTTATTTTATTTTTTCTATATAATTTAATTATAAATTTAGAAATTAGTTTAATTTTTCAAAGGGAAACTACAAATATCACTGAAAATTTTCTTCAGTCCATATTTTAAGGCCATCTACGAATTTGTCATCATCAGTAGCGATATTTTTTATATGATGTTTCATTGACCCAAACATTGCTTCTTTTAATGGTTTGGATCCTTACAAATAAAATTACTATAAAATATGTTCCCATCTCCCACACTAACAGACAATTCTCATTGGTGCTTTTCATGGAATCTTTGATTTCATTGGCCTCAAAATGTCATTGATTCAAAGAAGAATACATTAGTCTTTTATCCATTTTAGAGACTTTAGAAATGCTCTCAGGCTAGAGCTGTGTTTTTTTCAAATTCAATTATTGATGTAAATTTTTCTTTAATGTACTTATATTCTTCGATTGAAGATTCAATTTTCTCTTTAAGAGTAAAATTATCTTGATAAAATATACAAATTTTATCCATTTTCTTATAAAAATTTACCTATTATTTCCTCAATATTTCACTAACTTGTGTTGCTTGCACCTTAAAAACTGTCAGAATATTTTCTACTTCATGACTTTGACTTGATTGAGACTTAAGCGTTTCAATTTCTTCCTTCATTTCTATGGTCATGGTTTCAATGTTGCTATCACATTCTTCCTGTATTATTCTATTATGGTTTTCATGTGCCTTTTGGATTTCCTCTATTTGTGCAGAATGATTGAGTTTCAATTCATTTTGAAATTCATTCTATAAGTTTTCTCTTTCAATGGAAAACCCTCCTATAAGTGTTGCGAAATGGTTTTTCATCTTTCTTCACTGAATTATTTACTCTTTTCTATTTTACTTTATAGAAAATTGATCTTTTGGAAATTGTTCTTATAGGTCATGGCAAGTTCATCGACATGGTGCTAATTATAATTAACAAAGGCTCCTAGAGCCTATGAGGATTCTTTAGTTTTTTCATCAAGATTTCCTCTTACTCGCCAACTGAATTCGGAAATGGTTTCAAAAATTTTAAACTTACTTTTCTTATTTCTTCTCACAATGGAATTAGTTTGAGAATTAAAGTAATACCCAATCAAGCATGGAATAGTTTCGAGAACAGTTTCAACCTCAGTCACATGTTTAAAAAAAAAGAATTGAGAGGAATTTTGGTAGAAATTGTTGGAAATAATACTCAGAGGGGGGGCTGAATTGGTATTATCAAGTCAATTATTTTCTTTTTCAAACCCAAATTATATACGCTACTTTAGTTAGTGAAAATCACGTATATACGCAACTACAGATAAGGAAACCCGCGTATACCATGCAATCTTATAATTATCTTACAGATGTTGATCATTAATCTGTGTATTAGATTCAAATAAACAGTAACCAGAAACAGTGAAACAGAGCAGAAGACAATCACACACAAGAACACAAGATATAAGGTGGAAACCCAATGTGGGTGAAAACCACCTGCTGTAATTCATCTCTATCTTCTTTAATTAGAAACTTCTTTTCACAATGATTCTGTACTGGTGCAGTCCTTTACCAGTACGTAGGATGCAACCTGAGAGGGCTACAACCCTCTCTCGTTCTCCAGCTTCTCCTGGAAGGGAGCTACAACCCCCTTAGATCTTGTACTAGCCAAGATACTAGTACGTAGGTGTTGGTCTATAGAAGGCTACAACCTTCTCTTTCTTCCAGGGACCACGTTTCATAAATTTTCAGACTGGATCCATGAACATCAATCAATCATCAAGAATTTCTGCATCAAACAATCTCCTTTTCACCAATTAGAACTGAATCAAGTAGACACTTTTCTGACAACTATACCAAGAACACAGTAACAGTAACCACACACCAAATTCTGAACCCAGAGCACTGCAGCAGTAAATAGAAACACAACTCAAGAGATATACGCTACTTCAATAACCAGAAACCTGCATGCATACGCTTCTGTGTTTGGACCAACCTGCGTATACGTTGTTTTTACTCACAGAACCAGCGTGTATATGCGCCTTCGCTTCAAAAGCGTACAGATCTATAAAGGATAATTCACTCTTTCAAATATTCAGAACTTAATTAACCTAGATTACTAGATTTATAGATCAAGCATGCGCCACATATAACGGATCAAAATCATACAAAGATACTATTATTCAAGCCTTAAGATTATGACCCATCAACAGAATTTATCCTTCTCTTTGCGCTAAGGTTCCTCCTTCATTTAGATCCAGATCTACACCATAACCCCAATCACCAATATTTCAGATCTAGCACTTTATCAGATATTCAATAATTCAGATGATCCTTTGCCAAATTATCTCGTTCCTCTTTTATAGTCTTAGGCCTTCCACAATACCATGGTCCAAAACCATAACAAAACAATACCATGGACCCAATACTTGGGATCAACACTCTTGAAGAGATACCATTGCCCAAAACCATAGGTTCAATTACCAAGGACTAAATACCACGAACAAAAAAATAAGTTCTCCCTCATGTACACGCTTTTCCTTGCGTGAAAGTGTGTGTATACGCATATGCGACTTTGGAACATCTAACCCACGTGTATATGCGGCTTCGTCAAGGTGAAACTGTGTATATATCTTTTTCTTCTTTCTGAGTGCCTGAACTGTGATCTGTCACCAGAGTGAGTTGCCATCAAGGACAACACCTGTGCCATAGCGCCAAACCTGCGTCATAATGCCAACAATCTCCCCCTTTGGACTTGATGGCAACCCCAAGATCCTCAAAGTCATTCTCCCCCTTTGTCATCAAGGGAAAAGGGTTATGCTCCCCCTGAGTACATGCTGAAATCTCTGCTCTGCTGTGCTGAACATGCTCCCCCTGACTGTAGGCAAGATCTGCAAAAAGATGTTCTTCAAGAAGAACCATGACTCATACATCATAAATGACCTTCCTATCACCAAAAAGACTCTATTCATACATCCATCACCCAACTAAGTGGGGATACATCAGAAATTTACATATGACAACCAAGTACATTACATCATTCATCCCAGGCATAGCGAGGAAACCAAAATAGGTCGTTACATGACCTTGACACCGTAAAAGAGATACATGACATAGAGACGAAATAACTAGAGCAAGACTTATGAAAGTCACCACTAACTGATATCAACAGCATCTGTCAATCACTATTCAAATCAACAACCATGTTTTCCTTCTGTTCTCCCTCTGCATTTGTTCCACCTGAAACCAACAACAACTATGTACTAGAACCAAAAGCTTCTAAGATAATGCCAACAATGCATTATTAGAAGATTATCTGCCCCCCCTGAAGCTGTGCCATATGATCTCTGTCAGACCCATATCAGACTCTTTTCAGCCAGAGTTTGTCCCCACTGATTTCTTTCAAACTACCATATACGCGACTGTCTCTACATAAACCAGCGTATGTATGCGGATCCTCCTCAGGAAACTCACGTACACCCACTTTTCTCTGAAACAGACAAGTTTCAACAACAAGATGATGCATCAACTACTCCCAGCTTCTGTCTGAGGTATTCAAAAGTTTCCCTGGGCAGTGGTTTGGTGAGAATATCGGCAACTTGTTCTTTAGAGGGAACATACTCCAATTTGACCTTTTGTTCCAATACTTGTTCCCGGAGAAAATGATACTTGATCGGTATGTGCTCAGTCTTTGAATGCATGATAGGATTCTTTGAGATACTGATAACACTTGTATTATCACATAAGATAGGGATAGGTGGAGTACAAGTGATTTGAAAATCTTGCAAGGTTTGCATCATCAAAAGGAGTTGAGTGCAATAAGATGCAACAACCACATATTCTACTTCAGCTATAGATAATGCAATTGAGCTTTGTTTCTTGCTGAACCAAGATACTAATCTGGAACCCATAAAGAATGCACCACCACTAGTGCTTTTCCTGTCATCCACGCTTCCAACCCAATCTACATCCGTATAAGCATGAAGAGTGAGATCTGTATCTCTAGGATACCATAGGCCATAGTTTTGAGTTCCTTGAAGATACTTGAAAATTCTCTTTATTGCCTGAAGATGAGTTTCCTTAGGATTTTCCTGAAATATTCCAACCATTCCCATTGCATGCATGATGTCTGGTGGGGTACTTGTTAAATAGAGCAGACTTCCAATCATGGATCTATAAGTTGGTTGATGCACTATTGTTGATTCATCATTTGCACTGAGGCTGCATCCTGTAACCATAGGGGTACATACTGGTTTTGAATCTTCCATGCCATACTTCTTCAAAATCTGCTTGAGGTACTTGGTTTGAGATAAAAAGATACCGCCTTCATTTTGGTGGATTTGTAATCCAAGAAAATATGTTAGTTCTCCAAGCAAGGACATTTCGAATTCTTTCTGCATCACCAATGCAAAGTTTTGACTCATAGATTCTTCATCGCTGCCAAATATGATATCATCAACATACACAACAAGTATTAGCAATTTGTTATTTTCAATTTTTATATAAAGATTGCTATCTACTGATCCTTTTGAGAAATCTTGTTGATGAAGATATTTTTCCAGACGATAGTACCAAGCCCTTGGAGCCTGTTTAAGACCATAGAGAGCCTTCTTAAGTCTGCATACAAGTTTTGGATCATTTCCAAGGATGAATCCATCTGGTTGCTCAATGTACACTTCTTCTAAGTCTCCATTCAGAAAGGCAGATTTCATGTCCATTTGAAATACTTTGAACTGCTGAAAGCTAGAGAGAGCAAGGAACATTCGGATGGCCTCAAGTCTAACGACGGGAGCAAAAGTTTCTTCAAAGTCTATTCCTTCTTGTTGAGCATGCCCTTTACAAATAATTCTGGCCTTGTTTCTAATAACTTCCCCATTTTCATTCAACTTGTTTTTGAATATCCATTTTGTCCCTATGACATTCCTATCTTTTGGTCTAGGAACCAACTCCCAAGTGTTGTTCTTTTCAATCTGCTCAAGTTCTTCATCCATTGATTTGACCTAACATTCATCTTTGCATGCTTCTCTTATATTTTGTGGTTTAGTGGAGGAGAGCAATGCCAAATAGCTTGAAGCTTATGCAATTGTTCTTCTTGTTTGTATACCTGCCTCTTTCTACCCCAATATTTGAGATTCTGGATGATTCTTTTGAACGTACCTGGATGGAGTCTTTTCTTCTATCCTTATCTGTTCTTCTGGTGCCCCATGGGTTTCTTGTTCATAATGAATCTAATTTGATGTTGATGGATAGTCCTCATCATCTTCGAAATCTTCAGATCTTACCTGCCTAGGAGTGTTTTCTTCTTCATCAACCGCTACATCAATATTTTCAACAATTTTTCCAAGCCTTTTATTGTAACACTTGTAAGCTTTGCTGTGGGGAGAGTAACCAAGAAGAATGCCTTCATCTGCTCTAGGTTCAAACTTGCCAAGATTTTCATCAATATTTTTGATATAGCATTTGCTTCCAAAAATTTTGAAATATTTTACCGAAGGAGTCTCACCATACTAGAGCTCATGAGGAGTTTGAGTGCTGTTCACCCAGACATTTGTCTTGTTGAGAATAACAACTGCAACAAATGTGGCTTCACCCCAGAAGGTTGCGGGAGTTCCAGACTCATCAAGCATAGCATGAGCCATTTGTTGAACCGTTCTATTCATCCTTTCCACTACTCGATTTTGCTGAGGAGTCCTAGCTATAGAGAATTCCCTTCTTATTCCATGTTCTTTACAAAAATTGAAAAATTCATTCTAGGTAAATTCTCCTCCTCGATTAGACCTGAGGCATTTGATTCTATGATCTTATTCATTCTCCACCAAGGCTTTGAATTATTTGAACTTTTCAAAGGCTTTGTCTTTGTGCTTCATAAGTCCTATCCAACACATCCTAGAATAGTCATCAATGAATAATATAAAGTATTATTCTCCTCGAGGTGACCTTTTCCTAGATGGACCACATACATCAGTATGGACAAGTTCATGCAGCCTGCTGGCTGATCCTTCCTTCTTAGGGAAGTTAGTTCTAGTTTTCTTACCAAACTGACATGATTTGCATATTGTATTGTCTGGAATTCTGATGTCTGGAAGACCATGAACTGCCTAGTATTTGCATGCTTTTCTTATCTATAAGAAGCTAAGATGCCCCAATCTTCTATGCCATAGCCAATGTTCATCATTATTGCTTAGATAGCATTGATGTTGTCCTTCTTTGAATATGTATAAATTATTTGGAGTTCTTATGCCTTTGATCATTGTTTTTCCTGTATCAATATCATGAACACTACATCCATTTGATCGAAATATTACCTCAATTCCTTGATCGCACATTTGACTGACACTCAATAGATTATGCTTTAAACCATCAACATACATAACATTTCCAGCTTTGAACCTTTCTTTCAACTGAACAGAACCTTTACCTTTTATGAACGTAGGGGTGTCATTTCCAAATGATACCTTCTTCTCCTTCTCTAAGGCACAATATGACTAAATTTTTTCTTTATCACCTGTCATATGTTTTGAACATCGAATGTCGATGTACCATTGATTTTCTTGCCCTTCCGCATATAAAGCTATACCACATCTCTCTGGTTGTGGTTCCTTCATTCTCCATGTTTTGGCACTTGAGGCTTGCTCCTTCTGAGTTGTTTGCCGAAACCTACTCCTGCATTCAGAATCTTCATGGCCAAAATTGTTACAAATAGAACATTCTATCTCATTTTCAAGAGCAGAAAAGTTATTGTAGGTTCTTTCATGATCCCAATCATACTCCTCTGTTTTTGAGCTTCTCTAGTCATGATTGTCTTATAGGCAACACATTGAGCTGCTTTGTGACCAAAGTTATGACAAGAGAAACATTGGCCATTGAAGAAACTCCTGCGATTATCAAATCTACCAGCCAAATGATTGTAGTTTCTATTGACATCCATTCTTGAGGCAAATTGAGAAGGTTTTACCTATGGCTAGTTGTAGCTTCTGTTTGTCCTTAAAGTAGATTGCCCCCGATTTACCTGGTAGTCTTTGTTCATTCTTGAGGTAAATTGTCCCTGATTTACCTGGTGATTTCCATTGGGTCTTTGTTCACTTCTCCTTGCTGCATCAAGATAGCTTTTGGAGGTAGATGGTTTCTGCGCTTGAGTTGTTTCTTCATTATATCCCAGACCTGTCTTGATTAGTGGAGAACGCTGCACTTTGATAATCTCATCTAAAGTGTCAGATCCTTTAACAAATCTAAGATTAATATATTTTGTTTTCTCAATCTCTTTTCTAAGTCCCACAATTTCACACTCTAATTTTTCATGATGTTTTTCCTTTTCAGCAAGTTGGAATTGAAGAGTATCTATGATCACATTCTTCTCTTCTAAACAAATTTTGAGTCTAGAATTCTCTTCATAAAGACCTTCTTCATCTATAACATCCACAAAATCATCATCTTCAAAAGCCATTAAAAGTTTATAATTATAACCTTGTTCATCTTCATCACTATTTGAAAGTCCATCACTATCTTCATGAGTGTAATAGCTTTTCTTGTTTAGATTTTGTTTCTTGTTCCATCTAACAGGTTCCTTACCTTTGTAAAGCTTATATTTATGAGGACACTTGGCATCATAGTGACCGACTCTTCCACAAGAAAAGCATTTGAAAGGTAACTTGCCTCTGAATCTTCCAGCACCCCGTTGAAGGTTCTTGACGAAACTTGATTCTTCCTCTTCTTCTGAAATATGTCCTGACTCATAGTAATCTCCTTTGCCTGAAGCCTTGAAAACATCTTCTCTCCTGTCTGATGGTCTTCCTTTCCTCATTTCGTAAGCAGTAAGAATTCCATGCAGCTGTGACATGGTAAGATTATGTAGATTCTATTTTTCTTCTATTGCAGAAACTTTTGATTCAAACTTAGAGGACAAAGATCTTAGAACCTTTTCGACCACAATAGCCTCTTTTATTTCTTCATCCAAATTTTTCATACAATCAACAATCTCATCTATAGATAGGAAATAGTTAGCCACACTTTCATCATTGTACATTATGAGATTTTCATACTGAATTCTGAGGGTTTGAAGTTTTGCTCGTTTTACCTGTTCATCTCCTTCATATCTCTCAGAACGATCTTGTCCTACATTTCTTTTTCGGATTTATACTGCATAACCTTGACGAATTCTGATTGAGATAGACATCCTAATAGAGTATTGACAGCCTTTGTATTTGTTTAATATTGCTTCTTACCAGCCGGATCTGTAGGAGTTGCTGAAGGAAAAGTGTACCCTATATCTATGATATCCCAGAATTTTGTACCAAGAGATTGAAGATAGGTTGTAACTCTTACCTTCCAATAGACGAAGTTGGTCCCATCAAAAATTGGTGGCCTGATTGATGCTTCTCTCTCGTAGTTGCTCATGATGATAGATCTTCCTTCAAGCGATCAAGCTTCTTCTGAAGGACCTGCTCTGATACCAATTGTTGGAAATAATACTAGGGGGGGTGAATTAGTATTATCAAGTCAATTATTTTCTTTTTGAAACCCAAATTATATACGCTACTTTAGTTAGTGAAAACCGCGTATATACACAACTACAGATAAGGAAACCCGCGTATACCATGCAAAATTATAATTATCTTACAAATGTTGATCATTAATCTGTGTATCAGAATCAAATAAACAGTAACCAGAAACAGTGAAACAAAGCAGAAGACAATCACCCACAAGAACACAAGATATAAGGTGGAAACCTAATGTGGGTGAAAACCACCTACTACAATTCGTCTCTATCTTCTTTAATTAGAAAATTCCTTTTACAATGATTCTGTACTGGTGCAGTCCTTTACCAGTATGTAGGCTGCAACCTGCAGAGAGCTACAACCCTCTCTCATTCTCCAGCTTCTCCTGGAAGGGAGCTACAACCCCCTTAGCTCTTGCACTAGCCAAGATACTAGTACGTAGGTGCTGGCCTACAGAAGGCTACAACCTTCTCTTTCTTCCAGGGACCAAGTTTCAAAAATTTTCAGACTGGATCCATGAACATCAATCAATCATCAAGAATTTCTGCATCAAAGAATATCCTTTTCACCAATTAGAACTGAATCAAGTAGACACTTTTCTGACAGCTGTACCCAGGACACAGTAACAGTAACCACACACCAAATTCTGAATCCAGAGCACTGTAGCAGTAAACAGAAACACAACTCAAGAGATATATGCTACTTCAATAACCAGAAACTCGCGTGCATATGCTTCTGTGTTTGGACCAACCTGCGTATACGCTGTTTTTACTCACAGAACCAGCGTGTATACGTGTCTTCACTTCACTGAACATGCATATAGATCTATAAAGGATAATTCACTCTTTCAAATATTCAGACCTTAATTAACCCAGATTACTAGATTTATAGATCAAGCATGCGCCACATATAACGGATCAAAATCATACAAAGATACTATTATTCAAGCCTTAAGATTATGACCCATCAATAGAACTTATCCTTCTCTTTGCGTTAAGGTTACTCCCTCATTTAGATCCAGATCTACACCATAACCCCAATCACCAATATTTCAGATCTAGCACTTTATCAGATATTCAATAATTCAGATGATCCTTTGCCAAATCATCTCCTTCCTCTTTTATAGTTTTAGGCCTTCCACAATACCACGGTCCAAAACCATAGCAAAACAATACCATGGACCCAATACTTGGGATCAACACTCTTGACGAGATACCATGGCCCAAAACCATAGGTTCAATTACCAAGGACTAAATACCTCGGACCAAAAAATAAGTTCTCCCTCATGTACGCGCTTTTCCTTGCATGAAAGTGCGTGTATACGCATATGCGACTTCGGAACATCTAACCCGTGTGTATACACGGCTTCGTCAAGGTGAAACTGCGTATATATCTTTTTCTTCTGAGTTCCTAAACTGTGATCTGTCACCCGAGTGAGTTGCCATCAAGGACAACACCTATGCCATAGCGCCAAACCTGCGTCATAATGCCAACAGAAATAGGAGTCATGGAAGTGTCATGAGAATTCTTTGGAATGCAAATTTCAATATTTTTCTTTTGTTGCTCACCAAACTCTTTTTCTCTGTCAGAGAAATTGGTTAACGTTGACTGTGGGTACTAGTAATTTCCTCATATTTATTTTCATCAATATGCATATTTTTTATTTCTCATCAATTTTCTTGGACTCTATATCTACTTGAGTGGTGTCATCTATACCATGGATAATAACAATACTCTTGGCAAAGTGACTTTAAACTAAAGTTAGAAAATAGCTTATTTTTTCAAATGGAAACTACAAATATCATTGACAATTTTTTTCAGTCCATACTTTAAGGCCATCTATGACTTTCTCATCATCTGTAGCGATATCTTCTAGATGATGTTTCATTGAACCAAATATTGCTTATTTTGAAGGTTTGGATCCTTATAAATAAAATTATTCTATAAAATATGTTTCCATCTCCCATATTGACAGACAATTCTCAGTGGTCCTTTTCATGGAATCTTTGATTTCATTGGCCTCAAAATGTCATTGATTCAAAGAAGAATACATTAGTATTTTATCCATTTTAGAGACTTTAGAAATTCTCTCAGCCTAGAGCTGTGTTTTTTTCAAATTCAAGAATTGATGTAAATTTTTCTTTAATGTACTTATCTTCTTCAACTAAAGATCAATTTTCTCTTTAAGATTAAAATTATCTTGATAAAATCTATAAATTTTATCCATTTTCTTATAAAACTTTACCTATTATTTCCTCAATATTTCACTAACTTGTATTGCTTGCACCTTAAAAACTATCAAAATAGTTTCTACTTCATGATTTTGACTTGATTGAGACTTAAGAGTTTCAATTTCTTCCTTCATTTCTCTAGTCATGGTTTCAATGTTGTTTTCACATTCTTCCTCTATTATTCTATTATGGCTTTCATGTGCCTTTTGGATTTCCTCGATTTGTAATGCTTGAGTTTCAATTAATTCAATTCATTTTGAAATTCATTCTATAAGTTTTCTCTTTCAATGGAAAACCCTCCTATAAGTGTTGTGAAATGGTTTTTCACCTTTCTTCAGTGAATTATTTACTCTTTTCTATTTTAATTTCTAGAACATTGATATTTTGCAGATTGTTCTCATAGGTCATGGAATTTTCATTGACATGGTGCTAATTATAGTTAACAAAGGCTCCTAGAGCCTATGAGGATTCTTTAGCTTTTTCATCAAGATTTCCTCTTTCTCGTCAAATGAATTCAGAAATGGTTTAAAAAATTTTAAATTTACTCTTCTTAGTTCTTCTCACAATGGAATTAGTTTGAGAATTAAAGTAATACTCAATCAAGCATGGAATAGTTTTGAGAACAGTTTCAACCTCAGTCACAGGTTTAAATAAAAAAGAATAGAGAGGACTTTTGGTAGAAATAGGAGTTATAGAAGTGTCATGAGAATTCTTTGGAATACAAATTTCAGTAGTTTTCTTTCACTGCTCACCAAAATCTTTTTCTCTGTCAGAGAAATCGGTTAATGTTCATCGTGGGTGCTAGTAATTTCCTCATATTTATTTGCATCAATATGCATATTTTTTACTTTCTCATCAATTTTCTTGGACTCTATATTTACTTGAGTGGTGTCATCTATACCATGGATAATAATGATACTCTTGGCAGAGTGACTTTTTTTGTTACCTCTTCTTTCTCTAGTTTTTGTCACTTTTAAACTTTGAATTTTGCGATATGTTGACTCTACTCGTCTATCTGGATACTTGGTTATTTTCCTTTAATAGTGCTTTCTTTCATTGTGCTTGTCTCTCAAGATATTAAAGAAACATTAGGAACATTCTCTATTTGAGATTCTCTTATTTTCTTAGAAGAGGAAACAAGGTTTGAAATAACTTGATTGAAATTGTATTTTACAATCTCAAGAGATTTCCATAAGATTTCATCTCTTCAATTCAAATGTTAGTATAAAGACTCTTCTATTTAAGGAAATCCTCATAAATATTTTCCCTAAACTCTAGCAGTTTAGTTCTACCCTCCCTACTCAACAATTGTCCTCTTTCACAAGCTTGCTGAAAATTATCAATATCAATGAAAATATCATCAAAAAGAAGCTTCTGGCGTGTGAATGTTTTGATGAAGCTGGTAACCTTATAATGTTCATCAATGATTCCTCTAAGATCCTAATCATAAAGGGGAAATAAATAAAACAAAACATGTTGGAGTTATTTATCCTCCTTAAATGGATGTCCTCGATCCTTGAGCCAAGTTTTTCCAAATTTGATTGGGAAGTTTGGCTAAATTTCCTTTTGATGTTTGCTCATTTTTTGAGCTTGGTCATCAAGAATATTTTGATTGGCTAACTCTCCTAAAGAAATCCTCTCTGGAATATATATAGGAAAAATGTGAGGGCCAACTTCACTTCCATAGACTCTAGCGTATGTGAATAATTATTCGAGAAACTAGTCTATAATTTCTTCTAACCCTTCCTTAAGGGCTTCAATAACCCTAGGAGTTTTTTTCCAAACAAAATATCATGGAAATGGATCATCACATTGTTATCGGGAAACATTCCCTAAGGTAAGGGTTGACAACCTCAACATAACAGAACAAGAAAATCAACAAGAAGTAATCAGGTGAGCATGCCAAGCATGTGAATTATTAAATGTGGACATGGAAATTTACCTCCAAACCCTCTGCTTCGTCCAAATTCGATCAGGTTTGCATATCAATTCAAAGAAGCATATACATGATATACACTTCAATGTGCATACATGAAACACATGTTAGATCATCATATATAAACATGGAAATTTCCATTCATGACACAATAACATATCAGGAACAAGACATGAGCTTCTTTATTGATGATCAATGATAGGTATAGGAAAGGTACAACCTGATCCAAGCCAAAGCACCGACGAAGCCTTCCTCTAGATCTGTCCAGCCTAAGCCACGAAGACAACCTCTTTAACAAATGCAAGGAGATGTTATAAGGGTAGATAACATCTCTACAGAGGAAACAAGGGTTTCCATAGAGACTGGGAATGCAGGAGGCACCCAAAAATAAGACTCGATATGGGAGAAAAATAGGTATAATGTCAACAACCATTCTCTTATATATTTTAGACATACCTAAAGCATGTATATATACCACCTGAAATTAGTTAATTCAGTTGTGCTACAGGATCTTGTAGGGGGGCTCTCAGTAAAACCCATGAACCCCACTCGAAAAATAACATAATATTTTATTTTTTCATGTTTAAAAAGGTATATGCGGGCATGAAGTTATAGAACCATCATATGTATGTGCTTTTGAATGGGAAAAGTTTCATATGGAATTTGAAATATTGTTTTTTAATAAAGAATCAAGTCTGCATGGGAAAGATTGCCTAAGGCCATACAAGAGCATCAAGTCTACATGAGTAAAAAATGATGGTATAATAGATGTCCCTAATATATGAGGTCAAAAGGGGTACATGATGGCCAAAATATATTAAGTATAGAGAGAGGATTCATCCAAAATCCCAGGAGGAAATCACCATATTCCAACACATCGAATACCTATGGAAGGAGTTAGAAATAAAACTCATGTCTGAGGCAAGATACCCATGGTCAAAAGTAATAGAGAATTTCTGTTAATCAAGTATAAAGTGGGTCCAAAATGTATACATAAGTGAACATAAGGATATGTATAATACATAATGGATCATCAAATCATAACTGCAAAAAAACACAATGAAGCTATGTCTCAAGATCACATACAAAAGAATATCTGATAAATGATGCAAGAAGACTATCTGATCAATGTTGATGCATGATTTATCCTCATAAAAGAACCAAGTCATAAAGGTGGAAGAGTGGTACTGCATAAACTCAGGTGCCAACATATAGGATCTTGATGTGAAAAAATGCAACATATAAGGTGGAATGTGTCATTAGCAAAAAATTGAAGGAGTTATCAAGTGAACCAAGATGCTGACACAACTCGAGTTCTTCACAGACCACAAATGGTACATTTCTACACTATGGGAATAAATGAGCTGAAGTCAACCATGTGAGAAGTCCTTTGATTACCGATCATTGATGTATATTGTTAACAAATGTGAGACAACTCACCAATAATTATAATGAGTGTTAAGGTACCCCAGTACAATCTAACAAGTGTGAATAAATGTGTTGAAGTAGAACACTTGAAAGAATCTATCAATGAGGATGCATTGATGTTGTATCATTGTCTATAGTGAAGGATTCTACCACTAATGACTTGTTGATGGTGTTGGACCCGCCAACATGTCAAGGGATCTCCCAAATAAGAATTCCCAACTAGACCTCAGACCGTTTGGTAAAGGAGTCCCAGCAGTGGGTCGTACAGTATCGCCTTGACCACAATTGCACGTAGAGGAAAGTAAGATGTCCTTGTTTTTAGCAACGATGTGACATGTGTAGCAAGCCAACGAAGGTGCATGAATGGTTCTAACACACGGAAAGTGAGGTGAGTGTGCCCCTTGGAAACTTGTGGAAGAACGCAGCTCTGAAGGGAACACATGAGCGAAGATGCATCACAAACTGGAAAGAAAGTAAGCTAACAATCCAAAGTGATGGTTAAACCAACAACACATCTTAGTAATATTCATACATACTTGTACAGAAAGGGTCCATACATGCATGTGTAAGAAAATAGATACATATATCATTAGAGTAAACAAGATAGTTGAAATACAATAACAACATATGCATGAAACATGTTGGCTTTGTTATATTAAGAAGTGAAAGTTCCAATCATACAGTACAACCATGACCAACCACTAGTCCTGAGAGTGGAACATTACAGTCATTGCCGCTTGCTCCTCCAAAGAGATGTACTAGCTCTGCACATGGAGAAGCCAAGGCTCATTACAATACTCTCCAAGCTTTCTCTAAGATACTCCTATTGGAAGCTTGGCTAACAAAAATCCCTATCAATGAGTTATGAGGTACTATAAATAGCAAAGGGTGGGGTGAGCCTTGACATTCCCCCTTTGTGATTGCTCACCTGCCCTCATGACTCTTCAACTACTCTATGATTGTTACATTCAACTATCGACACTTGGACTTCCACTTTAAAAGATGTTACATTCAATTTGCACATGTACCCATGTGAGACAAAATAGGCTTGAGCAAGCTATGCAAGACATCACTAAGACTTGGACAGTTGTGAGATGACCAACTCTTCAACATCCTCATGGTGGTCAACTGTGACAAGTTGATGCCAAGCTTGGTGGTTCATGATGGTGTCTATGCACTCAATGGTGACATCCTATTGAAAGTGAAATATTACCTCTGTTGCATCCGGGTACACTGATATGGCTCCTTTGTCCAACTCATCTAATAGCATGCGCATGGTTGTCTTGTGTGTGGCTGAACTAGCAACACATTGATGCATAATGTCCATGCTGATCTCTTAGTGTGTGTTGGTGGCTATGTGTATCAACTGTCAAAATGTATATTCAGCCCCAATCAGACTAAGTTCATTTCTTCACCTTTGTGAGTGTGCTAATAGGTGGGATCACATGCGTGCATACAATGACATGGATGTTGTTGAACTCCCTTGCATGCGATTGACAACACTATTCACCCTGTATGCTCTGTGCCAGCTGCTGGGATGGATCTATAACTTGTATGGGTGCAGTTTCATCAGTTTGTGCATGCCACGCCCCTTGTTGTACATGTTTCTATTACAACCCTTCTCTCATTTGTACAACTACTATTCTTCCTTGAGTTGCTACTTCAGCACATGCAACTCCTTCTCTATTTTTCTTTCTGCCTTCGTGTGATCTATGTGTCACGTCGTCACCTCATAGCCTCAATCTCCAAAGCTTTGTTTAGCACAAGTGGATCTGCTTTGAAATTGCATCTTTGCTCCACCTTCATGATGTCCACAACCTTCCTCTTGCATTCGTCACGTGCATGTGTGATACCATCTGCTACTATTGATCGTGTTGCTCACTGTGATGTTGCTTCCATTTCATCTTTATGTCCTTGTCTTTGAACAACTTGATGTATTCATAGGTAGGCAAGCTCATAGACACTTTCTCGACTGCATCTCCAGTTGTGCTCTCAACGGTGTCTTTGACTTTTCTCTCCTGGAAGCCATTGTGCATATGCTGCTAAGAGGCAGATGAACACCTATGAAACCTAGATACATAGCAACACTCATGGCAAGAAATCTATCAGTCGAAAGCCAAAAAAACTTGAGCATTGACTTGCAACATGCCTATGTGACTAGTTGTGAAGATTGCGTAATTTCCGTCAGGAGGTCAGGAGACTAACTGCCAAAACTGCACAAGGTATATTCTAGGCTATCAGGAGGTTGGATGACTACTGGAATTGCACAATGCATAGTCCATTCTGGCCTGCTGGATGCTGAGATTGTGAAATGTGAAATTTTAGCTCGCAAGTGATGTAGGCCCAGTGACTGCATTGTGCAATTTTCTGGGCCAGCAGTCACTGCCTCTCAGAAATGTGCAAAGTAATATTGGAGGGCACTGACTGGCTAGATTTGCACATTTTCTGGGAGGAAGGCAGGGCCTTCCCTCTCTGAATTGTGCAATGCTTTCCAGGCAAGGCAGAGTCTAGGCCAAGGTATCTGAGACCCATCGACGGGTGACTAAAACATGAGAAATATGAATGCATAGTGAAGCTAAGTGAAAACAAGAGCGAATCATCATGTATGCAAACAATGAGTGAAGGACTTAGAAGATGGGACAACATGCATGCATATGAAGCGGGTCACCATGATGACGACCGTTACTACAAAAATAATGTCATGCATGCGACAACAGTGAGATGCGAACAAAAACTGAGACGGTGCTTGTACAAGCTAACATACATTAAACCGATGACAAGAATTCATTAAAATCAAGCAGACAACCCTCACACAAGCTAAAACACAAAAAACGACAAAAGTGCAGTGCAAGACATGCAAAGCGATCTTACCTTGAAATAGCTGAGTTGAATGTGTCAACAACTCCTAGATGTGATGTGGGATGTCAGAGTTGCAATATTGATGTGAGGAATGAGCTCTGCATCATCTGGTACATAAGTTTTGATAAGATCAAGGTCATGACGCACATGCCGCAAATCTAGGAAAAGCAACACTTAGCGTGAGGTTTTCAAAATGATCCTTGTGTGTGACCTCCAGTTGCTAAAAATAGATCCCTAAATCTGAGGATTCTATTTGCATGTTGGCTTTGTTATTTCAGGAAAAAATAGGCCATGCATGCAAATCAGGATAGCTTAGTCCCGAAGAGGACCAGTCAACCTGAAGACACATGCAGTAGTCTACAAGCCTGGGAGAGGCATTTACGTAGTTTATGGGCTGAGAAAAGCTGGTTGTCCTAGAGGGATTGCACAATTTTTGGGAGGAACATGTGATTGTCTCCCAGGATTGCACAATTCCTGGGCTGAGTAGTTGTCCTGGGATGAATTATGCAATTTTTTAGAGGAATATTGATAGGCAGCATTGCACAATTATTGTGCTCAGCAGGCTGGCCAACTGATTTGCACAATTTTTGGATGGAAGGCTAGTTCCCCTCCAAAATTATGCAATTTTTTGGGGGAGTTTCTTGGCTAGCACATGGTCTATGTCTAGAAAGATAACCTGTAAGGGGAGTGAAGAAAATTGACATGCACAGGATGACAAGGAATTGAGAAACAGTTGAAGCCTATATGCTTAACAATGCAAGATATGCTGTTGAGGATGGTTGGTAGGGAGGCTCTAAAACAAAGCTAAGGAAAAATTTTGGAGGGTAGTTGTAGTTGCTACAACACTTGGTGACACACTGGTAGAACTCCAACTTTCTGAATGGACCTTGTTCGTGAAAATCAAGTCTAACACCTCTGAAAGTATTGTTCAGTTCTATGTTCATGTTGGTTTCCACACTTAATTGATTGTAAGATGTAGTATCTGCCAAGCTCTTGGTCGGTCGTCAGACATTCGAAGCCAAGTCAACACAATTGTTTTGATTGGGGATGAGGGGTATATTGGTGCACAAGGTTTATGGTCATCAGAGTTTTAGTTTCATCTCGGGTGTTGCTCCACTGCCAGAAAGCCCAGACAATACCCTTGTGGAGTCACACAAGAACACAAGCATCGCTCCGCTACTAGCGAGCTTGGTCAATACCTTGGCGGAGTTACTTGCATCACCTCTCTATGTAGGAAGCCTTTCTCTTCTTTCACCTTATTCATTTTTCATATTTTCAAAATTTTTCACTTTTTCATTTTTTCATTTTTCATAATTGTGCATAGCACTTATTCATTTTAGGGGTGGAAGAGGGATCCCGACTTATTGAGAGAAGAAGAGGTTATTCCTTTAGATAAGAAATTTATATATACCTCTGACATGCGTGTAAGGTTTTCCCCCTCACCTTACTCTACTTAACTGAGTTGACAAGGATTAACCAAAGAACAATCGACTAGAGTAGGTGACACTAGTTAGCGCGCAAGCTTCTTGTTTTCACCAAGGTTCACTTTGAAGAGAACGTATTTTCCATTGATGTGTCATGGACTGAAGATAAAAAGTTCTTCATAAGAGAGCAGAGAACGAATAACTAAATGTTGATAGTTGTATAATTCCTCTTGTACTTTACCCAACTTTTTTCAATAGCTGCACACGATCCATGCGAAACTATCCTACAAACACAAACAAGTAAAAAAATAAGAAAACAAAGCAAGAAGTAGAAGCAAATGTGTAAGAAAAGTGAGTAAGCAAATAAACAAGCAATAAATCAAACACACAAGGTAAGAAGCAAACATGCATGCAAGCAAAAACACCAAAGCAAACACTACTCCTACTCCTAAGCTAACAGTGCATTGGTCTGCTCATGAGAAGTGATACTTCCAATGTAGCCACTAGCACATTGGTCAACCCATGTTGGTGAAAGCATGGTTCGCGAACAATACAGTTATGTGAACCAGCAAACAAGAAAGATATAATAATGAAGACATACACACTTCGAGCTTAAATGTGTCCACATAACAAAAAGGAGTGCAAGTGCATGACATGCAACTCGTGGACATACCATGATGATGTGTGACACTATGTGCATATGTTAAGCACATGGATACTCTTGACTGTGACATGCAAGAACATGTGAAGAAGGCAAACCACTTACGTTGCGCAAGTGTGCTTGCTGAGTAAAATTCCTCCAATGCATGAGCGATGGGATCGTGTAGTTTGAATGGAGGAAGTGAAATATGAATGTTAGATTGTTCTTGAGTGCATACAAATGAGTGATGAGGAGCCTTGGGTGTTTGAGAAATTTACTAATCAGAAGTGAAACTAACCTCAGGACAGCAAGGGCCTGATATAACCATCAGCTCGGGCTGAAGTGCCTCGACAGTCTGGGGGGTTTTGACTTCGTTGACAAATGGATCATTGTAGAACGGTGGCTTTGACGGATTAAAAACAAGTGAATCAACATTGTGATCGCATGATGAGGTAAAGAGATCACAACAACCAAGATCAAAAAATTCAAGATGTTGGTTGGCATCCTCATGATTTGATGAATCGTACAGAGGGGTAGATGAGAAGCAAGAATGTTCACCCACTACATTTTCAGAAAAAGCAAATGAAAAATCAAGTGGATTTTCAATGAATGATTTTTCCTCTTCGTTGTCAGATGAAGGAATGACATCTGGTGTGTTCTGTGAATGATCAACAATGGGTGCATCCGTAGATGGAGATACACATGTGAAATCAAGGATGGGAGAATCATCAGATATGTCAGGGAAGAACGAAGGAGGCTCAGATGGAAGGGAGTCATCCTTCACCTAGGTTTGGTGCTCAAGCTCCCCATCACACTCTTCATGAATGACATCGCAGGTTGGTTGTGCAACACCAACTCCGTTGATAGCTTGATTCTCATTCAAAACAAGTGTAGAGTTTGGAATGGAAGAACACAAGACCGTGTCATCCAGAGGACCATAAGAATATGAAGACAGAGGTTGAGGTATGAAATACATATGATACCCCATGGGATTCGCAACCCAATCTGTGCGAAAATTGAAAGAATTGATGTTGGGAGGATGTGACAATTGAAAGTAGGTGTGTGCCTGTTCTACCACATCACTCTGTGGTGGTGGAGTTGTTTGACGAGGGGACGATGGACAGTCACTTGTAATAGTGACCATGTCCATCTGTGATTGTGCATCTCCATCACCGAAGTATGCTGAGCAGGGCTTGGGCTTAAACTTTCTTTTAGGATTAACAGATTTGGTAAGATAGTACATAAATATGTCCATGCGATACTTGAATTTCATCTAACTTTTCGAAGCTTGAAACTGCAACACACAGAAGTAGTCCCAAAATTCCATAGGTGATTCATGCGGGGCCTTTCGTTTTTGTAAAAAAAATTGGTCAAGAGGTTCTGGATCAAAATGATGGAAAGTAGATTCAATGAGATCACAAAACTTCTCAAGTGAGTCCACGCTGCTGGGAGGCAGATTCTAGCACCATCATAGTGGGGATTCATGAAGTGTGTATGCAAGCAGCAGGCTGGCCTCTTATGCATTAAACTCATCTGCAAGGAATGCATAGAATTCTTCTAAGTACTCAGGTCAGGATACGTCACCTTCACTGTCATATGTGAATTCGACCAAGAGATTAGCAAACTCCCTTGTGATGTCGAGAGGTTCGTCATACGTGGAGGGGTTAGTGTCATAGTATCCATGATATATGTGAAAAGGTTCAAAACTAGATGAGAGGACACATATGGTCATCTCGCCCTCCCTCTAGCGCTAGAAATATTGATGGTACTGGACCCGCCAACATTTCAAGGGATCTCCCCGGTAAGAAGTCCCAACTAGACCTCAGACTGTTTGGTGTAGGAGTCCCAAAAATGGGTCGTATGGTATCACCTTGACCGCGGTTGCGCACAGAGGCAAGTAAGATGTCCTTGTTGGTAGAAAGGGTGTGATATGTGCAACAAGCCAAGGAAGGTGCATGAATGGTTCTAACACATGGAAAGTGAGGTGAGTGTGCCCCTTGGAAACCTGTGGAAGCACATGGCTTGGAAGGGATCACATGAGCGAAGATGCATCACAAACTAGAAACCAAGTAAGCTAACAATCCAAAGTGATGGTTAAAACAAAAAAAACATCTATGTAAGATTCATACATACTTAACGGAAAGAGTCCATACATGCATGCGTAAGTAAAAAAATACATATATCATTAGAGTAAACAAGATAGCTGAAATACAATAACAACATATGCATGGAATGTGTTGGCTCTTTTGTATTAAGAAGTGAAAGTTCCAATCATATAGTACAACCATGACCAATGACTAGTCTCGATAGCGGAACATTACAGTCACTTCCACCTACTCCTCCAAAGATATGTACTATCTCTACACTTTGGAGAAGCCAAGGCGCGTTACAATACTCTCCAAGATTTCTCTAAGATACTCCTATCAGAAGCTTGGCTGACCAAAAGCCCTATCAATGAGTTATGAGGTAATATAAATAGAAAAGGGTGGGGTGAGCCTTGACATTCCCCCTTTGTGACTGTTCACCTGCCCTCATGACTCTTCAACTACTCTATGACTGTTACATTCAACTATTGACACTTGGACTTCCACTTTACAAGATGTTACATTCAATCTGCACATGTACCCATGTGAGACAAAATAGGCTTGATCAATCCATGCAATACATCACTAAGACTGGTGCAGTTGTGAGATGACAACTCTTCGACATCCTCATGGTGATCAACCATGACAATATGATGCCAAGCTTGGTGGTTCGTGATGGTGTTCGGGCGCTCAATGGTGACATCCTATTGAAAGTGAAATCTTGCCTCTGTTGCGTCTAGGTACACTGATATGGATCCTTTATCCAAATTGTGTGATAGCATACACATGGTCGTCTTGGGTGCAGCTAAACTGGAAACATATTAATGTATAGTGTCAATGTTGATCTCCAAGTGTGTGATGGTGGCTATGCACATCAATTGTCAAACTGCATGTTCAACCCCAGTGGGACTAAGTTCATGTCTTCACCTTGGAGAGTGTGCCAATGGGTGGGATTGCATGCATTCATACAATGACATGCATGTTGTTGAACTCCCTTGCAATCGATCAACAACACTATTCACCCTGTCTGCTCCATGCCAGCTGCTGGGATGGATCTATAACTTGTACAAGTGTAGTTTCATCATTTTGTGCATGTTGCACCCCTTGCTGTACATATTCCTACTACAACCCTTCTGTTATCTGTATAGTGGTTGTTCTGCATTTAGTTTCTCCTTCAGCGCATGAAACTCCTCTATTTCTCTCTTTTCCTTCGCGCGATCTCCTAGTCATGCCGTCACCTCATAGCCTCAATCTCCAAAGTTGTATCCATCACAAGTGGATCTTATTTGAAATCGTAGCTTTGCTCCGCCTTCATGCTCTCAACAACCTTCCTCTTGCATTCATTGCATGCAGGTGTGCTACCATCTGCTACTGCTGATGGTGTTGATTGCAACGATGTTATTTCCATTTCATCTTAATGTCCTTTTCTACGAACAAATTGATGTATTCATAGGTAGGCAAGCTCATAGACACTTGCTCGGTTGCATCTCCAGTTGTGCTCTCAATGGTGTCTTTGAATCTGCTCTCCCGGAAGCCATTGTGCCTATGCCACGGAAAGGCAGACGAACACATGTGATACTTGGAGACATAGCAACACTCATGGAAAGAAATTTGTTAGTCGAAAACCAAAACAAACTTGAGGACTGACTTGTAACATACATGTGTGACTAGTCGTGAAGATTACGCAATTTCTGCCCGGAGGTAAGGAGACTGACTACCAAAACTACGCAAGGCATAGTCTGAGATGTCGGGAGGTTGACTCACTACTGGAATTGCTCAATGCACAATCCAACCTGGCATGCAAGATGCTGAGATTACGCAATGCACAATTTCAATTGGCAAGTGATGTAGGCCCAGTGACTGCATTGCGCAATTTTCTGGGCCAGTAGTCATTGCCTCTTATAATTGCGCAAAGTAATACTGGAGGGCACTAATTGGCAAGATTTGCACATTTTCTAGGAGGAAGGTAGGGCCTTCCCTCTCATAATTCCGCAATGTTCTCTAGGCAAGGCAGAGTCCAAGCCAAGGTAGCCCAGACTCGGCCACGAGAAACTAACACATAAGAAGTTTGAATGCATTGTGAAGTTGAGTGTAAACAAGAGTGAATGATCATGCACGCAAATAATGAGTGCAGGATTCAGAATATGGGACAACATGCATGCGTGTGAAGCGGATCATCGCGACAGTGACTATTAGTGCAAAAACAATGTCATGCATGCGACATTAGTGAGATGTGAACGAAAACTAAAATGGTGCTTGTACAAGCTAACATAGATTAAAATGATAGCAAGCATTCATTCAAATCAAGTAGACATCCTTCACACAAGTCGAAACATAGAAAACGATAGAAGCATAGTACAAGACATGCAAAGCAGGCTTACCTCGAAACAACAGAGTTGAATGTGCTGATGACACCTAGATGTGATGTGGGATGTCAGATATGTAAGATCGATGTGAGGAATGATCTCTACAACTTACGGTACATAAGTTATGATAAGATCAAGGTCATGATACTTATGCCACAAATCTAGGAAAAGTGACACTTAGCGTGAGGTTTTCAAAATGATCCTTGTGTGTGACCTCCAGCTGTTAAAAATAGATCCCTAAAGAGCGGTTGCCTTTGTTATTTCAATAAAAAATAGGTCATACATGCAAACCAGGATAGCTCAGTCTCGGAGGGGATTGGTCGACCTAAAGGCACATGTAGCAGTCTACAAGCCTGGGGGAGGGATTTGCGTAGTTTCTGGGCTAAGTAGAGTTGGTTGTCCGAGAGGGATTACACAATTTCTAGGAGGAATAGGTGACTGTCTCCCAATATTGCGTAATTCCTGGGCTGAGCAGCTGTCCTGGGATGAATTGTGCAATTTTTTAGAGGAAGCTTGATAGGTAGCATTGCATAATTCTTGAGCTCAGCAAGTTGGCAAGTTGATTTGCACAATTTCTGGAGGGAAGGTTGGTTCCCTTCCAGAATTGTGCAATTTTCTGGGGAGCTGCTTGGACAGCACATGGTCTAAGTCCAGAAATATAATCTGTGAGGGGAGTGAAGCAAACCGACATGCACAGGCTGACAACACATTGAGAAACAGTTGAAGCCTATATGCTTGACGATGCAATACATGTTGCTAAGGATGGTTGGTATGGTGTCTCCAAAATGAAGCTAAGGAAAACTTTTGTAGGGTGATTGTAGCCGCTACAACATGACTGTAAACCCTAAGGTACTAAAAAAAGGACTCTAGACCTTATTCCCAGAGTAATGAGTTGGATTTGATGGCAAAATATCCACTGGAAGGAAGGCATCAAGGCATCCCACATCAACCAATACGAGTATATCCCACAGGCCAATAATTTGAAATAAATAAAATGAAGAGAGATGAACTAACCACTCTGAAGTACATTTATGATATACACAAGATGTGGCTAGCACATGGAATAAATCCCCTAAACCAACCAATAATGAAATCTGACATAGAGGTGATGAATCTACCAATAAGGTCAAATGGAAACCAAGGTACTACATGAATCTGAATGTGTGATAATGTAGGCTAGGGTCGAACACAAGGGAATCCACTCAGTCAAAGACCCATGATATTGATCGATGTTGAGAACAAGGTAACCTATTAGTGATGTAAATAGGGCCAAAGTGCAACTCTAGGTTTACTCTTAGAGAAATTTTTTGAAGTCGATAAGATAAAACCTGCTAGAAAGAAGTCAACAGGGACCTCCTTAACTAGCACGATTAAAGGAGCAAATAACAGATGTGATATTGAGGATAAATTGATAGACCAGGTATTGCTGACATAAATAAGTCAAAAGACACCATACAATGGCCAACAACAAGTTTACTTCCCTAGAACAAAAGCATGAATCAATGTGACATTATTGCAACATGAAATAACTTTGTATAAGTTTGCAATGTAGGAGGCATTAACAAACTCTCCATAATATTAGAAGAGATAACCAACCGGAGGAGGAATGACTCTCAAACAAGGTTATGGCTTCCCTAAAGCCAAATTGAGTCCCATCCCAATGGAGGAAAGGCTCATTTTAATTTTTTATTTCGAGCGTGACATAATTGACTCTAACTACCATCAAATGATGAAGAAATTGTCTCGTTCCCACTCTTTTTGGAATATTTCATTTTTTTGTCTTTTTCATATTTAATGCTTGAAAAAGAATAAAATAATTCATATAGTGTAGTGGAAAGAATGAATGTCAAGGGAAAGTGCACTAGATCATAGGAATGGAACAATCCTACACTCAATGCAAGGTGGAGGATGCTGGTCATCACCACTCGAGGGAATGTTATTTCCACGGGAAAATAAAAAGTTTTCAAGTTGCAAAGGCTAATGAATCCATGGTTTGAACTTGCAAAAGGTCATGGTCAAAAGTGGCTTATACACGAGTCCAAATGAAGTTAACTTATGGCAAAAAGAGGTACAAGTAGTCAATATGCAATGCAGTAGTACAACTTAATACATGGGAGCCTCTAGGGTATAAGGCTAGAAAATAGTGAAGAAGAAGAAGAATGTGGCTTCAACGCAAATTCATCATAGAACTAAAGAGGACTCTATAGCTTAAGAAAAAACCTTCAACATGGGTGCCAAGTGACAAAAAGTTACTATCTAGGGCGCCCATGATAAGGTGGGCTCCTACTACACAAGTTATGACATTTCTAAGAAGTGATAAGGTTCCATGTCACATCTCAGTGGGTTTGATACTAAGGCAAAAATGGAAAAGGAAACTGATAAATGCACAATCTAGGCTGATAACCTAACCTATATGCCAGTTTCATGAAATCATACCCGTTAGAGTGGATGACCAATGAAAATACCCAAAGAATAAGTCTTCAAAGTTTTGTAGACATAATTAGGAACACTAGGCAAGAAGTTAATACATCGCATATATAAATATGGTACACGGATCCATGCAAATTTTCGGCTTACGTATAATAGTTCTTCAAGGCAAGCCCATTGTAGGACTTAGGCCAAGGACTCCTTTGGTAACTAAAACTCATGGCTTCAAGAAGTTCCTCCTACGAAGGCAACTCAAAATCCAATAAATCATGAGAACCTGAAGGATCAAAAGAGGGAATTAAGGGGTGCCATGCCCCCATAGGATAAATCACTCAATCAAATGTTAGGTACGAGTTCTGAGAAGGAAAATAATTGTTCAAAAGATCCTTCTTAGAAGAAATAAAGAATTAAGGATATAGTTCCACATAGTTCACACGTGGCGGGGCAAAGTCTAATTGAACACTTGGAAAATACCAAGGGGTATTCTAAACTAATCTAGAATTAGGAGGGTAATTATCAGATGTAAGTTGATCAATAGTGAAAATAATTCCATTATGAGAAAAATACATGACTCGAAATACTGAAGACACCACAACATCCATAACATATACATAATCATGCCCAAGTATAATATTAAAGTCTAAAGGGAGTTCAACCACCACCATGTCAATTATGATAGTATTTCCACCTAAAGTAATATGAAATTGAGAAAGAACACCCATATATTCACTAGTTTTTTTTATCATAGGATAACAATTATCTATTAGTTACCAAATTTTTTGGAGAACTCAAAGCTTTCCAAGTCAAGGAGGATGTAATACTTTCAAAGGGTCCTTCATCCATCATGTGGAATTAACCCTAACCATTATTTGGAAAGGTGCAACAGAAGGAAGATGAGGCTCCACAAGATTGTCCCAATCAAAGGAAACACTCTTATAACTTGGAGGGGGTAGACTCGAAGAGATGGGCATGTCCCCCAGACTAGAAGACTCTGAACTAGAAATCAAGAAGATTTTTTTGTTAGGCACTTCACCCCCCAAAAGAGGAGTGGAATCTGCTAAAGATTGCATTTCCTTGACCACTTCATCAGCTAATGGCTAACTAGATTGTTGAGAAACCATAACAAATTCAAGAGTAGAATAATATTTAGACTTAGACCATAACATTTGTGTCACTGAAAAACTAGGGAATAAATGAGTAATATGATCTCCCTTACATACATTACAAGGGAACTTTGGTTTAAATATTCTATGCCTAGGTCTTTTATCAACATTCATTCCCCCAACATGACTAGCAACAATTGGTGGAAAGTCTCCAACATGAATTGCAGAAGTTAGGGACTCTTTCCGAAGAGAGATAGGAATTGTGCCACCAATCCTACTCACATAATAAAGTGAGTTAGTATAAATATGACTCACAAACATATGTGACCCATTGCTAGTATGACTTGCAGTAACTAGACTTATGCCCCCCACATGACTTGTAGTGGTTGAAGGCTCATCTCCAACATGACTACCAGAGGTTGGTGTTGATTCATGGAGAGAACTATTCTTATTGTTATTCTTCCTCTTTTCCCTCTACTCATATTTAGTATTACAAGATGGAGGAGAAAGAGGAAGCCTAGGTTTCTCTGGTGAAGAAGATGAAAAATTAACACCCATTTGGTTCCCTTTAAATGAAGAATTCATCTGAGAAGCTTCAAGAACATTTGGAATATTCGGAGTGTACCATAGGAAAACTGGTAATCCAACATTCAATCTAGGAATATTCAAAGTGGCCATCAAGGGGATACCAATGTTTCCAAAGATAGTAAAATCATAAGGATCCCCTTTTTAAGGGGTCCCTTGGTTGGGATCTATAGGAATATTGGTCATACCCAACTTATACAAAGATCCTTCCATTACGAGATCATTCAATTGACTTTTCAAGGAAGAGAGATGCACAATCAAACCTTTGCCCTTAAGGAGGCACTTCCACAATTTCAATAGAAATATCAAGAGCCTTTTAAGACCAGTGGAATGGTTGGTCAATCACTCAGAATCAAAGGTCCAAAAGTGTGAAGACAAATTCCACCTAAATCCAACTAAATATAAAGAGCAAAGAGAACTCCACTATAAAGTCCTAAAAATACAAACAAGCAAGAAAATTCCAAGTATTTCTACTCTGGGTGGTTAGTAATAGACACTAAAATACAATAAAGTGAAGAAAAGGACCTCCCGAAGGTATTTTAGGATGATGATGGCCCAAGCCTACCAGTGAAGTTATCACAAGAAGTTATGCTAACCTCGAGACAGTATACTTTGCATGTGACAGTACCTAATCTTCACAAGGTAACCATCTAGAAGTACTATGAAAGTGATGCAACGTCTACCTCAGGCACCATGGGCATTACCCCCCGTACTCACATGTGTGGTCCCTAGGAAAGGAAACTAAGGTCACCAGTTAGTGATCAGAAGTTGGGAAGAACAGTTATGGATGTGTGATCCAACAAGTAGGAGAGGGGGTATCTCTCTTTCCTTATCTTCAAACTTCCTCGTGCTTAACTTGTGTTAGAAGAGCTATTTCAAACAAGTTAACAATACTAGATTTCCACTTTTTATTAAACTTCTACACTTTCAGTTCAAGTGGCCTTAGAGAGTTTACTCTCCACAAACTTATTCCAAGGCCCTAATGTCCTATACTAGATGATGTTTCTATGACAAAAATAAAAATTCTAGTTCATTTTGATCAAGTGCTTATTTTAATTGGTTGTTATTTAAGATGTAGGGAAACAGAAGTGCAATTGATGGTTTTTTTATGTGAAAGAAATCACTAAGAAAACCTACCTACATGAAAATGTAACTCATGTTCTTCAATTAAAAGTGATTTCTACAAAGGTTCTATGAGGAACTTAATAAAGCAAAACTCTTTTTTTTTTCACTCACACATTCACAAACTAACATAAAGAACTAAATGGTGTCTATAATGCATCTAACCTAATGCACACTAGTATGAAAAATTCAAAAAAGAGACTTAAAGGTAAACAAATGTGATCACAAAGGTAAAGGCCAATTCAAGAAGTAAAGAGAAGCAAATCATGAGATAATGAGCGCTTCTCAATATGAAAAGGACTTTTAACATTATGATAAGAATTCACACATTTGCTAAAACCCAAAATACTAAAAAAACAACTAAGAAAATGTTCTCCTTTTCTTAAAATGATTTAAAGACTAAATATTTCAAAAAGTGAAAGAAAGTATCAAATTCAATACTAATAACAATAAAGAGACTCAAATCCCACTAGTCATTAACAATCCCACAAATTAAAAAACTAATGTGAACAAGAGACAAAAAACATAGAGTGATTTGGTCAGGAAGATACAAGAAATTTTGGAAATCAGAAAGATTCCAGAGACTAAAATATTTCACTTGCCCAAGAATTGCAAACACTTTTCTCAAACAACTAATGAAAAGAAAAAACAAGCTAACTTCAAGAATGTAAAAGAAGCGATCAAGAAAACTAGGTTATAAGCAAGTTTCAAGAGAAACGAACTATCCTAATAAGACAAAACAGTTAGACACTTCCCAAAGAATGTATAAAACCCAATTTTAATTATAAAAATCTTCAAAAATCACAAACCCTAGGTTGAAAAAGTCTTTCAATGAAAGATATGGAAATGTGTTATGAAACCAGCTCAAGAAAAGATAGCGAAGATAGATCAACACCTTAGAATTCAGCCTCTTCGAGGGGGCAACCTCCTTTACATTACATAAATGAATAATTCTTTGATGATTCAAATGAAAAAACCTCCTTTCTATACATAGGAGTCTAAGGAGTCACAATATAACCCAACCGACCTAACAATAATAATATAAAGCCACAAAAATAACAATAGAGGGATTCTATGGGGCACAATAATAACAATATGGGGATAATAGGGGCACAACAATATTAATAAGGGATGCAACTACAATAGTAATGGGGTAATCACTAGTATTATAGGGACCAAACATGGCCCTCTCCTTCAAAAAAGTTTTGTCCTCAACGCTTGAGTAGTTCTAGATGCTTTTGTATAAAATTCTCATCCTCCCATGTGGAATCTTCAGCAGATAAGTTCTTCCACTTGATAAGATACTCTGAAATTGATCGATTTCGTAGCCGTTGAGTTCTTATTTCTGTGACTGCTTCTGATTCTAATATAATTTTTCCTTCCTCGTCAAGTTCTGGCAATATTGTTTGAACTGGGAGCTTGTCGCCTATAACCTTCTTTAAACATGAAACATGGAAAATTGGGTGCAATCGAGAAGCTACAGGAAGCTCCAATTTGTATGCCATAGTAACAATCTTTTGCAACACCTTGTATAGACCATAATACTTTGGTGATAATTTATTATCCTTCTTAACTTGCTTAAGGGACATTTGCTTATATGGTTGTAGCCGCAGGAATACCCAATCACCTATATCAAAACTTCTTTCGCTGCGATGTTGATCTGCCTGTTGTTTCATTCTATTCTGTACCAACACGAGGTTATCCTTTAAGAGTTGGAGGACTTGTTTTTTATGTTCGATGTGATGTTCCACTGCTTGAACCTTAGAATTTTATCTTAAATATGATGTGATGGATGGTGGGTGATATCCATAAAGTGCCATAAATGGGGTCATTTTTGTTGTTGTATGGAAGGAAGCGTTATACCATCATTCAGCCAGAGGCAACCATTTGACCCATTGTGTCTGTTTATCAGATACAAAGCAATGAAGATATCCTTCCAAACATTTGTTTACTATTTCAATTTGCCCATCAGATTGAGGATGATAAGATGAGCTATGAGCTAACTGAGTACCAAGACAAGAAAATAATTTTGTCCAAAAATTTCCAGTGAAAAAGGGATCTCTGTCACTTACAATAATCTTTAGGTTTCCATTTAGCTTTTGAATTGTTTCCATAAATGCAATAGAAACTGTACTGGCTTTAAATGGATGTGATAATGCACAAAAGTGTGCATACTTGGTAAGTCTGTCAACTACCACCATGATGACACTCTTTCCCTTAGACTTGGGTAAACCTGTGATAAAATCCATTGAAACCTCCTCCCAACGTTGGCTTGGAATGGATAAAGGTTGTAATAGACCCAGTGTCTTAATTGTTTCAACTTTATTTTGTTGGTAAACCAAACTTTCCACCACAAATTTTTGAATATCCGATTTAAGGCCATCCCAAAAAAATTCCTTCTTAACCCTATGGTAAGTTTTTAAAAATCCCAAGTGCCCTCCTAAGGGAGAAGTGTGCAATTCCATAAGAATCTTTTGTTTTAGTTGGGAATTCTTCCAGAGGTATAAGCGATTTTTGTACCATAAAGAATCATTTTGCCAGCTAAATGTATCAGACGTACTAGAATCTTGTTGTAACTTTCGAATAAGTGCCCACACTTCTTCGTCATTCTTCCATTCCTCCCTTTCTTCGTTTATCCAATCTAGTTTGATAATAGAAATGGTGCACAACAATGCTTCCACATCCTCATTCTTTCTTGAGAGTGCATCTGCCACCACATTTTGCTTCCCTTTTTTGTAGATGATTTCAAAGTCATAACCCAACATCTTTGTGACCCACTTTTGTTTCTCTTCAAAGGATAATCTTTGTTCTAAAAAGTATTTAAGGCTATCATGTTCCGTTTTCACCTTGAAGTGTCTTCCCATTAGGTTGGGTCGCCATTTCTTAAGTGCATGGAGTATTGCCAACATTTCCTTCTCATAAATATCTTTGTGTAAAAACTTTCCCTTGATTGGATGAATTTCAAAAGCAATGGGTCTTTCATCTTGCATTAAAACAACACCAATTCCATTTCCTGAAGCATCACATTCCACAATAAAGGTTTTTGTGAAGTCCGGTGTAGCTAAGACCAGTGCTTGGCACATTACCTCTTTACGATGTTCGAATGCCTTTGTTGCTTCTGGAGTCCATGAAAATGCATCTTTCTTCAATAATGTTGTTCGAGGTGTTGCTATTCTCCCATAATTCTTAAAAAACTTGCGATAATACCCTGTCAACCCAAGAAATCCTCGCAAATGCTTTATGGATGTGGGGATTTTCCATTCCTTAATGGCTTTAATTTTGCTAGGGTCTACCTTAACTCCTTCATGAGATACAATATGACCCAGATATTCCACCTCTTGTACTCCAAAGAAACATTTGGATCTTTTTGCATATAATTGTTTCTCCTCCAATAGTTGTAGCACCCTGTCAACATGTTCAACATGATCCTTCCAAGACTTGTTGTAGATTAGTATATCATCAAAAAGTACCAACACAAATTTTCTAAGGAATGGTTTGAAAATGAAATTCATCAAACCTTGAAATGTTGAAGGTGCATTGGTAAGGCCAAAAGGCATGACCAAAAATTCATAATGACCCTCATGAGTTCTAAATGTTTTTTTCGGAATGTCTTCAATCTTCATTCTGATTTGATGATATCCTGAACAAAGATCCAACTTGGTGAAGTAAATTGATCCACGCAATTCATCAAGTAATTCATTAATGACGGGAATGGGAAACTTATCTTTAATAGTGAGCTTGTTGAGCTCCCTATAATCTAAACACATGTGCCATGATCCATCCTTCTTGTGCACTAATACTATTGGAGCAGAGAAAGAACTTTGACTTGGTTGAATTATACCAGCCTCTAGCATTTCTACAACCATACGTTCAATTTCACTCTTTTGGGCATAGGGATATCTGTACGGCCTGATGTTTGGAGGAACACTTCCTGGAATTAGATGAATAGCATGATCATGATCACGAATAGGTGGGAGACCTTTGAGAGTCTCAAATACCTTGGAATGATTGTCCAAGACTTTTTGGAGATCTGGAGACATAGATGATTCCAATGTGGAAACATCTAGCGAACATAATTGTGCAATTACACCCCTTTGTTCCTTTTTTAGAAGCTTTGTCATACCGTTAGAGCTGATTATCTTTCCCAGTTTCCCTGCAATACCCCTTAAGTCAACTTCATTTCCTTCCATAGAAAATTTCATGAAAATTTCTTGAAAATTAAAAGCTATTGTACCCAAATATTGTAGCCATTGGACCCCTAGTACAACATTAGCACCTCCCATTGGAATGGAAAGCATTGGGCTAGTCAATACATATTCTCCCATTGATAGCTTGATATTATGGCACTTTCCAAAGCAATTTATTGTTCCTCCATTTGCAACCATCACTTGACACTCTGGTGCTGGATATAAGAAGCAATTCAATTCTTTTGATACCTTACAATGAATAAAATTGTGGGTACTTCCTGAATCAATCAACACTATTACCTTCTTCTTCTTGATTTGTCCTTCTATCTTGATGGTTTAAGGAGTGGTAATTCCCTCCAATGCATTACAAGATATGGTCGGATTCATTTCTTCCTTATCTAGGCTTTGTTCCTAGAGTATATCCTCTTCTTTTGACCTTTCTTGCTCCTTTTCTTCTTCCTCTTCGCAATCTATGTAGAATAATTTCTTCTCAGCACACTTATGACCTTTAGTGTACTTGCTATCACAATTGTAACAAAGCCCTTTTGCTCTTTTTTCTTCCAATTGTTGTGTTGTCAACCTTATAGGTTGTGGAAGACTAGGGGCAACAACACTTCCATCTTTATAGTTGTGAGTGGTATGCTTCCTGGTTGCCATAATTTTGCTTTCCATTTTTCTTGCTAACCTGAATGCCTTCTCTAATGATTCAAGTTCCCAAAGGAAAACATCATGTTGGATATTATCCTTTAAAGTCCCTATGAACACATCAATCCTATGCTCCTTTGGAATATTTTTTACCCTTATTTTTAATTTTTGGAACTCCTCAATGTGCTCCATTATTGAACCCTTTTGTTTGAGACTTATCAATTGGCTAAAAAAAGTGTTTCTTTTTGTATCCTCATAATGCGCTGTCAATTCTTCCATAAAAATTGCGCAAGTGATAATTTGTTTATGAGAGAAAAGCCATTGATACCATACAAACTAATTTGGTTCCAAATATAAAGTTGGAATATGTACCTTTTGTGTGTTTTTCACATTATTGAGATCAAAAAATTGCTCCATCTGTAATATCCATGTTGCGGGATCCTTGCCATCAAACTTCTTCATATCGATTTTTGGAATATGGTGGGTGTTCAATCCCACATTAGAGTTTAAGAAATCATGATTAACATTTCTTTTGTTCGCATCATGAGTTTCATTTACTGCCTTTTCACCATTAGTAAGTATTTCTTGTAGAAAATTTGTCAAATCTGTCCTCAAATCTGCCATGTCTGTCTTCAAATCTGTCTTCAAATCTGCCATGTATCTCTTCAAATCTGTCTTCAAATATATCTTCAAATCGTCCATCTTAGCTTCCATGCCCTTTATATTAGATTCCATGCCATTTATCTTAGCTTCTGTTAGCTTTTTTGAGAGTGACATTTGTTGCGCTTACTCTTGTAATTTTGATATATCATGTAGCATTTATTCCTCTTCTTCATGAGTCATGCTAGAGCTTTTAGGTTGCTTGCTAGGTGTTTGCATTTTCTTTCCTTGGGGCATCAATTACCATAGTAATGATCTACTATGCCCTTTGAATTCCTTCAAAATAATTTTTCAAGCCAATCTTAAGCAAAAATTTAAAAGAATCTACAACCCTTTTTTCACTTTGTAGGAGCTTGATATTGCCTCTGATGTATCTCTGTCCTTTCAGATCATCCAGTTCTGAAATTGTGACTTGCAGTAGCCCTCTGTGTCCTCTTTCCAATGCCACCAGTCTGATCCAAATTGGATTCTCCAAGGAAGAGTTATGCGGAATCTCCCACAGTGACATGATTATAGACTAGTTCAGTAGAGCGAACTGTACGACGTGCCACGAGTCATTGTTTCGACCTTTGGCTCTTAAAAATATATACAAGAAACTACAGTCCATCCTATTTTTGTACTTTCTTGCGAAATTTCAATCTGATGCTCAGAGAGAAAGTTATGACGATTTTCCCCAGGTCACCTGTTTGGAATGTAATTCAGGAGTCTACAAAAAGACCAACTTCCTTAGATCATATCTCCACAAATATAGCGCGAAAAGATCTAAAATTTGGACCCGAGGTTCAACGCAATTTCTTCTCAAATGGGTTTTCTTTTAGCTTCTGAAACATTGCAGAAAAAGGTTATAGCAAAAATGCCACGATGAGCTATTTGGAGCAGCGAAACCCTAGAATCCAAAGCTCTGATACCAAATGTTATGAAACCAGCTCAAGAAAAGATAGCAAAGATAGATCAGCGCCTTAGAATTCAGCCTCTTCGAGGGGGAAACCTCCTTTACATTACATAAATAAACAATTCTTCGATGATTCAAATGACAAAACCTCCTTTCTATATATAGGAGTCTAAGGAGTCACAATATAATCCAGCCGACCTAACAATAATAATATAAAGCCACAAAAATAACAATAGAGGGATTCTATGGGGCACAATAATAACAATATGGGGATAATAGAGGCACAACAATATTAATAAGGGATGCAACTACAATAGTAATGGGGTAATCACTAGTAATATAGGGACCCAACAAAATGATTGACAACAACTTCCAAAAGATGATTTCAAGCCTCATTCAAACAAGAAAGACAGAAGCAAATATGGCCAAACCCCGAGAAAGATATAGAAATGAACAAAATCATTTTTTTCAATCTGTACATGACTTTGTAGTTCCATAAACACGTATGTACATGACTATTTTTGAAGAAACTAGTGTATATTCGAGTTTCGTCGAAATAAAATGTGTATGTATACGTTTATATAGAAACAAAAAAGCATATAAATGGAAAACTAGGGAAAAAATAAAATACACTCCTGATCCAAGAGATCAGGCTGGTTGACCGTATTTGCTAGGAGTCAAGAAGGCTAAAAATAATCAGAAACAACAAACCCAAAACCCAGATCAAATACTTATAACCCTTTTGGGACATACTAGATGGTATTCCCCAGTGGAGTCGCCAATTCTGTTGGCGGGAAAAGCTCCCTAAGGTAAGGGTTGAAAACCTCAACAAAGCAGAACAAGAAAATCAACAAGAAGAAATTAGGCGAGCATGCCAAACATGTGAATTATTAAATGTTGACTTAGAAATTTACCTAGAGGTGCTATGTTTGATGATGTTCCTGTAGGGTCCAAACCCTGTGCTTCCTCCACATTCGATCAGACCTGCAGATGAATTCAGAGAAGCATATACATGATATGTAATTCAATGTGAATACATAAAATATATGTTATATAATCATATATAAACATAGAATTTCTATTCATGAGGCAATAACATATCAAGAACAAGACATGAGATTCTTTATTGATAATTAGCAATAGGTATAGGAAAGGTACAACTTGATCCAAGCCAAAGCACAGATGAAGCCTTCCTCCGGATCCATCCAACCTGAGCCATGAAGACAACCTATCTAAAAAATTCAAGGAGATGTTACAAGGATGGTGAACATCTCTGCAAAGGAAATACGAGTTTCCATATAGACTGGGAGTGCAGTAGGCACGAAAAATCAGACTCAATTTGGGAGAAAAATGGGTATAGTGTTGATAACCCTTCTCTTATATCTTTTAGGCCTACCCAAGGTATGTATAAATACCACCTAAAATTACTTAATTCATTTGTGCTATGTTCTCCTCCAAGTAGGCTCTCAGTAAAACCCATGAACCCCACCTAGAAAATAACATAATATTTTATGTTTTCATATTTAAAAAGGTATACATGGGTATGCAGTTATTGAACCCGCATATGTACGTGATTTTGAATGGGCAGGAACGTGTATGGAATTTGAAACATTTTTTTTTAATAAAGGATCAAGTTGGCATGTGAAGAGGCTTCCAAAGTCCATACAATAGTATCAAGTCTACAAGAGTGCCAAATGATACTATAACACACATAATCACAAATGTCATAAAAATGGAATTTGAAGTTACTTTCCCACAAAATAGGGGCTTAATTTTGAATATGAAGTTGTTGATGAAGTGGGTAATTCCATTAATGAAAGGAAACAAAACAAAATAAATTATAATATCCATAATATACGTTGACACAAAAAACATCTATTCATATCCTAGAGGATATAGAATGGATAACTTTAGGGTATCTGTTAAATTTTGAGAAAGAATATCAACCCAATTGAAATTCTTTGAATCATTGAGTGGAGTGTGCATTAAAGCCATCCATTACTACTTGAAATTCTCAGTTATCCAAGTCGATATTGATGGCTACCCACCTATTCCACCTAGACCCCCAGTCAGTTTCATATGTTTCCTTAATTATAGCATAGTTTACTATTTTTGGCAGTTGTTTGGGTTTTGAGGCCCTAAACAACGTTTTTCTGACACAATTACTCTAGCTATTGCTATGGAAATAGAAGGATAAGCTACATTCCTAAAAAATATCTTCCCAACGAGGTATCATATGTGTCAAACAAAGATAATATGACCAAGTTACGATCCCGGGAAGTTGGCTGCCCAACTAACCCCAATGGGGCCCATAAACTCTTGGTGTTACATCTCCTCAAGTTAGGGTTTTGGTTTTTTAGGGTTTTCCCTTATTGTTAAATAATGAAAAGGCCCTTAAGCCTCATTTTAAATTAGATCAGAGGCATGTAGTCATGACATCTATCCTCAAAGATAAGATACCATCGCCCAAGCTATCTTATTTCCATTCTGTTTGTAAGCATAGTTGAGTATTTTTCTATTAATGAAATGAAGTGTTTTTCTGCTGAATCTCTATGTTTATGATTATATCTGTAATTTTTTGCATTCCTGTTTAAGTTCGGATCAGTGGTATCAGAGCGGTCTTCTCTTTCTTTGTTTTTCTTTGCATGTCCCTAAGGAGGTCAGGGTATAAGGAGTTAGGGCTCGATCTGGTTGAACCATTGTAGGATCAACCTCGCAAAACCTAATGACCTCCCATGGAGGAAGAAAATAAAGACAAGGGGGTAGGATATCCTTTCAAAATGCTTCTCATGGAAGCCCTCCAGAAAAATAGGGATGCAATGATGGATAACTTTGCCCAGATCCTTCGACGACTACCCACAGGTGATGCATCTTCATCCAACAACCACTCTAGAGGTGCCACTCCTTTTAAGGTACAAGTTAACTTCGATATTCCCATATTTGGAGGCCTGATAGATGCAGATGCCATAGATAAATGGTTAAATCTACTGGAAGGATATTTTTCAGTTCATGACTTTTCCAATCAGGAAAAGATTCCGTTTTCACCCCTCAAAGTTGCCCCACACATCAAGGATTGGTGGGAAACCTATTGTGAACAAAACGACGAGAGTGAACCCTCATTGTTTTCAGTTGAACCCGCTTGGAATTATTTCTGAGACGCCATCAAGGAATAGTATTACCCTGTCGGGAGCTATGAAGATAAATACATAAAGTGGACCATGCTACGACAGGGAAGGGACCAAGATGTGCCAGAGTTCACAAATACTTTCCATTCCCTTCTCACGAAGCTAGGTATCAAGAATGCTGAGTGGCATTTTGTGCTCAAGTACCACATATGTCTACACAAGTACATCCAAGACGAGATGTTTTTCCTGGACATTTCCTCGCTCAGCACGACGTATCTGCACGCTATAAATATTGAGTAGAATTTTAAACAAAAGAAGCGAGACTTTAGATCTACGAATCCAAAGAAATGAAAAGGCACCCCCAAACTACAGAACAAGGGACCATGCCAAGGTGGGGCTACCCAGGACAACCCACTGAAGCCGCAAGCAGATAAAAACACTACAAAGATGAAGAAGGACACAGAAAATGGTGTAAGTTCCATAAGATCTCCACTCACAATACAAGTGAGTGTCAGGACAAGCAGTCACTAGTGGCTGAGCTGAAGGCTTCCGAATCAGACTCAGGTTCTGGCTTTGAATCAAAACCTGATAAGGGGACTGACAAAGGGATGCAGATCATTGATGCGAAGCCCAATGCCATCGTGGCCACCACAAAGATCCAGAAAATTGAGCCTAAAGACCTAGAGGAGGGGGAACGCATCTTCCACTCATAGATGTGGGTGAAGGGTTCTCCACTGCAGTTCATAGTCAACATCGAGAGCCAAAAGAACCTCATTTTAGTAGAATTCATGAAGTAGATGGGCCTAAAGACTACAACACATCCACAACCATACACCATCAGGTGGCTTCACCAAGGAAAAGATCTTCATGTTAGCTAAAAGTGTCGCCTTCCCTATAACATCATGCCCTTCACGGATGAGGTACTGTGTGACGTTGCTCCTCTTGAAGTTTTTGATGTGTTTTTAGGACAGCCATACTTATGGAAGAGACATGTTGTATATGATCCTAGACCTCGATCTGTGATTATTACTTTGGCTAATAAATTGTACAGGATACTGAATGTAGCCCCGCCTACCACCATTTCTTTGATCACTGCAAAGAAATGTAGTAAGATCATTTCCCATACCAAGAAATTCGTTTTCCTTATGATTCACCCCCAAGGCAAGAAGAAGGTTGTGGCCACAGCTTCCAAGAAGGGCTCCTCTACACACCAACAGCAGATGGACAAGGTCGTGGAGGAGTACAGGGACATTTTCGCTTCGCCCACAAAGGTACATCTGAACTGTCAGGTCAAGCACTGCATCGATCTAACCCTGGGCGCGTCGTTGCCCAATGGAACAATATATCAATGCTCTGTTCTGGATAATGATGAGATCAAGAGGAAGATTCAGTAACTAATACAGAAAGGGCACATCAGGCCAAGCTCATCACCTTGTGGGAGCCCGATTGTATTGGTACAAAAGAAGGATGGAACCTGGAGGCTTTGTATTGACTATCAGGTGTTGATCAAGATCACTATTCCGAATAGTACCCAATACTGTAGATTGATGACCTTTTGGAACAACTCAAGGGGGCCAAATATTTCAGCAATATTGACTTGAAGTCAGGTTTTCACTAGGTTCCTATCAAACCCTTCGATGTGAGGAAGATTGCCTTCAAATTGAAGGAGGTCCTTTTCGAATGGTTGGTCATAGTGCTCGGATTGATGAACGCCATTGCAAACTTCATGAGACTGATGGATGACATCTTTCTGCCCTTCACTAATGCATTCATGGTGGTGTATTTAGATGACATCTTGATCTTTAGCCGGAATTGGGAAGAGCACCTCCACCATATTTTGGAGGTCCTTCAAATATTTCGACAACATAAGTTACGTACTAACTTGGAGAAATGCACCTTTGGTCTAACCCATGTTCAATATCTGGGGTACATCATTGATGAGCAGGGTGTACATGTGGACCCATCTAAGATACAAGTCATTCAAGATTGGCTAGCCCCAACCACTCTAACATAGCTCTGTAGCTTTTTGGGTCTTGCCAATTTCTACCGTAGGTTCATGTTGGGGTTATTTCATATCACTTAGCCTTTAAGTCAAGTCACCAAGGGAGGAGCGAAAGCAAATTTATTTTGGTCAGAAACCCAACAACAAGAATTCTCCAAGTTGATGAATCACTCTTTTCTGCACCAGTGCTCACATTACCAAACCTACAACAACCATTTGAGATTGAGATAGATGCCTCTAACTATGCTAGTGTTGCAGTTCTTACTCAACATGGGCATCCAGTGGCTTACCACAGTGAGACACTTTCGGTCACAGTCTGAAAGTACCCCACTTACAACAAAGAAATGTATTCCATTATGCAGGCCTTCCGTCAATGGAATCATTACATTCTAGGGAAGGAAATGGTCATCCACATAGGCCACCAGCCTCTACAGTTCATACAGACACAAGAAAAGTTATAGAATGATCATCATCAGAAGTGGCCCACCTATCTGCAACAGTTCCATTTGAACATTAAGTATAAGAAGGGCAGCACCAATAATGTCATTGATTGCCTCAGCAGACCACCGTTCATGGCGCTAATCATTGTGGTTGACTCCTATGGGCACGAGACATCGGGGTGGCCGCATCTTTACAAGAGTGATCTAGAATTCGGCAGCATATACTAGACACTCCTGGAAGGGAGGAAAGTTCCAAATTTTCACCTTCAAGATGCACTATTATGCCACTTGGGACACATACGTGTTCCTTCGAGTGAGAGTGCCAAGATTATTTGGGAGGCACACTACAGTTGGCTCACTGGACATTTCGGAGTAGAGAAAATAGTGGCAGTATTGCAGAAGTACTTTTATTGGCTGAAACTTCGTCAAGATGTTGGGAAGTACATTAGATCCCACACCACCTGCACCATTTCCAAACCAACCATCAAGAAGAAAGGCCTATATACTCCTCTACCTACTCCTAGTCGGCCTTGGGAATCTGTCTCTATGGATTATATGCTGGGCCTTCCTTCTACTAAGCACGACAAAGATTTCGTTTTCTTGGTCGTCGAAAAATTCCCTAAGATGGCCATCATGGTGGCCTGGAAGAAGAGTATCACTACATAGGCCACTGCTAAGCTGTTATGGATCTGATATGAAAATATAAACAATGCAAATAAACTCAGAAATAATATGAAATGATTCTTTATTGATTAAAACCCTTAAGGTAGGGCAACACCATATATTCACTCCTTAAGGAAGGAGAACACTCCACAAGCCATATGCATGTTCATACAATATTCCTTGACCTCCCTCCATGTGGAGTCTCTAGCCTTTATATAGGCCTCATACATACAATACCATGGATCATTACCATGGTTCCCTCATACCATCGAACTAATACCATGGGCCCATTACATTATTACTAACTACTTGTGGTCCCTTACATGATATGGGTTAACCAACTTATTTATTACTATGGCCCATCCCATTATTACATTATTACCTTGGGTACCTCCCTTTGTACCCAATATTATCCCCCCTAGGTATATAACATTCCACCCCCCTTAGCATGTTTCGTACCCGAAACATGGGAAGAACACAAATAATAAGATCTACTCAAAAGAGTAGTCCACTGGTACCATGCACGTGCATCTAGCCATCCAAGAGAAAGGTGAACCCTCGATCTCGTTGGTGCCTCACTCGCTTGAGATGGAAGTTGACCGCGGTAGCTCCTTTGTGTTGATGTGTAGTAGGTGGATCTTCGCTCCTCTCTATCTGTCCTGCCAGGGTTGTTGTCCTTCTGGCTAATTGGTTGCCATCTTGTTGGTTGTTGTCTTACAGGGTGATGTGGGTGATGATATGTTGAAGTTTTAACCCATGACATCTTTTTCTTTAATTAACCCCTTACTGGAGCCTGACTGTTATCTAGTGCATGCTGTGGTGCCTGCTGTGGTTTCTTATCTTCCAATATTACTTCAACCAATGAGCCCTGATCTGATGTATCAACACCTATAACCTTTTCTACTTCAGCCTTTATTTTTTTTTTATTGTCGATCATCACAGGCTCATCATCTGATATGTCAGTCTCTGGAACATCTTTTGCTTCAGCCTCCATGTACTCTACCTGTTTATTGATGGAAATATCATGTAATGTAATTTTCTTCTTTTTATACCAGAGCTTCAGGAATTTCTTCTGCACATTAATATTGATAGTACCCACATATTCCATCCAAGTATATCCCAAAACAACATCCATGTTATCCATATCTAAAGTATAGAAATCACCATGCAACACATACTTATCCATTGAAAGCTTCAAATCCTTATAAACTTGAACATCCTCATCATCCACCTGTGTGTTTTCAATGTGTTTGGCTGGAACTTGCAATTTTTTTTCCAAATTAACATTGATAAAATTATGCTTGCAAATAAGATTTATAGAAACAATGATCTTCTCCTTCTGAATCAATCCATGAACCTACAATAAGGAGATACCAGTAGCAAATAACCCTTTAGGTTTCTTGGTTTCCTTCTTTCCTGTAAAAATAAAATCTTTGCTAGGCTATGTGTCTGTATGTGTGAGCTTATCCACAAGATTAGATTTTTGGTCAAAGTGGTCCATAAGAGATTTTTTGAATGTGTCCCAAGTCAGGGGCCTTCCATAGCAACGTTGATGCCCTTGCCACCATTGCCATCTTTCATTGTCCAAGTACATTTTTCCCACACTCAGTTGAGTCTCATCATCATAGATGTAATTCAATTTGAAATATTTCTCCATTTGTGCTAGCCATTTGGCTGGATGAGAGCCATCAAATTTATACAAGTCCCTCAAACTCTGATCTAGGCCCGCCATCACAAAAAACTTGGCGAAAATTTAAAATGTCACAGTTTAGTCAATATTGGTCAGAATCCCTATTATGACCTATTTTTGGAAATGGAACAACCATTTTGCATCTGCCCATGTGATAGAAATCCCGATCCAGGCACTGGAATTTCAGATCTGCGTTGCAACTCTCTCGCCGTCACCAAAAATTATGAAAAAAAGAGCTGATTTTAAATCAGTGATAGCTCCCTCATCCGGACTCCGATTCGACTGATTGTTTTTTTGAAACGAGTATTTTTTCACAAAGAATTCAGATCTGCAATTATATTTTGCAGATCTTGCACCAAGACGTCCATATCTGCACCACAAACTCACTGCCCCTAAAAATTGTCTGCAACACCACTGATTTTTAGATCAGCGATATCTCCTTCATCCAGACTCCGATTCGACCGATTTTTTTTTGGAAATCGGGTATTTTTTCACAAAGAATCTAGATATACAATTAGATTTTTCATATTTTTCCCCAAAATGTACAGATATGATCTGTAAAATCACCGCCCTAGAAAGTTCCTGCAAAAATAAAAATAAAAAAATTCTCCACTTTTGCCAAAGAAAGTGCTCTGATACCACTTGTTATGGATCTGATATGAAAATATAAAACAATGAAAATAAACCCAGAAATAATATGAAATGATTCTTTATTGATTAAAACCCTTAAGGTAGGGCAACACCATACATTCACTCCTTAAGGAAGGAGAACACTCCACAAGCCATATGCCTGTTCATACAATATTCCTTGACCTCCCTCCATGTGGAGTCTCTAGCTTCTATATAGGCCTCATACATATAATACCATGGATCATTACCATGGTTCCCTCATAGCATCGAACTAATACCATGGGCCCATTACATTATTACTAACTACTTGTGGTCCCTTACATGATATGGGTTAACCACCTTATTTATTATATGGCCCATCCCATTATTACATTATTACCTTGGGTACCTCCCTTTGTACCCCATATTATCCCCCCTAGGTATATAACATAAGCTCTTCTTTGAATGAGTGTGGGTACACTTTGGGATCCCACAATCCACTATCTCGTATCAGGATAGCAGATTCATGAGTGCATTTTGGTCAAGTCTCTAGTCGATGTTGGATACAAAACTCACTAAGTCCACGACTTTCCATCCCCAAACTGATGGCCAAATAGAGGTTGTCAATAGGATGATTGTACACATTCTGTTCATGTAAAACTCGAAGAATCCATGTACTTATGATGAAAATCTCCCATATGTCCAACACAGCTACAACGGAGCTCTCCACAGCTCAACAGGCCACAGTCCCTTTCATGTAGGGCTGGGATTTAAACCATTATGCCCCATTGATGTGCCATACCACTTGCAACCACTTAGGTAGATTCACCTCACGCGCAATCTGAAGTTGAAAGAGCTAACAAATTCATTGAACGCATTCAACACATCTGCTAATAGGTCCATGATATATTGGACAGATAAAGTGCTAAGTACAAGCAACTCCATGATCAGCATCGAGTATCACACAAGTTCTAGGTGGACGACAAAGTTTGGCTTCATTCGCAGAAAGAGCGCCTCGCTGGACCCCACTACAAGCTTCGCCTACTCTGATATGGGCCATACACCCTCACCAAGGTCGTTGGTGACAATTCCTTTGAGCTTAGCATCCCACCATTCCTTGGTCTGCACCTAGTGTTCAATGTAGATCGCCTTCAACCATATTTCCCACTATTGTTGGACACATCTAACATTGAAGAACAACTCACACCAACATAGCTCAACTCGTACTGCATGGAAAAAGTCAAAATTGATCAAATCATGGACACATAGATCAAGAAAACTCAGCAATAGAGGATACAACTATATCGAGTTGTCAAAGTAGGCCGACTTTGTCACCAGGGCAAGTGGTTCACCAGGGACCAAGTTCAACAGAAATTTTCTCACCTCATGGAGGCTCTGCACGCAATGGGGACCATTGCTTCCTAAGGGGAGAGGAATGATCCAGGTGGATATTGGTGGCCACCCACCTATTCCACCTGGACCCCCCAGTTAGTTTCATTTGTTTCCTTAATTATAGCACAATTTACTATTTTTGGCAGTTTTTAGGGCCTTGAACTTCTGGAGTCGTTTAAGGCCCTAAATGACTTTTTTTTGGAATTATTTTTTTTTTTATTTCTATGGAAATCTCATTAGCATTTGTAGTCCTCAAAAATATATTTCCAACAAGGTATCATACTGTCAAATGGAAATAATATGACCAAGTTACGACCCCGGGAAGTTGATTGCCCAACTAACCCCAATGAGGCCCATAAACTCTTGGTGTTACATCTCCTCGGGTTAGGATTTTCGTTTTTTAGGGTTTTACCTTATTTTTCAATAATAAAAAGGCCCTTGAGCTTCATTGTAACTCAGTTTAGAGGCATGTAGTTGTGACGTCTCTTCTCATAGTTAATCTACCATCACCCGAGCTATCTTATTTCCATTCTGTTTGTAAGCATAGTTCATTAGTTTTTTACTAATGAAATGAAGTGTTTTTCTGATATATCTCTGTGTTTATGATTATATCTGTAAGTTATTGTGTTCCTATTTAAGTTCAATTCACTCAGGCTATTTCTCTCCATATAATCGGGACATTATTTTGATGACGAACTTAATGGGTCTTTTGAAAATGGAAACAAGATATTATTTTAATGACTTAAGTTTGAACCCTTCTCTATCCTATTATAACCAATCTTAAACAATTTTATCATAATTCCTTTCATAGTTCTTGAATATCATGCTGTTGAAATTATCTAGAAACTAGGCAGTTAAGAAAACTTCTAGAGGACTAAGCTTGTAAATTGTTGAAACTATTCCTAGTTTACAAGAGGCTATAACATTTTTATTGCAGCCTACTATAGTGCAGGTAGAAATATGCACATGTCCCATAACCCATGCAATCATGTCATAGTAAGGAATTTTTTTGGCTCTTGCAAAAACTCTCTGTAGTTTTATAGCTCTAATTTTTTCAAACTAAGTGTTTTTCTTCGTACCCAAAATTTCATAATTTAACCAAATTTTATCCTCAAAGAAATTATAAATTTCTTCCCACTTCTTGATACCTATTATATAAGTTTTGAAGGTGGTGTTAGAAATTAGGGTTGGGTTGGGATTGTAATCTTTTGGTTTTATACTTTCTACTCCCTTTAGTTGTTCGTTAATATGTTCAATAGCCTGTTTTGACATAGTATATCTACCTTTCTTACCCATCTTATGTCCTGAAAAAACAATTAAAAACAATTGATCTTTATGTAATGAATATTGAATTTACTAATGGAATTCTCTATGAGAGTGCATGTTTAATGGAAATTAGAAGCCTTAGGGTGAATTTGAACTTATTCTTTTGTAATCATAGAGAAGTTTGAGACAAGCCGTGTAAGCAAGGTGTGAAGAATAGATTGGAAAATAGAAAGTGAAAATGAGGAAACTTTCTAAATTTTGTTTAAACCCTCATGATGAGAAAAAATAAATTCCCATGAAAGGTGTTAATTATTCTTTTTTACTATTCCTTTAGTTTTAGTGCGTTAGATCTGGGAGGTTTGTGTCATTCTGAGTTAGAGAATGAAAACATGTATGTTTTGATATTGAATTTTTTGTGAATTATGTATAACAATAAACATTGAACAATGAATTGTTTATTTCCTTCTCGATGGAAATAATCTTGTGGTTGTAAATTTTCTAATCGCTTTAGCCATTCCTTAATTTTTCGAACAACCTACTTTGATGCGGTAGATTTATCTTTGTTTCCCATCTTATGTCTTAAAAAAAAATTAAGCTTTGTTAAACAAATATGAAATTCAATAACCCGATTCTTTAGAAGATTACTTGTTTACCTTGTATTACAAGCATTAGAGTGAAATTGAATTTATTTATTTGTAATCATAAATAAGTTTCAGAGAAGTAGTTTAAAGACGGTGCCAAGAAGGTCCTTAGGACTGGGAATAACATATTCACATGATAGGTATTATTCTTTCATAAAATTCGGATGGTATTTTCCATAGGCATTAAAAATGGAGGTGAGGTTGGATGATTAGAAGTAACATGTTTAAATGAAATATAACCAATTACAATTTATGAATTATTTGAAAACAAAAACAAAACAAAAGTAAAACAAATTTATGCTTGGCATGAAAATTAATAAAAATAATATCTTATTCCTAGTCGAAGTTGAATCTAGTCAGGTACTCACAAGCCGACATGATATTACATACAACTTGGTTGCATGGATGGCCCTGACTCCAACCTATAATGTAGTCGGGGTAAGATAATTGTTAGGAGTTGGAAGGTTGAGTGTCAACAAAGTCGGGAGTCGGAAGGTGAAGTGTAAAGAAATGATTTTTTTCGGAGGAGAGGGAAAGAACGAAATAGTTGTGAAGGGAGGCAAAGGAGCTCCTTTGAGATCTTGTCACCCTAAGGAATTCATAAAATAGAAGAAAAATCATAGTATGGCAGCATAATGAAAATCACTTTTAAATAATGCAAATAAAATTTAACCGTGTAGCATAATGGGAACCCCTATAAATAAAAAAAAAAGTGTTTAGGGTCGAAGAAGCATCTTGATTTTTTACCTCTAACATTTGAAAAAACATTATTGGCGCCTTTAGGTGATATT